>JAXCHB010000111.1:4930000-5527500 GCA_036926305.1 Uropetala carovei
TTCAATGTTATATCCTCTCAAACAACCATAACAATACATGTTAATTTTAAGGTATTCCCGTTAACAGGAAAGTACCATGAAATTTGGTATTAATATGACAACTACTTTTTGAGTTAGTGCCCACAATCACATACATACATACATCCATCTATCCACACACACACATCATCATCATTCCGAAAATAGTCTGTGTTCAAGGAACCTCAAAACATGTATTTCCATTGAAATCTCGAAGTCGATTTTTTTCGTGATCACAATACTTTCCCTATACTACATATGGAGAAAGTAAAAAATCTGATGTGACCAACACATGACTTTCTCCATATATGGGATATAGATATTTAAATTATTATGAATAGTATTATAAGGCAAAATTATTATTTCGTATCGTAAAAGAATACAGTCGTCCTTATTGCCGTAGATTATATTTTCAATATGCTTACAGAATTCTCCACTACATGGTGGCGGCGCTGTATACTGGAAATTTACGAATAAGCAAAATATCTCCGAAATGGATGGTCCTACAAAAATTTGTTTCAAACAAAACTTGGAAGAAATATCATTCTCTACAACTTTGGTCCTCATGAAAATTACCAATAACGATGTTTTTAAAGAGATATTTGACAGAAACCAAAAACACAGATTATTTATAAATAATTCCTAAACAATAACTGCTATGGAAAATTGTTTGAAATAAAAGATGTAGGAAATTAAATTTTCTACATTTTTTGTAATGCTCAATGTATACAATAATGACGTATTACCAGAGAAATATCGCAAAAATCGAATCAGGTTTTGCATAAACCTCGACTTCCGGTTAACCGGTATTGTCCAAAAACTAATCAGTTCTTTGTGCTCATGCTAAAGGGTTTAGTATTAATATGACAAGTACTTTTTGAGTTAGAGCGCACACAATCACATCCATCCACCCCCCCCCCCCCACACACGCACATCATTCCGAAAATAGTCTAAACGTGTTCTAGGGACCTCAAAACATGTATTTCCATTGAAATCTTGAACTCGATTTTTCTCGTGATCGCAATAAATTCCCCATACTACGTATGGAGAAAGTAAAAACGGGACAAAATTTTCGCATGTTTTTAATGGTGGCTGTCACTATCATCTAGCGGAAAAGGCAAATACGAACTTTTGTTACAGTCTGGAACGTCAGCCTAGGACACAGGATTGAGGTTTCAAATTAAACTAACTGCTCGTGAGCCACCAGACCAGATAATGACTTTGAATTTCAATGTAGGCATATTTTGAACAGTCCGAACCAAAAGTATGCAAAATCCTATGGTGTTGGCCAGGGACTGGTCTTAGCTTCCAATTACACCATACTTTTTTCCGGGATCAAAATAATGGGGTTATACTGTGCTATCAATTGATAAAAATATAACTTTTCTAAATTAAAATGACATATGTCCCGAGTTTGTATTGCAATTTTCACAAATTTAAAAATGCAATTTTACAAAGTTCTGCACTGATTTCCATGCTTTTCTAAGGGAGGTGGTAATGAAACAATGGCTTCGGATGATCCTAAGTAATTTTAATACGCAAATGATTTATATACTCATCCCCATTGAGGCATTTTTCCCTGCCCTCGGAACTATGTCCCAAATCCCGAGGGACTTAGTCCAGAATCCCGAGGTGTGTCGATTGAAAAAGGCCGGCGAGAGAGACCAAGGCCAAACTAATTGCCCCTCCTCTGGACGCCGCTCCGCTGAGATGCCACGGACTTTTCTGGACGTCTAAATATATATGCCAAAAAGTGTCCTTCCTCCAGTCCCATTCCAGTTCAATGAACTTTAGGTTTAGAACTGCAAATCCAGAAACTCCTGCTTAAATGTTCACCAATCACGAATCACCACCTGGAAATTTTAGAGTGACCTGTGAAACCCTCCCCTCTTCCCCTGGAACTCTGTCGAGGCAGTGAGGGGGCTTTCGCTTTCTCTCATTCTCTTCCCAACCATAGCAGCTAACCCTCACCAGGTAGCTTCGACATCAGCTGAGCTAACCTCGCCTCAACTCTCTAGTGAAGTCCACGGTGCACAAACCACACAGTAATTCTGGTGAATTATAAGTTGTTATTTTGTCATTTAGTTTTCGAATGGTTAATAAATTGTTAACTATTAACCAAAAGTTATTTTCATGTAAATTGTAATCTATGTCACATACCCAATTGGTATCGCTTCACCATGTCTATCAAATGAAGAAAATAAACACTACTATAATCGAACTTATGATCTCAAAGTAGATTACGAGCCACTTAAAATTTAATAGGGATATGGATAAATAAATACCGAGAGTATTATCATAGAATAATAATAATAAGCACTTACCAGCAGCACCACGATGAACCAATGCAGCTCTTTCCAACGTTGCTCCCTCGCAATTCATGAAAGAAACTGGCAATGGAGATGAGCATGGCCACCTGAGAGAATTTTCACGGGGACTAAGTTGTCGACGCATGATTTGAGAGCATCCACTATGTGAATGTGATGCAGTTGGGAACTGCTCTACGATAGGTGATCCACGATAAGGTCCCTGAGGTGAGCATGCCAGCGACTGCAAATATCGAAGTGACTGCAATGGTGTTACTGCCTGGTAAGAATGTTCAAAATTCAACTATACTTCTCTATTCTTTGCTTTTCACGTTATAAAGGTGCTAAATGCCTCCAAACATTTTATCAAAAAATTTATTTCCTCATTTTTTATCACAAGAATGACATCTTACCTGATGCGAGTCCCAAAAGCAATCAGAATTTGTTCCAGATGCCTCTTCAACTAAAGGAGAACTCTGGATTTGTACCTGTGACCTATACCTTGGGATTCCAGGGCTTTGGAGCATTCCAAACCCAGTGTGATCACATGGATGCTCAGGTGATGCTGATAGGCAATTCTTCAAGGAAACCATTACCACAAAAATTACTCATTTATTTAGTCTATAATTTATAAGGTTCAGCTAGTTGAAATGAACATCTTAGATTCATCATTAGAGATTTATAATTTATATAAACTTTAAATTTATAAAAACCTAGCAGGAGTGCCCGTTGAATTTCAACGGATTAAGTGAATCTAAACCTTCGACCGTGTAACATTTAAGCATTGCAATAATAAGATAGTACACAGTTATACCTGTCGAATAAAGCAAAAATGAAGAAAACCGCTTCACATTTTCCTATTTAGATGAATGAAGGAAGAAAATCTTATGAAAATAACGTATAAACTCCCTCCCCTCCCTTCCATCCTCTCCTTCCCTTCTCCCCTCCCTCCCTCCCCCCTCTCCCATATAAGTGCATTGAACTCCCAATTTCGGCAACAATGGGAGTTGTCATGGTAGCTTATAATGGGTATTGTAATAAAACTGATAAAATCACGTATTTTATTGATTCTAAATACATTTTTATGCTAATTCGATCAGGATACGGATTCTGTCTTCAATAAAAATTAACTTTTGTTCGTATCTTCGTAGAACCATTCAAGTCTCAAGTTCGTACCATGTTTTTAAGTAATTTTAAAATTCAAATGAAAAATAAGCTGTTATTCAAATGAAGAAAATGAAAAAAGATAATATTTTAAAAATTAGAAAGGTCACTCAAATCAATATAAAAATTTTACTATACCACCGTACTTTTTATTCTGGTTAAAATGATACCTTTCTCTTGCTTCTACGATCTGTAGTTTTCGAGTTTTAAAATTATGATACACATACACATTCATTTTTATATATTAGACAATATATTTTAATAGCAACAGGCATTTTATAAAAGTGATTTAAGCTTAACACGTTCAACGCGGTGGACGTCAATTGACCTCCTCAACCGTTCTATTGGGTGGCGGCGGACGTCAACTGACGTCCAAGGTCGCTTTCTTTTTCAAGGGAAGTTTGAGACTCTACGCCATCTCCCGCCGTCGTTTCTTTCAGCACAGTCATTGCTTAGCATCCTATCTTGGTACACATTTTTGCCATTTCCAAATGGCGCTATTAAGAATTTTTCCATGATTTTTTGAATATTTCGATTTTTTTTTCATTTTTTTGTGGCTGCATGTTTAAATAAGAGAAGTACATACATTTTTGAGTAATCGAAGGCTTTTTTCTATAGTAGTAGGTTATATATTTATTCCAGTTAGATGAAGGTTTTGCGTGAATGTTTCGACCATATTTTTTTCAATGGATAATTTACATTATAATCAATTGAGTGTGTACGAATGGTTTCATTTTACGACCTGCAGAGGAACAATAGAAAGCGATTACGTAAAAGTTGAAAAGGTAAATAAAATGTCTATATGTTATAACTATTATAGGAAATGCCAAAGGTTTAGAGCGTTCACCTCTCTCCTAAACCTTCAATCCCTTGGGATTCTCGGAAGCACACGAGTCATTTGGCCCTATACATTGTATGTACAATAAAAATAAAGGTTGTGTGACAGTGCAAAAAGGACTGAGGTGTTTCATTTCTCTCGGTCAACCCTGCGACCAACCCATGCTATATTTGTAAATGGGTAAATAAATAATTCATTCATAAATTACTTCATTCAATTCATTCAATAATTAGTATTCACTCTTACTCTATTCTGACGAATGTATGGCAAACCGGGTGTAGTAAATAAATTTTTATATAGCATCTGAAATATATATAAGTACTGAATATACACCTGATACTGTATATATTATAGGTGAATATACAGTACTTAGTAAGCAAACAACAGTACGTGAAAAGCATTTCTTTTCCTAAAAACAAGGAATTTTTTGAAAAATTTCCTATTCTATTATTATTACTTGACAAAAAAATAATTAAAACTTACGACTACGACCTATACAATTCGTAAATATTCATAGGTAAGAAAAAGTTATGTTATGCAAAACAACTAAAAGAGTAATATATGGTGACGGCCAAGCAGGAAAAGATAAGCCACTGCACGTCTTCACGCTAATTGGACCACCGGTGGCGGCGGACGTCAATTGACGTCCAAGTTAATTATTATGTTTACGAATATTTATCTTATTAATAAATTGAAAAATAACGCAAAAGGCCATTATATAGACTGTTTCCATTATGATAAAAAAAAAAATATTCAGCCACCGGTAAAAAATTTTATTTTTATTGCCATGTTGAACGTGTTAATCTATTTCTTGTCATTAACAATAGAAGGATAGGTATTTCAAAAACAGGCTTATGATGGCTGTCATTAAGATCCCATATTTATTTAACTTTTACTATTGCAATGATTAATAATTTTGTTGTAATTGGTCGATTTGCATGCTTGAAAACATTAACAAATTATCCTTATGAGGTAGTATAACAAAATTAGTTTCCTTTAAATATTTAGAGAGATATTTACACGAGAATAATATTTTGCAAATGTTTTGTTTGTTCGATTAGAAAAGAAAAATAGCTGCAAAAAGATTTCAAACATTTAAAAATGATTATTCATCAATATTTTAATCATTATTCAGTGATATTATGATTATTCCCTGAAATCCTAACACATTTTCTCATTTTCTGCATTCCTGTTATTAGTCAATACTGCATAAACAAGGGAAAGATTAAAGATGAATTTGGACTTAAAATAATTGGAATTGCTCAGCTAAAATGAAATATGAAAATTCTCCTGCCAAATAGGAATATGCTCTTGTGTTCACAAGAACCAATGAAAGGCAAAAGCAACATAAGAAACCCCTTACATAGCATTATGGTAAAATCAGCAGGTTAAGCATTACATTAAAGAGAAATAGGAATATTTGTTGCTCTGGCAAGGATGAGCATGAAGTTGTAATATGCAATGGGCATAAAACCAACAAATGGATACTTTGCTTTTAAAATGCTAAAAAGCATCTTAGAAACTTTATTAGCCAATAAGGGCCAATATTACTCAGCTTCTAATTACTGTGGAAGAATAATAACAGACTATGAATAAAATAACTAATATGAAACCTGTCCATCGGTAACCACAGGAATGTATATCCTTCTTAGCATGTTGCTTATGTTTTCGCTCTGTCTGCCAGTCTGACCATCTGTGTAATCAATTAAATCAAAATAGCAACTAACAATAAGTGATAGAAGGCTAAAATTTGCAGTGTATCTATGATGACATTTATTAAAGAGTCAAGGACTTTTTTTTGGAGAAACTGGTGGGTGGCAGGGGATGTCTTAAAAAAATTACAAATTAAGATTCTGAGAAAATGATTAAAGATAGAAAGCTAAAATTTTCACTGTGTGGCCCTTAATGCCATCTATAACACCGGAGAAGAAAGTTTATGGGTAACGGGAGGTAGCATAAAAAATTTCAAATTACGCTTCTGAGCAAATAGCTTTAGATAAAAAGTAAAAATTTTAAAATTAATTAACAAATCAATTACTTTGTCACATAATAACATTAATAAATCTATAAAAAATTTTAAGTTTACAATTATGAATAAACCTTAACCCGTCAGCATCGTCATGCGTACTGGGAACGTCGCGGAGGTCACTAGCTTTCTTTATTTTTTTGACACAGTAAATTTTCTTAAATATGGATAACCTTGACATATTTTAAAAGAGGAACCTTTGGCCTACCTATTTATTGTCATTCTGCGATCTTTTTGACTTTTTTATTACACTAAATGTGTATTAAATTTTGTGATTGATTTTTTGCAAATTGGGGAATTACGTCTTCTAAAAATCTCCTATCCAATGCTGAGAGGAACCGTATCTCGACACGAATGCTACTACAAAGTTCTAGACTACTCATCTGCTAACAAAATTCACTTTCAATTTGGTTTTTCTTATGAGTCAGAGGTTGAGAGGTATAAGACGAGGAGAGCCGAACAACAAAAACCATTGTTCAGCTCTCTTCGGGCCATGTGCTTGCTTCAGCATTTCTTGAGACCATTATAGTATGAGATTATAGATGATTCATTGAAGTTATATTTTCTTGTAAATTTCATGGTAAATGGGATAAAGCAAATGCCTTTAAAAAAAACTTTTAACTTTTCTAATTTTCTTATTACGTGTTCATTCTGATACATACAACATCATAGCTCTGTTTTTACTGAACGGAATAAGACAAATTTCACCATGTAAATTCTATAAGACTGTGAATGACTACTGTATAACTCAAAACTTCATAAGCTTTATGATATCTCTTTTAAAAATATATGAAACGTAAAATTTATTTCAAATTTTTAGTCAAGACATGAAAAAGTTGACCTGCAAGAAACTTTTTTTCTATTTGGTTTAGGTAGGTACATCCAGCGAATGAAATTTAATAAAAGCTGAAATATTATTTTGAAAAAGACTGCGTATCATTGCCGTTTATAGTTGTTGTAATACTGAATGATATATGAAAGCACGGGTGCCCGCTAACTGGTCGGCAATCGGGATGATTTACGTATTTCTTATTTCTCTTCTCTCCTGTAAAGATTGCGCTTAATGTAAGATAATGTAAAAGAAATTGTTTATAAATGTTATGATCTACTAAAATATTCAAAAAATTTTATACAAATCCAATAAAAATGAAAAAGTTACGAATTTTTCAATTTTCAGGAATCAAAATCGACATTCTCGCAAATTTTTAAAAACATCTTATGACCTGAAACACGGGATTTAAGTAAACGTCCTGCATGCTTGAAGGGTTAATAAAGATGAATGGAGGAACCTCCTAACAACCATACAAATATTTTTTAAAAAAGGAAAATACATACAGACTGGTTTAGGAGAATTTACGCCAGAGACCAAACACACATGCAATCTCACACACTCCGGGTTTAGGGGGAATTACTTCAATGCCAGGGACCATTTTTCTTTGTTCACACACACGTATGCACGCACACACAAACAAATACACATCAACCAAAAAAGCAAACACGAGTACAGTAAAACCCCGAAATTCGCAGCTTCCAAATTCGTGCTTCACAGTTTTGCGGGGTTTTCGACTGCTGCTGCCATCTTTGAAGTGAAGAGAAAAAACACTAAACACCTGAACTTCCCCATCCACCAAGTTTTTTTATCACACTGTGATCTCATTTTTTGAAAAAGTCTACCAAGAGGAAAGCAAGTGATAATACAGAAAGCAGAAGCAAAAAGAAGATGGTGACGGTGACTTTAAGCGAGAAAACTGAGTTGCTAAATAAACTTGCTAGTGGCCAGTGCGTGGCATCAGTGGACAGGCAATATGTGATAAACGAGTCAACAGTTTGGCACATTAAGAAAAATTAACAGAACATCAGGGATAGTGTGGCCGCAGGAACTCTTCAGAGCATGTAAGTTACTTCTCGTGCTCGTTATCACAAGTTGGAAAAAATGGAGAGCTTTAAACTTGTGGATCGAGGATCAATCACAGAAAAATGTGCCTCTCAGCAGTCAGCTCATTCGTGATAAAGATTTGCATCTCTATGGGCAGATTATTCAAACATCAGGTGGTGAAGAGACTAATACTGATACATCTTTTAATGCAAGCAGTCGGTGGTTCAACAGATTTAAAAAAGGTACAACCTGCACAATGTGAAGTTGATGGGTAAATTGGCATCTGCGGACTGTGTTGCAGTAGAAAGTTTTCCCCAACAACTGCAAAAATGTATTGAAGACGGTGGATACAGACGAGAACAAGTATTCAATGCAGAGAAGTCAGCATTGATTTGGAAAAGAATGCCTTCAAGACCATTTTTGTCAGTTGAAGAGAAATCGGCTCCTGGGTTTAAGACAGCCAAAGACTGCATTAACCTTCTCCTATGTGTCAATGCTTTGGGGAACTGCATGGTGAAGCCCATGATGGTATACCGGGCTTTACACCCTTGGGTATTGAAGGTGGAAAACACTGAACAAAGTCTACCGGTGTTTTGGAGAGCTAACCAAAAAGTCTAGGTTACAAGTGCACTGTTGTTAGAATGGTTTCCCAAGTGCTTTGTAGAAGTAGAAAAATACCTGGCATCAAAGTCATTACCATTTAAAGTGCTCCTCCTCCATGATGCACCCGCGCCCCCAAAAGTCTTAAGTTGGTGCATCCCAACGTGGAAGTCCTCTTCCTTCCCCCAAACACAATGTCACTCTTACAGCCACTAGACCAACGAGTGATTGAAAATGTGATAATGCCTTACAAAGAAATTTATCGAAGTCTGCAAAAAAAAATAACCTCGACAGTTGCCCATAACAATGTTTCTATGGAAGTCTGAACCTCAAGCATCAACTGCTGACCTTCCTCACTCCTCTGTGATATGTCCAAATGAATCGGACAGTAGTCCAGAGGAACAATTACCTTCTCATTCATCACGATCACCATAACATTCATCAATTATAAACATTGTCATCATAGCTTCACCATCAACCATCGTCATCCTCTTCCTTGTCATTATTGCATTTTTTGCAATGTCTTCAATATTTTCATTTTAATGTATGATTACATTGTTGAACGTAATGGTACGCTTGGCATGGGGTTCGTTTTCTCTCACCAAATTTAACGGATGCATTTTTTTGCCGTTTATGTGATTCAATAAATATTTTTTTGGTATATTCTTTGCTAATCATGGTTAATGCAAAATTATCTCTTTAACCCATAGACGCCGTCATACGTATTATTACATCCTCCGAAAACTGTACCATTCTCCGTCATACGTACTATTACGTCCTCCGACAGCACTACATTTAATTGTCTTATGGCACGAGAGATATTCTCATATCTAAATAAACTTTATATATTTTCAAAGAGGAAGCTTTGGCCTTTCTAGTGGTGCATGTTTTGTAATTTTAGTAGTGTTTTTGTATATGATATTCTGCGTTAAATTTTGCGACGAAATTTTCATTTTTGCCTTGAAATTACGGTGCGTCAGCACTAATTTTAATTGTCTTTTGACGCAAGGGACATACTTAAATCTGAATAATCTTTATATATTTTGAAAGAGGAAGCTTTGGCCTTTCTAGTAATGCTCAACTTTATATTTTATAATCTACGTTAAAGTTTGAGATGGATTTTTCAATTGTGCCACAAAATTATGGAGCGGCAGCAGTAATTTTGACTGTTGATGCAAGGGACATAAATAAATCTGAATAATCTTTATATATCCTGAAAGAGGAAGCTTTGGCCTTTCTAGTAATGTATTCCTTGTATTTTTTGTTGTGTTTTTATAATTTATAATGTACGATAAAGTAAAGTAAATAAAAGTAAAGTAAAGTAAATATAAATAAGCATTATATATTTTGAAAGAGGAAGCTTTGGCCTTTGCAGTAATGCATATCTTGTATTTTTCATTATGGTTTAGGATTTTATAACGTATGATAAATTTTGTGCTCGATTTTTCATGAAAGTTCAGTGCGGCAGCACCTTACATCCCCTTTTGGCATAAAGGAGTTTCGTAAATATAAATAAGCTTTATATATTGTGAAAGAGGAAGCTTTGGCCCTTGTTGTAACGCATGTCTCCTATTTTTTGTTGGGTCTGTGTCTTTTATAATGTACGATAAACTTTGCGCTCGATTTTTCACGAAAGTTCAGTGCGGCAGCACCTTTCATCGCCATTTGGTATAACGAAGTTTCGTATATATAGATAAGCTTTATATATTGTGAAAGAGGAAGCTTTGGCCTTTTCAATAATGCAGGAATTGTAATTTTACTATTGTTCTAACATTTTATAATCAACGTGAAAGTTTGCGGTGAAGTTTTCCTTTCTGCGCCGAAAAGATGGAGCGCAACCACATACTTTTGTCGAAATACGCAAGGCATATTCGTCCATCTGAATAAGCTATACGTACTTTGATAGAGGAAGCTTTGGCCTCTTCAGTAATTCATGACCTGTAATTTTTCTACTGTTCTAACGTTTTATAATCAACGTGAAAATATGCAGTGAAATTTTCGTTTCTGCGCTGAAAATTTGGAGCACAACCATATACTTCTGTCTAAATACGCAAGGCATATTCGTCCAACTGAATAAGGTATACGGACTTTGATAGAGGCAGCTTTGGCCTCTTCAGTAAAGCATGACCTGTAATTTTGCTATTGTTCTAACGTTTTATAATCAACGTGAAAATTTGCGGTGAAATTTTCATTTCTGCACTGAAAAGATGAAGCACACCACATACTTTTGTCTAAATACGGAAGGCATATTCGTCCATCTGAATAAGCTATACGTAATTTAATAGAGGTTGCTTTGGCCTCTGCAGTAATGCATGAATTGTAATTTTACTATTGTTCTAACATTTTATAATCAACGTGAAAGTTTGCGATGAAATTCACATTTTCTCACGAAATTACGATTCCTCTTTTCATTTTCTTGAAGAAGAAATATAAACTTTTCTCTTGTATCTTTGTGGATCCTTGTGAGAAAAGTGTTCGTCCACTTGAGTTATGAAAGAAATGTCTCCTATATACTAAATAAACACAGCCTACTTGAGATGCTTCTAAAAATCGCTTTTCAATTCACCAAGAATGCTTTCCTTTTCGGCGATCCCTCAACGACCTTCAATGACCAGCTTGTTCCGCTATTTGTATTGTTTGCAGTGTTTACCTAATAGGTCCTTCCATCTCCCAGAAACACGAAATGGCGTGTTAAAATGAAAGGCTAACTCAAAACCGTAACATGACTGATATTTTAGTGAATCAATAAGTATGTTTTATCGATATTTAACATTAGGGAAAACTAAATAAAACCGCATTAAAATCAATTTTTGACATAAATATACATTTTTTATTGATTACAATAATAATAAATGCAATTTATGGACAATCTATAATAATAATAATAATGCACAGTTTTTGACTTTCGTATTCCATGGACCTACGCAGTTTCGATTTATCAAGTTGACCCTTATAGACCCATATAGTGCATGTAGACAAGGAAACGGTCACGCTCGGATATGATTCATGGTATCTTTTCAAAGACTTCGCTTACAAAAGATATGTTTACGATGCTATAGGAGACTGAAATAACCGATGGCGGCGCTGTTGTCGCTGACATCATTTATCAAGATGGCCAACGTAACAAGGATAGTAAAGTTGTAGTTGTCTTGTAGTAGTGGATAGAAAGTGATCGTTGGAGAGGAAACGTTCGCGTTTAGTCCAAAAAGATTAGCAAGAAAGTCTATCTAGGGTTTGAGGAGATACTGAGGTATTTGGGAGGAACGGCAAGTTGTGTAATAGTTTTGTTTTTGTCATTATTTCTCCCATTGGTGTAATGAAGGTTCATTAAATCTTTGTACATATATTGGTTATTATTTATTTTTATTATCAATTTTGGGTACGTTTGATGAAAAACGTTTTTAAAGCCTTTCTCTATACTCTGCAGTTATTATTTGCTCGTAACCTTAAACCCGAGCAATGCTAGGTATTTCTGCTAGTTACTTATAAAGTGAGTTGTATTTGTTCCTCAACTGTTAGTTCAGACAATTTCAAACATTCTTTCAATAAAAATATAAAGTTAATGAATGGCAAAAATATCTGCTATTATAATTAGTAAAATTAAACAAATAAGTTGCGCATTATTGGGTTTGAAATGGCTAGATTAAATCATTTTCTGAAATGTTATGAGTATCAAAGTAATAGTCATTGAAGTTGAATTACATCTTTATTTTCTGTTCATTGATTCTTCCTGATATCTCTTTTCCCTTTTCTCATTGTAATATATTTTTGGTGCATTGCAATTATAACAAAGATTTATAAAATCCTTTTTGAAGTAATGAATAATAGCAAAACATTTTAGAATAAAATTGTTCAATATCATTCTTTTAATTTTATGTAAATCTGAGGGGAATTAAAATTCATGCAGTATGTCATACTAGACAGATATATGTATACAATTATATTAAACTATTGGACTTTCTCTTTCTTGAAGTTTTCTCTGCCAAAAGTCCCTCTCTTTAAATATAAGATTCAGTATGTATAAAATTCTTTGTTATTATTAATGGACATTTGATTCTTTTCCTCATCGTTAATTATCCTGTCTATATACTTATATGGTAATTGCAGTAATCATAAGTATTTGTTATCAGTGAATGAAGGATTTTCTTAACATCTTAATTTATAGAAATAACAGTCAAGCATAAAGTGCTTAAAAACATGAAATTTAACAAGGAAAAACCTTTCATCAGCTTTTTAAATGATTATTTATTTTTTATCTGAATGAAAAATACGTGGAATGTTTTGGCAAGTTCTTTTTCATCCTATTTCAACTACGATTTCATATAGTGACTTCCTATAACAGATATTTTTAGAAATTAATTTCAACGAACAACAACAAATGCAACGCTAACGAACGACAAAAAATGCAGTGATTAAAGAAATAAAGAATACTACTAGCAATGACAAATTTACTAAACCTACCCTACATCTATAGTGCTAAACCGAATGGAAAACAAACTTTAACTACTCAAAAACGAAATCTAAATTCCTAAACCCATCAATTACGAAATTAAAGATTAACTAAATAGAGATGCTAGCTTCCACAAAGAATCTAACCTAAGCCAACACACTACCTTAAGCAAGAAATTAATACGCTACAACCTATCTCTAACGTGATAAACCGAAACAAAAAAACTAAATTTAACTACTCAAAAAAGAATTTAAAAATCCCTAAAACTATTAATTAAGATACTAAAGATAATATAAAAATGAATAGAGAAGCTAGCTTCCAAAAATTACAAATGAAACCGAACGATGAGTACGAACTCTCAACGTGTTTCCGTTATCACCATCAACTCTATCCTCGGAGCTCTACTTCCAAAATCCACCGCTAGTTGGCGTCTCTCTTATTTGGAGTCTCGTATAACGTAAATTTCATGCTGAATCCAATTACGCATGTGTACATTTTCTAAAACAATCGGGAAAGGACTTGTGAGCTAATATGTGACTTTTAAAAGTTTTCCGTATTCTGCGTCTAAAATCTCATGATAAATACAACTCCATATCTCCGCTTCTAATGAACGAAATGTAACTAATTTTTTATTTGACTTCTGTAATGATTATTGATGATGACTGCATAACAAAAACGTTTATATTATTTATAAAACGTCTTTCAAAAATCATAAATACAAGACTTAGTTAAAAATTTCCAGTCAAGACATGGAAAAGTTGACATTCGACTAACTTTTTACCTAATTGGTTTAGATAGGTACATTCAGCAAATAAATGTTCAGTAATGTTTAAATGTTTTTTTGAATAAGATTTCATGTCAATACATTTCATAGTTCTCGCGATTCCGAAAGTTAATATAAACCATGAGCACGCAACGGAAAATTTAAGCGGTGTTTATTCGCTTCTACTGCAACAATGTTTGTGTGCGGCATATGATATTTTAAATGATACTGTTTAAAAATTTCATCTTATATGTATATTCACAAATAATTTCATCAAAATAACAATAAAACAATAAAAGTTATGAATTTTTGAAAATTTTCGCAAATTTTCTCACCTTTACCTGTGTTTTAAAAAACCTCATTTGGCGAATAAGGTAGGTTTTCATAAATCTCATCCGGGCTTGAGGGGTTAAACTTACTGCATGGCTACGGCAGATTTAAATGCCACAATGTATTGGTTCAAAACAACTTTCAGTGTACCTTTTCATCATTTATTTTTGTCAAAATAATGTAGAGCCGTGAACTTAACCCTCATTTTCTCATAAAACCTTTGCTTCTATTTTCGCAGATTCCAAATTTGCAGTGTTTTTGGGAACGTAACCCCTGCGAATTTGGGGGTTTTACTGTACTTCCTTTCTAAAAAATTGTCTAAATACGTATTTCAGAATCAGCAATTCCATCGTCAGTAGGTCAACCAAAAAAGATGAAGAATAATGAGTCGAGAAGAGTATATATACATGTGGTGAAATGAGAGGGGGAAAAAGGGAGAAGAAATAGTTACAATGTTTTTTTACTTTTTCCTCCCTCTCACTTCCACACATGTACATCTACTCTCCCCAACTCGTTATTCTTAGTCTTTTTTGATTGACCTTCTGATGATGGAATCATTGATTCCGAAATATGTATTTAGACAATTTTTCAGAAAGGAAGTACTCGTGTTTACTTTTTTGGTTGGTATGTAATTATGAACAAAGAAAAAGGGTCTCTTGCATTGGAGTAATTTCCCCTAAACCTGGAATGTGTGAGACTGCATGGGTGTTTGGTCACTGGTATGGAGTAAACTCCTCTAACCAGTGTGTATGTATTTTCCTTTTTAAAAAAATATTTGCATGGTTATTAGGAGATTCATCCATTCATCTCTATTGATTAACCATAGGGCTCATAATTAGTATTTTTCTTTAAAACTTAATAAATAAAATGTGCTTCTTCATATTGCATCAGCAAATTAAGCACCTATATTTATTTTCTCCATACATAGTCTAAGGGGAAGACAAAGTGAACCATCTATGACTGTAGTAAATTCCATGTGAAATAAAGTCTACGTGATTGTTAACTATCCAGTTTTACGTAAAAATATGGGTGGCCACATTGAGAAGAGGTTCTACACCTTCACAAATATCAAAGTCATTGTGTAACAGTTATGATGCAAATTTTAAACTTTTAGTGGCGAAATATGCTGATGAAACTAACAATTGTCTAGCAGCAAGAAGGCGAATGTGTGGCAGTGGAAAAAATCGCAGGAAATGCTAAAGTGAGCAAGTTCAAATCAGAAAGCATTTCGTGGGCCTAAGGACGGATGTCATAAAAATTTAGAGGATCAGTTAATAACATTTGTGCAAGAAAAGCACAACAGTGGACTGCCAGTCTCACAGGAGACTATACAAATAAAGGCACTAGAATTGGCGTCACGGCAGCAATTCAAGGCAAGTGCGGGATGGATCACCCAGTTTATGCGGCGGAACGACTTATCTCTGCGGCGAAGAACATCGTTAGCGCAAAGACTTCCTGCGTATTTCACTGAAAAAAATCATTGAATATCAGCATTATATTATTTGTTTATGGCATGAACATAGTTATCTCGTAGGCCAAATGGGGAATGCAGATGAAACAGCTGTTTTTTTCGATATGCCAACTAACACTACAGTTGATAACAAAAGGGCAATCTCAGTGATAGTTAAAACCGCTGGAAATGAAAAACTAAGGGTAACAGTAATGTTATCGGTATTAGCTGATGGGGCAAAATTGCGACCCTTCATAATATTCAAGAGGAAGAATCTACCAAAAGAAAAACTACCCCTGGTTTCATTTACAGATGCAATGAAAAAGGCTGGATGACTAGTGATTTGATGATTCAGTGGCTGAGTGAAGTTTGGGTGGTCTTTTAAAGATGAGATCAATGCTTGTTCTTGATGGTTTTCGAGGACGTCTTACGGATGATGTGTAATCCTAAATATCACACCTCAACACTGATCTGGTGGACATACCAGGAGGCTTGACCTCCCAACTATAATTGCTCAATGTGGTCGTCGATAAGCCCTTTAAAGATCATCTACGGTGCCTTTACGGGGAATGGTTGCTGTCAGGGAATTGCCCTCTGACTACAGCAGGTAAAATGAAAAAACCAACAGAGGCTCTACTGGGAAAATGGATTAAGACTGCATAGGACAGTATCTCACCAGCATCAATAGTCCATGGATTTAACAAGTGTTGTATTTCTAACAGTTTGGATGGATCAGAGAAGACATTCTGTGGGCAGAGGAAGATGATGCAGCTATTGGAGATTCCTCCAGTAGTGACAGTAACAATTAAAATGTGCTAATGAGAAATAATTTGCATGAGAAATTCTAATGTTCCAAAATATTCAATTGAAACTTCCAATCAAAATTGCTTATTTCAATTGGTTCAATGTTCATTACTCAATGGTATAATAAACCTCTGTCATTGTGTGCATAATAAATTTTTTCCTTTCATTAGGAGTTAAAAATGGGAGGTCGTCTTATAATCAGAGTCGTCTTACATTCAGGTATATACCGTAAATCAAATTCAGGACTTCAACGTAAATACGTTTTGAGGTTCCATGAGTATGTTTTCACTATTGTCTCCATGCATGTTATAGGAATTTTGTGGGCACTCTTAACTCAAAAACTAACACAGGCAGTCCTCGACATTCGTGCATAATGCGTTCCTGAAAACATAAGTCGTATGTACGAAAGTCGAACATAAATTTACATGTTATAGGAGGGTTCTATTCCCAGAGAGCCAAAAAATATTATAAAATGTCTAATTATGGTATAAATGTTTAGTTTTTTGAGCAGGGGCCTTTTAGACACAATCATCGATTTTATATATAGAGAGATAGGGCAAAATGCAATAAAATATTTAAATAATTGCACAAATAAACACTGCTGTACAGACAAAGAAGCAGATGTGGCGGAAACTGATGGCCTGGTGGCTGGCAACCAGCAGCACTTGAAATATTTGTTTGTCATTTTGCTGACGCACGAAAGTCCTAATTCGGCATACGGAAGGCAGTTTAGGGTTGTCAATGTATAATGTATGAAAGTACGAGTTTTTTTCCATCAAAGCAATTTGCTATTTTCATAGCTTTTTTGTAATATTGCCTAATCATGGCCCAAAGAGAGTGATGATTGAAATGAAAGAAAAGTCGGTAAAAAGGGTGAAAAAAGTGAGTTTGGAGAAGAAAATTGAAGTTTCAGATAGGCTTGCACATAATGAATCTGCTTCATCAGTTAGTAAATTACTTGGTGTGACCGAGTCCACAATAAAATCGATAAGGAAAGTGAAGAAGTGATTAGAGATAGTGCTGCAAGTTGTACTTCAACGAGTACAAAAGTATCTTTTGTACCTAGGAATTCGTATGTAGAGATGACAGAGGGCTTTAAACCTGTGAATCGAGACCCAAACTCGCAAGAAAATCTCACCGAGTTCACTTGCCATTCACGAGAAAGCCAAGCAACTGCATAATCATTATGTCTTTAATTGTTTTGTGGTCTGCTAACGGGATATCGCCAACGTCATCGAAGCATGTGTAGATAGGTTCTTTGCTCTTTAAAAAAATGTGACGTTTATTCAGAACGCCACAGTACGTATTATATTATTATAGTTGTTCTTCTCCTTCACAATTGAACACACACTTGACCGGCTTAAGTCTAATGAGAATCCAATTGAAGCTTAAGATTCGCTGCTTTCGACACGCCTAATTATTTCCATCTTTGTCTCAATCCTGTTCAGTTTATGAGTCCTACGTTTCTTTCCACTTGTATTAGAACTTTCAGTTTTCCGTTTCTCACTCATGTTTGTAAAATAATAGGTGTAAAATGCACAAACAAAGAAACACTGCACGTACGAACAAAGATGATAACGTTGCCGAGACAATAATAATAATTTATTGATTATTAACCGACTTTACAGTGGTATTAATCTAGACCTATTTCAGTACAATATTAAAAAACATTACACACAAATCTAACATTACATATAATACATATATTATTATACAGCATACTTTAATTTGGTAATTTACTAAAAGTGTTGGCTTGGCTGACAGACATCGCCATTATGTGATAGCTCGAAATGCTTGTTCATCAGCTGATGTACGAAAGTCCGAATTTAGAGTACGAAAGGCGGTTTAAGGGCGAGAATTTATAATGTACGATAGAGCGAATTGTACGGATGTCAAATGTACGGATGTCGAGGACTGCTTGTACTCAGATCAGCACTAAACTTAAATATTACTAATAAAGATTTTTATTAGTAATTAAAGATCTGAAAAGCTTTTGGTTGAAAATTGTCAACTGGAAGTGGAGGTTTAGTCTTGTAAGTTTTTCATTTTTTCCAATTATCTCCTTTAGGACTTAATTTATTTAAATATTTGTTAACCTAAACTCAAGTGACTTTTAAGTGATGTTATTGATCCTGGCTCAAAGAAAAGCCTTAAAGTTCTGCACTTAAATATCCAATGCATTAGAAATAAAATTGATCATTTGGAAATGTTTTAAAACTACTTAAGCCTCTAGCAATGCTAAATTCTAATTCACATGACAACATGGTATATTGTTACCCCCACTCCATTGAGGGCTGTAGCAAGGAAATTTGGCACCAGGATGAAACCATACACCGACTCTCCCCGGGTTACATAAGACTCAACTTAGGTAAACCCGCACTTACGTAAGTGGCCCAATAAATCACATAAAAATTTTTTCGTTATGTGAAGAGTTTACGCTAGTGGTTTGCATAAGCAAGCGGGACCTACTACCTCAAAACGTCTATTTCCATTGATATCTTGAATTCAATTTATTTCACAAATACAATACTTTCTCCTATACTGCATTTAGATAAAGTAAAAATGGAATGAAAATTGACTTAGTATGAGTGAGCTCAGTTAGTTTTTATGCATGCAACAGATGGTAGCATGTACCGATCACTGACCAATTAACATAATTGTTACAGCTTGAACATTTATTAAAATAACGTCCTGATTTATGGGCCAACTCTGCATGGGGAAAAATTTTTTCAAAAAATTAAAATTAAACAGCAGATTAATCAAGTATACAACATACCACTATTTCTCCAATATTGCCTCCATCAGCACTCCCTATTCCACCTGTGCTTGTGTCCGAGTCTGAGGGAGATGTTGATCGAGAACAACCACCAATGCGATTCATCAACAGCACCTGTTCCAGGGTAGGACTATCACATTCACTGAAATAACATATTTCAAGCAATGGTTTAATGATTCCATTATAATAATTTGGTTAAAATCCCTAATAAACAGCTTTTACCTCAATAGTTTTTTTAATATCAAACCTGAGTTACAGCTACATCTGCAATGGCTTAATAGCTTTCAAAAAATTTTAATAGCATCAGAATAAGATAATCTAAAGACTTTCACATATAAAACATTTGCATGGGCTTGTGATTCCATAAAATGTTTTCCTTTCTGCTTAATTTACTTTGAATCATGTATTTATATAAACAGGGGTCTCCAACCTTTCGGCATCCAAGATCTACTATTCATTTGTAAATTTACTGAGTATCGACCCAGCGGGGCATCCTCACAAATTTCCCCCAGACTTTAAAGGCCGTTTTACACAAGGCATTTTATTGCGCAATTAAATGCAGCATCAAAACGTGCATCTTTCGATGCATTTATATAATGCGTGAGCGATAGACTACTACTTTACATGATGCATTTAAGCGCACATTTTTCGTGCAATTCCTGTGCCGAATGGTGCGCAATAATGCATTGTTTTGTTTTAAAGTGAAGGGCGAATAATGTGCAATTGTTTAATCATATTGTGTTGAGTAGTATACATAACATGGATAGTAATGAAATGATATGTGCTGTGTTTTTGGATTTGAAGAGAGCCTTTGAAACTGTTCAAATAAAATAATCATTAGGTTTAGAATTCCTTGCAAACATTACATGTAATATGTAAATTAAAGCTGTAGAGCTTTTTTATATTTCATCAGTAATAGAGTCACATTTAAGATTAAATTTCTATAAGTCTATCAACCTCTTTCTCTTACAAACTATTTTCATTAAATCTTAAGAGAAATCAAGTCAAAGTTTTGAAATGAAAATAAACGTCTCAACACTATTAAGATTAGGGAAAGTGCAAATTTCCCAATGTTCACATGACATGTATGATGGCACATTATTACCATTCAGTAGTATTTATTGTGATCTCCAATATAAATCTACTATATATTTTAAAGAGTTTGTGGGTGGGTATGAATATTTGTTCATAGAACTACTCCTAAACGATAAAAGCTAGAGCAACCAAATTTGGTATAATTCTTCCTCAATCCTAACTTAGAGGATGGCTAAGGTTTCGTTTCTCTCCATCACTTTGATTCGAAATGGCGAACGATTCAATCATCCAACATCATGTACTCTGCCTCGTCCTGCAACTGATTCGCAGGGATGAGTGTAAACTATTTTTAATTTGTACTTTTTCTTCGTTTTCGCTTTATTTGATGGTTGAAACTGTGTACTATCGTATTTTTGCAATGTTTACATGTTACACAGTACAAGTTTTAGATTCACTAAATCTGTTGAAATTCAACGGGCACTTCTGCTAGTAGTGATCGATTAGATTAATGGAAGGTAAAGAAGTGCGGAATGAAAAGGATACAAAATATCATTTACCACTTCAAAGTTTTTCATGCTACACTGTGTAATTTCTAATTCATTCGCCATGTTGCAAGACCGTCAATATAGTATAAGCAATATAAAAAGGGCTTTCAGTGTGATTTTCAAAATTATGGAGGTCGAATAAAGTTACTTTGGAATCACGAAAGACCATTGGTACCAACCTAAGAAAGCTTGTCAAGATAACAACCATAAATACCGGGAAAATAACAGATTGTTTTCTGTTATCTACTATAATATATTTTGAAGCGTGTGTTTGTTGGTTTGTTCATGGAACTCCTAAACGTTAAAAGCTAGAATAACCAAATTTGGTACGATTCTTCCTTACATCCTAACTTTGTGAATGGTCAAGGTTTGGTCAACCGGGATTAATCAGTGCAGCCAATATAGGGGATTAACATTTTTCCATAAGATAACACGTATGAATCCATTTCTTGACTTGCAAGGTATTCTTCCTTCAAGCATCAAAATATGTAAATATGGACCAATTATTTTCGTTTTTGCTTTATTCGACGAATAAAACTCTATACTATCTTATTCCTGCGAAGTTTACATGTTACATGGTCGAAGTTTTCAGAAATACGCTATTTGTTTTGGAATTCTGTGGATTTTTCGTACCCCTCCCGTGCGTTGCCAAGGTGGCCATCATTGTTACCTCCGATTCAATTAGCTTCGATGAAGCTTACAAATAGACAAAAGTTTAGCGTTAATCACTTCGCACTTTTGTTTAAGCAATGAAACCATCGATGTTTATGGATAGCAACGTAAATAGATATTATTATTCAGGAAGCGTTTATTGATAAAAGTAATTGAACCGTCTTTCGTCTATTGAATACGGGAATCTTACATTTTTTGTAAGTAAAATCATTATATTCTACATTATAACGTTTATTAACGTAAATAAGCTCACGTATCTGATGTACACTTACCAGTGTTAAATGGAAGAGGGGACCTTATGGTCTCAATTTTACCCTGAAAATAAAGCCACTTATCTATCTATCTACCAGTCAGTGTTCAATCATGGACAACTGTACGTTGCTTTTTCACGGGTTTCTTGCTTACAAGACATAAAAGTAAATATTTCAGTGAGGCATAATTACACAAGAAATGAAGCTGGATTTGGTGAAAGTGATATGATAGGAAATACAATTATCGTTATATTTGAATGCAATACGTTTGGAAATGGATTGTTACAAGCAAATATGATTAATTGTTAAGAAAAGCTAATTGTAAGTTAAAAAGTATCTACTATATATTTTAAAGAGTTTGTATGTTGTGCTGTACTAGCTTCACTAAATCTGTTGAAATTCAACGGGAAATTCTGGTAGTAATATATAAATTCAAACAATTTTCTTAAAAATATTTAAGGGGGCTGAAAAATAATTTGGCTTAGGGGTGGCAAGTTTCCAAATCTACCACTGATGTTACATTAACAAATATGGTAAATCAACAACATAGTGATGGGTTAGTAATTAAATTAATTGATAAATTCACAAGTTCAAAAAGTAACTAATTTGATACGCTTACCTGAATGGAGGCGATCCACGGTACCCAGCGAAACCGGGGGATGGTGGGGTGGACAAGGAAAGGCACTCAAGATTTCGCCGCAAGATGTGGATAGGAGAAGATGCCTCTTGGCACTCATCTCTCTGGCATTGCTATATTAAAGATATTTTTAAAAAATCAGAAATGCTACATAAGACCAAAAATCAGAAGTTTCTCTATCAACAGGTTATCTTTAATAAATAACAATATTGTGAAAACTGAACTATTATCCCATATAATATTGATAAATACACACCCAACATACCGTATATGACCGAATATAGCCCCCCTGTTTTTGGCCAAAAGCGAAGTGCAAAAGTTGGGGGGGGGCTATTTTCGGGCACTAAAAATTAGGTGGGTACAAACAAGTGCGCAAAGCTTCAATAATGATGAATTTCATTCGAGTCAGTAAGTGTTTCTATCCATTGTAAGACTAAACTACTCGGGTTGCAAATATTTATTTGCAAGGCTGATTGACGTCACCATATAGGAAGGATTTTTCTATTACCTGATCGCTCTCATTATTGTCAAATTGCAAGTTTTACCGTATTTGCTCGTGTAAGCCGAGACCTCGTGTATTCCGCGCACACCGGTTTTTGGGCCAACTCTAGGGAAAAAAATTTATTTGAGCCAAAAAAGGGTTTTTTAAATCACCAATTCCTATTTCTAAAAAATGCTACGCTCAAGTTAAGCATCTTCACATTCCTACGTGACGAATTTATTGGGTGATCTCTCTATATCGGTACTAGCAGAAATCTCGGTAGTCCTCTTTTGTTAAACACGTAACTGTTTTTGTGGTCACATTGGTCATGTTCGCAGAAATCACTCCGGTAGCGATCATTCTGCTGTACGTAATTTTCCAGCCATATGGTCACTGATCCCTACCGTAGCGGTCGCCATTTTTTTGGCGAACTAAAATTATGATCAGCGATCATTCAATGATCACCACGGTGGCTATGACTTTCATAGACGTATCATAGAATAAAGGAAGCATGCCGTATCTGAACATGGTAGGCGTCGTCTTCCGTGAGAACAAAACCCCCACCAACCCGAACTGGTCGCGCATGCGCCGTGGCTTCCGTGACGATTGCAGCAGAAGACCACAGAAGACTTCGTCGAGTTTGGGGAGCACCCGATAATAAACTTAAAACTCATTTAAAATTTTTATACAATGAATGAAAATGACTAAATACACCGAAATTCAGAAATAGAATAATAGATGCGGCATGGGTGCTAGCTTAACGTATATTTGTTTACCGACATGACATTTTGGGAAAAAAGGTGAGCGGCAAATAAAAGAATTCGTGTAAGACACACACCCCCTCTTTTCCACCAGCGTTTTGGGAAAAAAGGTGCGCAGCTTACACGAGCAAATACGGTAATACCAACAAAATTAACCTTGCCCGAGAATGGACTAATTGCCTGGCTAAGCTCGAATTGTTAATTACACAAACGAAAGATAGATCGAAATATGAGCAAAGTGCGAATTTATATTGCTGCATAAATTGGTATGTTATTTCGACTTGCTAATATTGCTGCATTAATTAGTATGTTATTTCGACTTTTTAAAGTTTATTTTTACTCCCTAAAAATGTATTTTTGTTCAATTCCTTGTCAAATATCTCTCTCGTTAGTATACCCTCTGAATTCTGAGGAACAAATCTGAAAACCTTAAAATTCGAATTAGCATGGCGTTTTATCACTCGCTAATTGGTACTTTTTTATTAAATGAGTGCAAGTTTGATATTTCTTCAAATTATACAACATGTTTCATGACATTAAAGTCCTAAAAATAATCGTCCTTTCAGGGTATTAAAATATTTTCTAGATTTGTGTGAGAAAAATGGGTAGGGCGCTATATTCGGGGGGGGGCTATATTCGGTCAAATACGGTACTTGGTGAACTAAGAACAAAAATTGAAATGGCATTTCTTGAATGTGGCACTGCAAATGGCAATGGCCACATACCGAACTACATCCTACTATCAACCCTTAAAAGTTATTCTGACTCTTGAAGAATTTATGCGAATGCTTGGAGACGAAGATGGTACAATTGTTAATTGACAGTGAAATCATTGAATCAAACCGTTGGGTTGGGGTTTCATCTTTACTCTATACCAGGGGTCTTAAACTCAAATCGTATGCAGGCCAAATGGATAATTTTGAAATTTTAGGCAGGTTGCATGTAGGGAAATGTATAACGCGTCTTAGCAAAATCCCATCTTGTAATTTGCACTATATGAGGTTTTACTGTAAAATTTTAAAATTCACAGTGGTAGACATAAACTTCACAAGCTGTTATTTAATTTTCAACCATGAAGGATATCAAGGAAAGAGTTACTGATCGCATATAAGAACTGCGAAAAAGCGAAACCTTCGAAACACAAGGTCCCCATATACACAAAGATAAGAGTTTTTGCAAATAAATTATCTACAACCAGTTCCTGCCCCTCCTTTTCAAGCAGGGAATAGGAAAATATATAAAGAGATTACTTATTAACTGCTATTGCATCTTCCTGACACTGTCAAAAGGAACCTTAGTGTCTTCACCCCCAATCCTTTATTGAATTGGTAGCCAGGTGATTCGCTGACTAGTTCACAGTCATGGGGATTTTCCCCATTAAATCACAAAGCATAAGGACAGCCAACTTGCTCTTTTGGACTAATATTACCGATGACTGATCCCATAATATAGACAGGGAGGCATAAAAGTTAGCCAAACCTTTCTTAAAGGGATATCCCCCACTTCTAGCATAGGTCGTGTCCACTTATCAAATATGTTTGAGTAAGAATTTACATAGATTGTTTCTTCCAAGAATGTATACATAAACTCAAAGAGTATACTAACCTCTAGAATCCAGAAACTTCTCAAGTGGGATAGAGAGGTGGTATACAATAGGAGTCCCTAAAGCAAGAATGGCAAACATTTTGAGCTTGCTTTTTTGTTTCTTGGGAGTGGAGAGAAGCACAAACATTTGGAAAACCATCCCAAGAGAATACCCTCAACATTAATACACTAACCTAACCAAAAATGAAAAAAATACACTTCAAAAGTACCAAAACCATTATTAAATCTTTAAATTAAAAAATTCTTCGACACTGAGCTGGTTCGCATTATATAATTAGAATAAGATCAGTGAGAGGGCCGCAGAAACAGAACTAGCAGGCTGCCTGTTTGAGACCCATGCTCTATACACTTCCTAAAAGTTGTTTAACCCCTCAAGCGTGATTTAAAAATGGCTCCTTTGGGTATTTAAATGCTCCAGAATGCAATGTGTTATTTTAATTCAATTCTAGGAAAATGTTAGAAATAAAAATCTGAAAAAATAAATAATATTAACTATGAATGGTTCTCTGTTTTTAATTTTTTTTAGACTTTCACTTTATAATTTCAAATATCCATTGTACTTTCAACTTTATTCTGCAATAGTGGATGTGTGGTACATTTCAAAACACGGTACAACACACAGAGGAGGATTTCCAGGGCAGTTTTTACATCAGTAGGCTGTCTCCTTCCTTATTCCCTTGTTTGTGCAAACAATGCACTTCCTTTGTTCAAGTCTTCTCTTGCCTAAAGATGGATTCTCTTCAGTGAATTGACGCTGTTAGCCATGTTGCTGCTCTCCTTTCTTAGTTTTGCGGGCATCCCTTTCCAGTTCAACTTTACTGTGCCAACAGCACCAGTATGCCTATCAACTAACGTTTGAAACAAGTCAGGGTTAGAGTATCCATGTATAACACCAACCTGTATCAAAAATGTTTTTACAGAGCAATAGAACAACCTTAGTAGATAAGAAATCATTGCCTCTTGTTTCACTCACTACGTATTTCAGATCCATTGCCATTATAAATTATAAAATTTAGCAAATATCTAGATGGATCACAGTGTTAAAAAAATCATCATCCCAAATCTAGCAGATTTAAATGGCAAATACTGTTGACAGGAAAGTCCGCCCTTCCACAACAAAAGAGATTCAATTCAACAATTTATTCAAGGGAAATTATTGCCCTGATTATGTACTAACTTATCCAAATCATGGATTTATTTACTAAACAATTTTTTCGTGGCATCCCGGTGTGCCGCAGCACAGTTTGAGAACCAATGCTCTAGAGGGCTATCACTTAAAATTTGTAGGTTCACAGCTCTTTCACATTCATAATCCAAAGGAGAAACTACATTTGCACTATCGATGTCATTCCAACAAAAAACACGGGCAGTCAGTTCATTTTGATTTTCTAATCTCTCACAACTAACATCCTCATCTTCAATTTCACTTTCTAAAGTTAACAAATACCCTTCTGAAGTCTCACTCATAAAAGAAACACTTTCATTGTCAGTTTCATCATTAGACATTAAAATCAGCACTTCTGCATCAGTAAGTACCTTACTTGTTGATCCAATGGTCACAAACTGAAAAAGGGGAAATAACCCTCTTGAAAAAATAATCAAGTGCCAAGACAGAGAGAGATAATGCTGTTTAGGACCGTTCCCTGACTTGTGATGTTTACGTGGATACATCATTTGCTACTGTAACTGAAAAAACAAAGGAACTGTAACAGAAGATGCTGCGTTGGATGACATATGTCATCGTACACGCTTGTGAGGTTAAATTTTAAAAGTTGTTTTTATATATACAGGCAGCATCCACTTAACAAACAAGTTATGTTCCTTGAGAAGAGTTCGATCAGCTGATGTTCGATAAGTGGACAATGGAAACATGTTATGAAGAGGATTGTGCTCCCAGACACCAAAATTCATATACAAAATGAGTTTAATCTATTTTAACCATAAAAACATAGCATTATATCAACTATTATGTATATAAAGTCATGCAAAATAACATTCGAGTGTTTATTATGTTTAAAAATGCATAGCATGCTTAAAAAAGATGAACCGATACTGTAATTTCTTACTTTTAAAGACCACATCAGGTCCATCAATATGGCTAAGTACTTGATTATTGAGATCAAGAGAGTCTTCGTTTGTTACGGTTAATATAGCTGAGTAAATGTCTTACCATAATTTTGAATGCATTTGGATGCCTTACTTTCGAAAACACATATAGAAGCGCATTAACTTAATATTTTGATTAATATTAATAATATCACATAAAGTTTCCGATCTTATAATCATACATAATAATATAACTATTACGAATCAAAGTTTTACCCACCGAATGTATTGATTGAAATGATATGCCTCTTCATCCGTTTTTTACGTCAAATAATACTTTCTAATGAATTATTAAGGACTAAATAAATTCTTCGCATACGGTATTCAATATAAACAAAGAAATACCTCATTGTAGGGTTACTATCAACAATCAGTAGATAGCAGTTGATAATCCGGATTTTGCAGATTTGCGGATTTTCAGATAATCCGGATTTAGCGGATTTTAATTCTCGCGCACAACACTATCCGAACATCCGAATATTCGGATTATGAATATCCTTTTCATGAAAAATCCGGATACTCAGAGTTTTTAAATCCGGATAGTTCGAGCTCTAATTTTAATCATTTCATACCGGAGGTGAAGGAGTATTACCGCAAAAGAAAAATTCCCTTCAAAATCCTGCTGGTGCTCTTGGCCATCCTCCACAGTTGGATGATTTTCATGATAGCGTTATGGTTGTGTTTCTGCCCCCGAACACAACTGCACTATTACAGCCTATGGATCAGGGGGTTATAGCATCCTTTAAAGGATATTATATGCAAAAGACATTTACACAAGCTATCGCCGCTACAGAAGGGGAGGATGGGATGACCCTGAGGAGTTTTGGAAGGACTACAACATGTATCAGTCAGTAAAAAACATCGCAGCAGCCTCAGAAGAAGTGAAAAACACTAACATGAATGGTGTTTGGTAGAAACTCTGTCCTACGTTAGTAACATTCAAGGGGTTCCTGACAAGTGCTGTTGAAGAAGTCAACAATAAAGTAGTTGAACTTGCTCGTCACCTCCAGCTTGAAGTGGAGGTAGAAGATGTAGAAAGGCGCATCAACTCGCATAGTGAAGAGATGACAAACGAGGATTTGATAGAGTTGGAGGCACAGAAGGTGGCAGAGAGCCAAGATGATGATGCAGGCAACAGAACAGAGGAACAAAAACACTTCATGGCCAAGAAATTAGCAGAAGTCTTCAGTGATATCAACACGGCATTAGCAAAACTAGAGAAGATGGACCCCAATGTTGCAAAGTTCGCAAGGGTCAGCAGGACAGTCCAAGATGCTATGTCCTGTTACAAGGAAATATACAACAAAAAGAAGAAGACCTCTGTACAGACTTCTATCTACAACTTCATTACCAAGGTTGAATGCCCACCACAACCTTCAACTTCTTCAGCACCTGACTTTGACGAGGCTACTGTCGATGATCCTGTGTGAGAGTGAATGCGGATGTGTGAGTGTGTGATCTTCCCCCTCTGATCAAGATACCAACCCAACCACAACCTAAGCCCATTCACCTGCAGTGATTTTTCCCGCAACTCCGCACTTATATGCAGCACTTAACAAAAAGCCGCGATGAATAGCGCCAGTCGTATAATGCCATTTTCGTATATTGCCGGCTTTCGTAATCGCAGAAGAGAAACGCTGAAGGCTCTCCTCACTTTTGGCTCGGCCCTATAGCTACCCGCCTTATATAGCGCAAATTTCATCCCTATTTCTCATTCCTCCCTTTTTCCTATGGTTATATAATCTACTCAAGCAATTAACCAATACGAAACCAAGGAGACGGCCGTTCAAACTACCATGAACCTCCCCTCACCTGCTGACGTCACGTAACCGCCGCTCTCGCCGGAGCGACACAGCTTTCGCACGACGGGACTCCCAGAGACAGAGAGCTGAACGACAGTCGGTGTACGCGGTTGCTGTTTGACGCACAGATGAAAGAAGCCACTAAACGACAGAATGAGAAGAGAGTTTTCCTCATAGAGAGTGTGACGAACTATTCCTGTGAACACCTTGCAACTATAAACAATATTACCAAAGTGATTTAAGTTTATGAGACAAGTTATGTCTCATGTCTGTTTGCCTTGGTTCTGTCATTTGTACCTAATTATATATACCATACAATTCATGTAATTCAAATTACGAGACAAGTTTGTGTCTCAGGTCTATTTGCTTTTCTGTTTTTTATAATTTGGCATTAAATATAGCAATTAGTTAGTAATTGGTGTGGCCTTCTAATTTGGGTCGTCACACACCTGAACATGCCAGCATTAAGAATTAAGGTATGTAAGCAAACTGCACTTATGCTAGTAAAAACCGATGTTTCATCTTGCGAGATATAGGTATTATCGATTTACATCGAGAAATCATTCATCTTCCAATTCACACATCATGTCTTATTTTTCTTTGTAAACTCCATCTTCTGTTAACTATATGCTATACTCACATTAGCCACTGTGTTTACATGCATCTATTTTAACCGATTACTTGAACCGTACAGATGCATGAAATTATACATGCAGTATTTACTCGTTTAACATGTGCCCCCTATTTTTGGGCCGGTTCGGAGAGAAAAAAATTAATTTCAGCAGAATAAGTTTTTTTTTAACTCAACAATTCTCATTCCCCAAAACAAGTTCCGCTCATGTTAAGCATCTTCTCCCTCCTACGTGATGCAATTTATTGAATGATCTCTTTATGCTGATACTAGCAGAAACCTCCTTGATAGTACTCTTTTGTTAACCTCTTAACTGTTTTTGTTGTCATATTACGCAATTCGTCCACACACTACTTTTTCGAGACAGTATTACATACCAATGCGAAGCTTCATGTAGTATTTTTCATCTATGAACGGGAACTTCCCTACGCAGATGGGGAGTCTTTTCGCGTAGTGTCTTGTGAGTAAATATTGGAAGGTTATGAGCAAACAAGTCCAAACACTCCTTCCTTACAATGAAATCTTTCATTTGCAACCAAATTTCATCACTCAGAATTCCTTGAAGTTGAAGAGGGGAAATTTTGTGACTGTTACGCTCTTCCAACGCGTTCAATTCGCGGTGGCGACGCTGACCCAGTCTTTGTGCCTATCGTTATACATTTTAAATTTATGTACAAACAACGTCCCAATACGACGAAATTTAGAAATAGAATAACAGATGCGGCATGGGTGCTGGCTTAATATATATTTGTTTACCTACATGACATTTTGGGAAAAAGGTGAGCGAGGTACACAAATAATTGAATCTTTGTGTAAGACGTGTACAGCCTTTTTTTCACCAGTGATTTGGGAGAAAAGAAGCACGGTTTACACGAGTAAATACGATATTTTAATTTTCAGATATCGCTTTCTCTAAATATTTTCGCGTGCCAAATAAAATGCCTTCGGGGGATAGTTCCGGCATGCAGGCCATGGTTTCCCCATCTCTGCTGTACTTTCCGTCTTAAGTTTCAACTTACGTAAAATTTTGAATTACGTAGCGGATGCCAGAACACATTAATTACATAACTCGAGGGCTGCCTGTACTTTGAAAGATATTGTTTACAAATTTCATTTTTTATGTAACGTCAATGTATTAGTTGGTTAACACTTGCTTGAGCACATAGTTCATGTAAACCGAATATAGGTGGTGCATATATAGCTCAAGGCGGAAATTTGAATATGGTACCTCGCCCGGTTATGGTACGGTAGCTTTTTAGATGTTTGATATTCCAGACAACGTCCGATTGCCACGAACACATGTCAGCACTTTATAAGTTTCGATATTCCGTATGTTCAGTGAGCATTGCCTGTACTTGTTCTGTTGTATGTTCTGTTTTTTATATTTGTAATATTTTATTTTTTGTTGATAAATCCATTGTAAAAGGCCCAATGGCAGCTGTTTTTGGATTTTATTTATTTAAATAAATAAAGTATTTTGTTTCTTTTTTACCTCTATAAGAAAATTGCAATATTGGTGTGGGGCAATACAAATTTAAATGCTTAAAATGGTTAACATTAAGATGTTAGCTCAAGACATGGACAGTTCTATAGTTGAAAGACTTAAGTTTTATATTATTTGAAAACATAATTCAAAAATGTATCACATCACATTACAGCCAATTTCTTCTCTTTAACTTGTAATTTAAGGTGGCAAGGGAGAGGCATGTCATTTTAGTGACCGACTGTTGGGAGAGATTCCCTTACCTTCCCATCAGCAACTTGTGCATAGCCAGGGCCAGAATGAGGCATGTGCAGTCGGTTCCTCCGAACAGGGCCCCGCATTTTATTAGGTGCCCCGCACAAGGCTCAATTCTCATGTATTGAGATTTAGATAATTTTTTTAAACATATTAATACATTCCGGATGTAGAGGCCGACTTGAGGGCTATCTTCAACAATAATTTCACAACAAAAAGAGTCCATCACCAGAGGGGAGGGAGGAAGGCACTACAAGTCATTTTTTGCACCACCTGGCATGTATCCTATATATAATGCACATAGTGAAGCTGCGTCCGTCCGTGCATATGAAGCCTCGCGAAATTATATCGGCATATTTCTCAAGAACTGTTCGTCGTAAATATATGCAGTAAACGGCGTTTTGTTTCTACTGGCTATGAGGTCCCTGGAAAAATATTTTTGTTCGAATCCAGGAGACATATTTTCCCGTAAGTTTACATTTTTCAGAGTGGAAGGTTTTTTGCCTTCATTCATTAAAATATGTAAATATGGACCGATTTTCTTCTTTTTTACTTTATTCAACGGCTAAAGCTCTATACTATCTTATTCTTATAATTTTTACATGTTACACGGTCAAATTTTTCAGAAATATGCATTCTTTTTGAAATTTTGCAGATTTTTCGTACTAATTCCGGGCATTGCCATGGAGACTCTCATTGTTGCCTCCGATTCATTTAAGGCCAATTAAACCTTCAAACAGACGAAATAAAAGCATTATTGTTATCTTCTCTTCATTGATAATCTAAATAAACGCTTGCATTGACGTCGCCTTTATAGTAGGTCCTGTAAGAAGTTAAAGCAGTCGTTGATAGACACTTGAAGGAAAGCAACTGTTTGTGAGTTCATCTATAAGGGTGCAATGATAATCATTGGAACTAAGGTAAGGTAGAATTAAAAATTTTTCTTCTATGAATATACCACGATATTAAACTAGCATTGAGTAACTCTGTGACACTGTGATCACGTAATTGCTCTAATATATTGCTGTAAAATCTCAGAAAATTTAAAAATGCCAAGGGGTAGACCAGTGAAAAGGAAAGTTATTAGTCCAGCTACAGCAAAGGAAGAGGAGCCAGAGATCAAAGGAAGAGTATTGTAGGAAAGAGAGAAAGAGATGCGGAAGCTCACAGGATTGCCCATGTAGATGAGGAGCGGAGAGTACAAGAAAGACAAAGAAATAGGGAACAAAGAAGATCTAACCTACGGCCGAACTATTTAGCTTATTTGCAAGCATAGCTGCAGCGGGCTAGTACATACATAAATAGACTCTGCTCCTGCTCACTATTGAACTAGACTCCGCAAATAATCATGCCGGCCCCGTGCATAGCTACCTATATATTTAAAATGACGAAAGATGTTTATATATATTAAGGTAAGTTTGTCTTTTTAGTGGTATTTTCAAATAAATCCACTTGTGTTCAGTTAGTGCATCTGTCTAACAAGCTAGCTTCTCCGAAACAGAAGCAGATACAGACTTGGTTTTATCGTGAATTGCTTTAGCATTCTGTCTTGTTGTGCACGTTTTCTTGGGGAGATTCATCTGTCTGTCTAACACACTAAATCAGTGGTCCTCAAAATCTTTTAGTCTGAGGCCCCCTTTATGTGAATAAAAAATTAACTTATAAAACTGACTAAAAAAGGTGATTTATCAATTTCAAAGACTAATTACTAATGTATCTTAATGATATCTATGAAGTACTTTTTTTTATTAAAATGTGTGTTTATGATTAAATGTCACTATCTGTTATCAATTCAAAAAAAATACTCCCAACCGACTGACATGGTATTACTCCCACTACTTTAGCATGGTGATTGAAAAACAACACAATATTAAAAACAATAAGATATCCTTTCGCTATACTGTATCTTGTTATTCACTATACTGTATCTTGTAATTATTTTTTATCAGCTTATTGTTTATTTAGGATTAGAATTAATTCAGGATCTTTACTGGCCCATTTTTCGGCAGACCCCTTCAGCCCCCCTCATTGTGCATGTTTTCTCGGTGTGTCCATCTGTCCATCCAAACTATTTTTTAAAACTACTAGCCTGACTTGGCTGCTCTTACTTGAATGAACAAATTTTTGCTGGATATTTACAAGACGAGACAGACTATTGATACAGAGGTAAGTTTATCATATTTTATTATGGTTAACTTTACTCTGCACATATACAAAAAGTGATTTTTTTGTAATTTTCTCAAACTACTTTCACGGGATGTGTCCCTTTCTGAACGAATCCTCCTAAAACGTCTTTATTTTAATTAGTATTAAGCTATGTATTCAATATTTACAGTTTTGAAATTAAATCACAGCCAGACACTGAAAAAAACGAAACTTTGCTAGATGAAGATAGTAATACTGGTCACAGCGAGAATCAAGTTAATGTAGAGGACGAAAATTCAGGTATTTATGTGTGAGAGAAAATGTGTTATTTTTGTTGGTACAGCATTAAAAGTAATTAATTTTTATTTCGCAATAACTTTCTATCACAACTATTCTTTTTCATCAATCAAACGGAATTGGAATTTTTAATTACAGGAGAAACATCTTAAAAAAATAAAGGAAGAAAAACCTTCAAATCTCCTTTAAAAGCGCAAAGGAAAACTTGTACATCACTTTCTGGAGAAAGTGTAATAGAAAAAAGAATGGATGAGGCTTACTCCATCCTGAAAACTGTTTCACCAAACCAGAAAAAAGACGAATGCAAGATATATGGAGAACTTCTTGCTGCTAAACTCAGAAAATTAGGTGACAACATCCGGAACATCGTTATGAACGACATTGACATTCTAGTTTTTTGAGCGAAAACGGGTCGTACTCACCATCAGTATCAGTCTGTGCAAACATCTCTGCCTCAACATCCCTTAACCTGTTATTCACCATCTCCACAATCATCTCCTAATCAATCTCTGCATGCTAGATCTTCCCCTCAAACACCCTCTCTGTACTCCCAGGTATACTCAAATGTTGAATGTGAATCCCAAGCTAACTATCTCCTCACGATGCACATGAAAATGCTCAAAATTTTTTGGAGATATTCACCTCTTTTGATTAAATCACTATAATGTTGACAATCATAATTTGTTGCTTGTATGTCTGCTTTGGAAATAAATGACAAATATGAAATATTATTAATTTTATTTCTATTGTTTTTTTACAAAATAAAGGAAGTATGTCAATTAGCAATATTTATCTTGCCATGGAACTCGACAATTAGTCGAAAAGTAATCTGCAAATTCATTTCTAAACTCCTTTGCTTCGGCTGTTGGCTTCCTTCCAACTTTCGTCAATGGTAAAAGAGAGGTCATATCACTTTGGCCCTGACACCACGAACCCGGAATTAATACTCCTTCTTCTTCTAAATCAAAAGTACCATGTGGTGTGTAATTAGATCTGGACGTGCTGCTTATTCTCAAAAAATTGTGTAGTAGAACGCAGGTCATGGTAACCAGAGTTGTTTTATCTGGCTGAAGTAATAGAGGTTTCCGTAATACACGAAATAGAGAAGCTAAGATACCGAAAGTATTTTCGACAACCCGACAAGCACGAGAAGTTCTATAATTATAAGCTCTTCCTTGCTACCTTTCTTGTGAATTCCTGGGTACGGTTTTAAGATACCCGAAGATAATCCAAACGCATCATCCGCTACAAACACGTATGGCACCTTAGCATCTCTTCCGGGTAGGGGTTTATTAGGTGGTAACATCAGTTGCTTTCCTTCAATCTTCTTAAACAAAGTTGTATTTTGAAAAACTCCACCATCACTGATTCGACCTTGACATCCCAAATCGGTGAATATAAAACAATAATTCGCATCAACCGCAGCCATTAGTACAATACTAAATCCATTTTTATAGTTGAAAAATTCTGATTCGCTATTAATTGGACTTTGAATTACAATGTGTTTGCCATCCAAGGAACCGCAACAGTGAGGAAAGTCCTACTTTGTTTCGAAATCTTTCGCAATTTCTTTCCATTCTTCAGCATTTTGAGGAATCTAAAAAAAAGTTGCCATTACTTCTCATACCTCTAATAATTAAAGCAAAAGATAACTGTTCATACCTTTACTGTATCCTTAAGTGTTTCAATTAACGCTTGACACACCTCTAGTATAATTTATGATATTGACTGAGGTGAAAATTTAAATAAGTAGAATAAACTTTTGAAACTATCTCCAGTAGGCCAAAAATCTAAGAGTAACAGCTAAACATTCCTTTGTGGGAATGGCTTTTCTCATGTTCGTATCTTTCTTCGATATATACGGTCCTATTTCATTCAACAGATACTCAAAATCTTCACTGGACATTCTGCAAAAATTTTTAAATCTGCCGGAAGGTTCTCGTATCAAGTCTTCTAACATGTTTGAGCCGTCGTATCTAAAAATAACACAAACATTCAGAGATATAATCTAGCTAGAGTAACTAAATAACTAAGTAGATTTTTCAGTGAAATTTTAAAAAATCTACTTTTATTTAAGGATATCATCCACCATCTCCTTTTTCGTGCTCTCTTTATTTTTCACTTTATATATGCGCCCACAAAAAAAATATATGCAGCACTTGCTGCGAGGACTGCCTCCCTGTTCATTTCTAGACTGCAATTGAAAGATCGGCTCAAATTTAGCGAACGTAGAAAAGCGGTAGGCAAACATTCCCGCATGGTACAATTCGCAAGCAAACACATCGTGTGTAGGAAGAGACTCATATTTGGGATAGCATCGGCCATGCGCTCGCATGTCTCAAGCGGCACATCATATGGACGAGCGATATGTGGTAGTTTGATCCGTCACTATGTGCGGCAAACATTTGACAAATATACATTTGGCGAATATTTGCCGAGTGAACACATCATCTGGAGCCGGCTTTAGATATAGCATACATTTGGTGGATCTATGGATCAGCTGCTAAGGAGTAATCAAATTCTTTTTCTGTGAGGTTTTAGGTACGTTTATTTTGAAATTGATTAATTCTTAATTTGAATACAATATTCAGCCCCATGGACTGCTTAACCATTGCTGTACCATTACAGTAAAAGCTCATTAGTTAAACCAACCATCCTCTGATGCCTTAGGTTCTGAACAACAATTTTATTTCTGGATATGCCACGTTTGATGTTTATTCTCTACGTTATTTGAGAATTTGATATCATTGGGAAAGCCTCAATCATAGTTCTTGAAGAGGTATATTAAAAGCAGTTCTCAGAAGTTTAAAGGACAAAACATAATCATGCAACGTACAGATGCAGGTAACAAGGCTGCCAGCATGGGGGCTGCTCTGGAGTGCTGAAACAACTAATGAGGATTAGTACTGAGGGGCACATATCCCTTACCTGAAGGACGAAAGAGGTATTCTGGAAATCAAACTACTCCCTGATTCTGTTTCCTTCGTAAACATCTCTAAAAGGGTTCACAATAGATGTCAGCATATCATATGGAAGCAGGGAGAAGGGAGTCATAAACGGACGTTGTGTCAATAAATCTTAGCACCATCACACACCTACCTCTACCATTAAAATTCTTTGCTAAATTCTAGAGCCTCTTTCCATTCATCTAGTGCCAAAGGCACCACCTACATTAATCCAGGCTTCTTTGTTATTATTTTAGTGAGAAGAAAGTGTCAAAACGGTAATGTTCTCATGCTGAGAGTAAGTCTCGTGCCGTGTTAGCAAGCATTAAGTGTTATTGAAGTTTATAGCCATTGTGATTTCAATAGTTTTATTTTTTGAGTTAAGCAAGGACAAAAAATGGCTAAAAGAAAGCGTAATACTTTGACGATATCAGAGACGATCAAAATTCTGTGTGCAGTGGAAAGGAAAGAAAAACAAAAACTGAAATAGCTAAGGAGTTTGGCATTCCATTATCAACATCATCAACAAATGTGAAAAATCATGATACTATAAAAGCAGCAGCAACACAAGGAATAGAGATTAACAAACGGAATAGAATGCAAGGTGTTAATGGCAGGTGATCTTAGTGCATATGAGTACATATATCTGTTTGTTCATTAAATGTGTTTTTGATAACCAGTGTTGAGTTTTGTGAGTTAACTTAAACAACCAACAATTGCTTTGCGATAACAATTACATTCGTGCCCCTGCAAGCAAATGAGGGCTTGCAACTTCAAGGTTTGGCGCCAAAGTTAAATTATGTATCAGACAATTCGAATTTATTAATTTTTGGTCTCCTGAGTTCTTAATGAGGTTTTCCTGTACTAATTTCTAAGGAAAAAAACTCTCACTAATGAAAACACACCTTGTAATGGCATCCACTTGGAAATCTCTGCACTTGTCCGCCTGACAGTGGAGAGTTTGAGCCACAAGCAGGAGAAGAAGAGCCAGCAGAAGTGGAATGACTGTTGATGGAATTCACTAACTCAGTGACTGGATCATCTCCAGCTAATGAAGTCCCTCTAGGAATATTGAGGCCCAAGAGCTCAGTAATAGATTTTCCATGATCCTCTGATAAGAATGGACATCGAACTCCTATGGGAGATATTTCTGTTAAATCTATGGAGGACACTCAGTATTTTTACCATTAAGTCAACACAATCCAAAAATAATTGGAAATTTATTCAAAAAAATAATTACTACCCATCTACTCACCAGATTCACATTGGATCCTGGGCTGTCTATTGAGTAAATAAAAAAAATTCCTGCTTGCAAGATCCCAAGCCAAACTGATGTAGAGCTAAAAAAGTAAGATGCTCCCACAAACTCACTGTTTCAGCTCCTCTTGCCCAGGCTTGGTCAGCCTCACTTTGACCTGGGATCCATAGTACATTCGAACCTCCATAATCCGACAACTCTCCTAATCCAGCGTAATCTCCGAGTTTGCCTTGTTTCCCATGAAACGCAATGTTTAGAACCATCGGTCGCCAAGTTTAATGCATTATTTATTAACCCCTTAACACTAGAATGACGGAGATTTTCGCCACCTTAGAACGACGGCTTGGATCAAAAATGACCCAAATCTGGAATTCTTTTGTTTCGGCATTAATACATTGTAGTTTTTAATTTGATATAACAATTAGTGAATGAAACACCTCGTATCCATAAACGAAACATTTATTTAGTTTTTTTTGTACACTTATCTAGAAATTTGAATTTTTTTTAAATTGCCTTAGTTTTTTGTTTCTAAAACAATGCTAAAGAAACAAATGAAAACCAACTTCGTATATAGCACAGAATGCGTAATTTTAGAAGCATTTCTTTAGAAGACGTCCTTCTTGCCATCGGTTTGATACTTTTAGAACATTTTTGAGCATTTGAACATATACACAAACCAAATTTGTAAAAGTGAATGAAGATTTATTCTCAGAAGATGAAAAAGTTGTGAGAGTAACTTTTGTGTCTTTTGTTTTTTGGACTAACGTCAATTACACTACATTCTTCTTATTTAGTATTTCTTCTTTTACAGGATAATCAGGAATAAAAAAAGAAAAAAATAATCAGGAAAATGAAAAGGAAGACAATTAAGTACACTTTTGGCGGGACACTAATGCGCCTGGCAATCGACACAAACATATGTTTTTACCTCCCTAGCGATGCACTTTTTGCACACTGCTCTCTTACACGAAGACCATGTGTGTGGGGTTTTGTTCATTTTGCAGCTTTGATGAACCTGGCAGTGCTTGCAATGTTTTGTATCGCTGGTACTTCCGGGCATTTTCGTCAACTAACTCTTTAGCTAGGGTAAGTAGGAATTTTCGCCACAATATCATAACATTACTCACTGTCTTGTAAAGAATCCAGGAATTTATTCCGGTCAGGTCAAGAATATTACAAAAGGTATGGACCGGACACCTACAGCATGCTGGCTTTACAGAGAACTGACGGGCCATCTGGTCTAACACATCAACTCCGTACTTAGTGTTGTTGTAACACATCACAGTGTGAGGTTTTTTCTTTGTGTCAGTTCCTATTTGTACATCTGGGTGCAAAGTGCTGAGAATTAGAACATTCTTTTTTTCCCCCTGATATATCGTGAGGGTCACATCTCCCTTCTTCAGGACCAGGGTGTAGTATTCCTCCTCACGTGACTATTTTACAACGTCAGGAATCTCTTGCCTGGCACGATTCACTGTTCCTACAAGACTTGTTGAGTTAGTGAGCAGATTTTCAGTGAGCGAGAGAGTAGTGAAAAAGTTGTCACAAGTGCTTTTCGTCCCTTTTTCAGGTAAGGCTCCACTAGCTTTTTCACAACATGGAAAGACGCTTGCCTTGTGGATGGAGGTCGTCTTTGCCAAGGTAAGGGAAAGCGTTTACAACATACTAGAGTTCTTGTCCACTGCCATCCGAAATTTCTGGCCATATTTATCAGGTTTGTTGGCCATGAATTGCGTGAAGTGGCACCTAGATTTCGATGGAAATAACTGTTCATCTATTGTTATCCACACACCTGGCTTGTAGCAGTCTTGGGAATTCTCAATGAAGCGGTACCATACATTAGATATGAGAGCGAACTTGTCCTCTTTCAAACGTTGTGATCTCGTGCTCTTGTCGCTGAACCTCAAATATGTAAGGATTTCTTCGAAGAGGTCTCTGGAAAGAGCATCCTTACATAGGCCTATCTCTTAGACCACAATGAAGTGCCTGGACAATAACCCACGGATTCCCGAATCGCTAAATCGGGTGGTGGCAGCAGTAGTCGCGAATTACACGCGACGTGACTGTCGATTTATACTATACCTCATACTCATACCATCACTGACAGCTTGAACGGTGCATAAAAAAACTTGAAATGCAATCTGCATGTGAAATCTCAGCAAAGTGAGATGGTGGGTCAAATTTGACCCAATCGTCGTTCTAGGGGTACTTGATCAAGTCAACATGAAAATACACTTGGCGACGTGAAACTTGGGGAGGATGTTGGAAAAAATTTCAGCTCATTCCGATCATAAACACATGAAAGGCAGCAGAATAAAAAACAAATTGGGTCAAAAATGACCCAACCGTCATTCTGGTGTTAATGGATTAAAGGATTTGAATGTGATTTCCTTTATTACCAACTTTTATATTAACTTCACTAGTTATATATATGTTTTATATATTCAACCCCTCAGTTATCAGAAAAAAATCTTCCTCGAACAGGATGCATATCATTTCACCACCCGTGAGTGGTTGCCTATCGTGCAACCACCTTTTACAGTGGAAAGCACGTATCTTAAAAATTTCTTGTGCAATTTGCATTTATTTTTCACTACCTTTATTCTGATGAGCAGCTTTAACAGTGGCGTTTTTCAATTGCTTATATATTGCTTAAATAAACTGAAAAAACTGAGAGAGCTGAAGCTGTCAAAACCGTAATTCAGACACCAATCTACTTGCCAAACTCTTATTTTCTCAGTTATCTTGGACAATATCCATTTTATACAAGCTTCTAAAATTTTGAAAACACACGATATGCACCAATTTACCATAAAATAAAATGCACCATGTATCTTAACTTTTTTGTTTATTACCTTATTATTGTAGCTTATGTTTAATAACATTCTGTGCATTTAAATTAATATTTACTCTATTACAATGTGTAATATCACGAAGAGATGGGCTAGGCTTAACTTTAATCTGGCAAATGCCCTAATCTGGCTTCGGTCAGGTCCCAAGGTTACTGGATTAAGGAGGTTCAACTGTACGACAGCCATTATGAATATAGTTAACACTTCAAAATTATTTGTTATTTTTGTAGGTAAACAAATATATGATATAGATCATAATGTACGCCTTGCCAACTATGGTTTCGACTGTGGTTTGCTGTCTCGCACCTAGAATGTAGGCCACTGGTAATCTGTTGAGTAAAGTCCACTCCAAATTCTTTGGTTTGATCTCATATGTGCAGAGTATGAATTTCAATAACAGTCTAATAGAAAAGGGGATAAATATGGTCTATACCAGAGTTTCCCAAACTGTTCCATGGAACACAAGGGTTCTGCAGAAGCTAAATGGAGTTCCATGATAGACAAAGGAACCTTCTCTTATTTTCAGCAGGAAACATGAGTTTCAATTATAAATTGCATACTAAAAGATACATAAATTATGTAAATTAAAATTAAAATGATTAAAAAGTTAATTTTATTGCGATTTGGCTTATCTCTTAATTAAGGTTCTGGGAAAAAATATATTTGAATATAAGGGTTCCATGACTCCACAAAGTTTGGGAGCCCCTGGTCTATACAATTAAAAAAGTATTGTTGTAAAAATTTTATAGTTTAATTGATTTTTTAAGTGCTGGCTGTCTCTTAAGTTAGTTACATTTTGTTTAGTTGAAACTGAACACTTGCTATACCTGAGAATAGCCACGGGACTTCTAATTTATATTCAATTTATGTTTTCTAAACCATGACTTCCAGTCTTAAGTACCCACAGTTCCCCAAACAGCTGTTGATAACAGATATCGCGAATATTAAAATTTATGTCATCGAAGAGGCCAAAAGCTCTCTGAAGTGCTATAACTTCACACAATAAACAGTATCCCTGTCTGATCGCACATTATTTATTTACATTCCTGCATTTACACTTTGCAATTACTTCCTCTACATATTTTAGTGTTATTATTATTGTAGCCTCATTTAACCTTAGTAATATCCTTAAGTGTTACATGTGAGCACAATTGTTGGCATGAAAAAAGAACACCATTAGCCTGTTTGACAGCAGTATAACATAAAAAAGTAATTTTTATTTTATTTATTTTTAGGTTTTTAGTCTTACTAAAAGACAATTCATTGTAAGTTTAGAGTGAGGTAAACTCTCTCCCTTACTAGTCCTCACCCTCACCATCCCATTCCCTCCTTCCCTCTCATATTCAAGCATTCAAAGCACGCTTTTCTTACATTTAGGAAGACAAAAATGTAAGCTCAAGGTTCGATCGGAGTTAAAGTTGATGCTTGTTTGCACTTTGTGTAAAATAAAAAAGGAATACCACCTGATTTTCTTCCAACATGAGACAGATTAGAAACTGCATTTTTGGCCTCACTGAAGATTTCACAATATTCTCCTATATTCCAGTGAAAAACAGATCCATGATACCTATATCAACCAAGCATCACGATGATAAAATTGACAACAGCACTATGATCTCCGAAAATCCAAAATAATAATAATGCAAAATGCAACAAAGGGGGAGTTGATACATGCGACCAGGTTTGTGCCACTTATAACATTGGCAGAAGAACGAAAAGGTGGCCATTACCTGTTTTTTTCCATTATTTGAACCTTGCTGACATCAATGTTTTCATAGTGTATAAACAAAATGTTAAAAATGAAATGACAAGGCAAAATTTCTTTAAAGTACTATCTACAGATTCAATGAAAGAGCAATTTGAAGATACAAGCTCTGATGGCAGCAGCACTGCCCCTATGTGTCATGGCTAGGCATGTTTTTTGTGTAGCCCGTTGGGTTAATTGTGATCATATTTGTCCCAGTTTAGGGTTGGGTAATTTAGCTTGATATTATCCCTTAAAAATAAACATTAGTTCAAATGTGCCTCGCCAAAGAGATTTGTAACGTGTCACAATGTTTTAATTATACAGAAGGCATTTCACTGCATTTCTTCCCTAAAGATGCTGAAATGAAGAAAACATGACTCATTATGACAAGAATTAATAAAGCTTGACCAAAAAATGTGTATTTGTAGCAAACATCTTACTGTTGAATCGTACAAATTGGAATGTAAGTATTTTGCTATTACCTCGGGTAGTTTTTGGGAACCTACATGTAACTAGGTAGGTACCCAGGGTGACCATATTCACACAAGGAAAAAACAGGACAAAGCAGGACACCTTTTATCTAAATTTGTTTTTTATGATAAACTTTTCAAACTTCAAAAAGGCATAATTTGAGTCGAATTCTGTAGATATAACCAAATTTGAAATGTAATTAACAAGGTGACAAAATTTTATTTTCCCCAATCAGGTGTCCTGCTTTGTGCTCATTAAATTGTTGAGCAGGGCAATTCAGGATTGGTGTTCCTTCATTGGTGAAATGGATTCAACTTAAAAAATAGGACAAAGGTTTTTTACATTCTCATAATAGGCAACTCATTTACAAATGCAACATGATGTGAAATGTAACAAACAAGATTTTCTTCATTCAATCGAAGTACCCCCTTATAAATAATACAAGTATTACACAAAATAGACTTATTTAAAACCAAGCGAGTTTACATATAATAAATAACACTTATTGAGATGAATGTGGCTGTTTTCCAAGACAAAAATAATCATTCATTTGCTTGACTGAAGAAAGTAAGTCAGGTTTGACACGTACATTGTTGAGAAAGAAAATGTTTTTACTGCTCTTTTAGCAACTTCCCCATACTCGTTCGATAATTTTGCCCAGAAAGCAATCAAAGATGCCTTCGAGAATTTAATTTTCAAGACATCCTCAGTAGAAATATCCATGAGACTTTTTGTTCTTTTCCTTTTACATGTGGATTCAAAAAATCCACAAAATGGATTGCGTCTGTTTCTGGAAAATATTCTCGAAATTTTTCCGTGAGTTCTTCCAAATGTTCCTTTCTATATGACAGATCCAAACAGAGGAATAGAAACTTGTATGTATTTCAGATTCACCAGTTTGGTTTCACCTGGTTTTATGACTTAATCCATAACACGTCTTGTCCCTTGGTCAACGGAAGCAAATAAAATACTTAAGCCGACATCCTCAGTGATGAGGCTGCAGTTTACTGTCATGTATGCATTCAATGTTTTTATAGATAAAATATACTGTATTGTTTATGTCCACACACAGTGACTAGATTTGTTGTAAAACATATTCTATAATAACATCAAAGTGAAAAAATCTGATGTGGCCAACATAACTTTCTCCATATTTGGGATATAGATATTTAAATTATTATGAATAGCATTATAAGGCAAAATTATTTCATATCGTACAAGAATACAGTAGTACTTATTGCCGTAAATTACGAATATTTTGAATGTTTACAGAATTCACTGCTATATGGTGCTGGCGCTGTATACTGGTATTAAGAAAAAGCAAAATATCTCCGAAATGGATGGTTCTACGAAACTTTGTGTCGAACAAAAGTTGGAAGAAATATTATTCTCTACAACTTTGGTCCTCACGAAGATTACCAATAACGATGTTTTTAAGGAGATATTTAACGGAAACTGAAAACACCGATTATTTATAAATACATAATTCCTAAACAATACCTGCTATGGAAATTTGTTTGAAATAAAAGATGTAGGAAATTATATTTTCTACATTTTTTGTAATAGTCAATGTATACAATAATTACGTAATATAGGAGAAATATCGCAAAACCGTATCGGGTTTCGAATCAACCTCGACTTCCAGTTAACCGATATTGTCCAAAAACTAATCAGTTCTTTATGCTCATGCTAAAGTGTTATATGTGAAATTTGGTATTAATATGACAAATACTTTTTGAGTTAGAGTGCCCAGAATCACATATATCCATCCATCCACCCATCCACATGCACGCACACACGCACGCACACACACACATCATTCTAAAAATAGTCTAAACGTGTCCTAGAGACCTCAAAATGTGTATTTCCATTGAAATCTTGAAGTCGATTTTTTTCGTGATCACAATACTTTCCCCATACTATGTATGGAGAAAGTAAAAATTAAAGAGAGGAATAAAACAATCCAATGTACAAAACGATTTTTCAGCCTGTAAAATAAGCTTTTAATTTCATAGCTGTACATCTGGTGTTCATTTAGATTTTCATGCTTTCCATCTCCTGTGCAGCCTAACACTCACAGAAATCTCAATTTTTCATCTTATGTTTTCATCACACTTTATGACAATCTACTGTTTTACAGTTGTTGCACATTACAAAGATCATATGCATTTAATGTATGTTTTTGTTTATGAATTTATTCTCTGAACTTATTCTTTTCAGTTTGTTGTATGCTATACATTTTTTAAACCTAGTTTACTCAAAAAGGAATCCCTGCTAAGACCTGGATATGTTCCTGAAAAGTGTGACATATATTGAAGCAGTTTTTCCTATAAGAATCAATGATATGAGAGGAAGGGATGGAGTAGGTGAGGATTGCACGAGCAATCTGTTTAGAAGAGACATTCAGGAGAGGTGGGTAATGCAGGTGGGAAGGGAATTAGGTTTGTATACGAGACATTTAGTGTGTAGAGCAGTGTTTGTCAACATTTAGTAGACCGGGGAGCACCTAGATTCATTAACTTAGGAGGAGCTCTAGAACAAACTTTTCAAGAAAACCTATTAGGTGAAATGTCCATCATAGTACACTTGTCAGTACAAAACGAAAAAAATGAATGAACTCAAAAAATCAAAATGAAATTAACGACAATCTCACACACATTATATATTGGTTATTTAATTAAAACAATAAATCCATACAAAATAATGAAGGATGAAATGCTTGCGAAGCACCTACCTAATGGTTATGGAGCACTGTTTGAGAAATGCTGGTGTACAGCATACATGTTACCAACATAAACAAGTGTCGAAGAATTGCAGAGCAAATAGCATAAGGTGCTTTGGGCAGAAAGAAAAGTGTACATTGTCTTTGAGGAAATTTTGTGAGATTAAAAAAAGCATTCAGCCATGAAAACCTTACAAAGCAACGGAAACAGAGCGAGGTACAAGAAATCACTAGCAGAAGTAAAAGGGAGTGAGCGGATGATGATCAAGGTGTTAAGGACCCAGAGTGTATGAATATACATATATGCTGAAATTAAGATATATACTTCCTTAAACACATTTAAACTATTTTTACAACATGATATAATTTAATGGTAACAGATGCCATGAATTAGATCATTATATGGAAGTCGATCTACAGAATTTAGCATGGCCTGTAAAATTCAGAAGTCTCTTCTCCCTCAAGATTAGCAGGAAAATCATTTTTCAAGCTGTTTTTTTTAAATGAAAGATAATTCTTTCTGGAAATCTGAGTGGTAGAGTGGAACATGAAGTAACCCATAAACAAGAAAATTGCATGCTGCTATTTTTCGGTTTTGGCAGTATTGTGAGTCATGTATAGATACAGCTGAGCCCTGCTTAACGAGGCCGCAGCCAACGTGGATTTTACTTCAGAATAAATTTTTTTAAACATATAGATATCATATACACAGTGCGAATGCAGTCTAATATCTTAAGATTTTATAAATTTCACATTAATCAAATTTTATAAAGTATCCTAAATATTGTGATATTTCAGCAGTGTTTCATAATATTGCATCGTCTGGTGGCCAATTTCACTCTTTTTCCTGTAAATTTCACGGGTCTAACACAAAAAATATATCTCCTCAGATGGAAAACATTTGAAAAACTGAAATAGAAATATGTATGATTCATGCTTCATGTTTCTTTGGCATCATTGGATCGTAAAAAATGTTTTTGATGATTTATATTTTTTAAATCTATAATTTTCGACAATTACTTTATTACAATGTTAATTTATCGTATTAACATGTCATTATAAATAATAATAAAACAATAACGCTACACAAAAAAATTATATAATTTTGATCTACATATGAAAAAACATGTGGTACGCGCGGAGGGATCTTAATGTTTGAATGCATATAATATATAATCAGTGATGAGCTGGAAAAAAATTAAGAACCGGCTCTAAAAAAAAAGGGTAGGAAATATGAAAAGTGAGAGAGGCCTATATGCCAGGGGCACCATATCGCTCTAGTTTAGTAATACCGTTCTGCTAGCTTTACAAGTGTTCAGTTTGTAATATATTCCATTTCATACACTGTGGGTAATTGACTATCAGATAGGGCAAAATGTACTTGAAAGGACAAAATCAATAAATTTTCATATTTTCTGAAAATTTAACAACCGGCTCAGAAATTCTGAGAAAAATTAACAACAGGCTCGTGCAAGCTGGCGGGAGCCGGCTTCAGCTCATCACTGTATATAACGATATATAAATTGCAAAAAACCCAACACACACTAATATGGGTTCGATCTATAAGCGGAGCTGCAAGAGCATCATTGATCAGTGCATGACTTTGTTGGAGCACAGTGACTTCACACAAGTGAGTGCCATGAAGCGGGGCTGCAATGGACTATTTGAATACTACCGACAAGTTTTATGTAATAAGCGAAAAAAATAAATAAATTAAAAAAAGGTTTCTTAAAAGGGTCATTCCATGCCACATGTCCAGACTCGGTAAGTGATGGGTCCTTTGAATAAAACCAAATTTTCAGGATCGTTAGTACATCTGACTACCTTCCCAAAATGCACAAGGGTTTCCCCCTCTGGCACCCCCCCTCTCCACCAGATCCGTCACAACTGTGCGCATTTGACGAATTTGCACGAGTTTGTGTGTAAGTGCTTTCTGTTATCTTTTCGGTCGATTCCCTGTCGTGCATGTTACCACATAATTAAATTTTGGTGGGTTTCTACGAATTTTTGAATGATTTATTTGTTCAATTTTGATGTGGTTTACAAGTTTATTACCCTTTAAATTCATTTTATGCTACTGCCCATTAAAATCAACATGGACAAAACCGAAATACAGCACATTTTGGCACTTATTGCTCTAAAAGAAAGAACCCCAAAACCGAGACAAGATCTAATCGTGGTGAAAAACCAATCAATAGAGAGCATATAACATTCACTTGTTCTTCATGCTATCAACAAACGAATTTTGAAGAGGAATCTGAATAAGTAAATGAAAGTTTTGTATTTCAACATTCCTGTTTATACTCCTGTTTTTTAACCATAGTAATTTTCAATCATCTTCATTCTTTATAAAATATAATTACGAGCTTTTTTTAAATAACATGTTTGCACAAATACAAGTTTTGCACTAATAATTTCAAAAAGCAAGTTTTTAGTAATTGGTCTTTTCCTTAACGTGCGTGCCATGGTGTTATAAAAGTTAGTGCATATTCTGAGGGGTTAATATCGTTTTTCAATTTCTGCGTGAGATTTTACTTTGTTTACATGGTAACGAAATATTTATTGATTTTAATTGAAATATTACTAATAAATGGTTTTTAATGATATTTTCGTGCGGCATAAAGCAAACTGTTTTTAAAACTACGTAACATAAATAATTATACATAGATTGTTCACAAATTGTGATTTCCAAACCTTTGAAGATACCATTACAAAACTTCGCATGGGTATATACTTTTACCCTGGGGGTAACATAGGCTATATGGCGATAAAAAATTTGGGGAGGGAGGGTGCTTAATTTAATACCGTATTTAATCGATTGTAAGCCGAAACCGATTGTAAGCCGACACCCACTTTTCACAAGGCCACGCAAGAAAAGAAATTTGATTTTAACCCTCTCGCGACCGGACCGCCCAAGAATGCCCATAAATTTTTATACTCCTGATCGCGGGACCGGAAAATACGCTTTCAAATTTACCTCAAAAAACGTTGACTGGATGGCTTCTCTCTCGGAAATGACATAGTATACCATATAAACACAAGATTTAGATCATATTTGGCAGATTTTTCTTAACTTTGTATATGAAGAATTTTTTTTAAATATTCGATCGAAATTCACTATTTTTTTGGACCCGGAACAATCTAATACATCTCACAGTAATTCTCCTACTTCGGAGATTTTTCAAAATATATATTTTTGGAGATTAATGTATAATTGTTTTATTTAATGTTTCCCATTTGGAGGCCATCTTGAATTTCTCTGGACTTTTAATGCCAGCAGGTGCCCCACACCCCAGGACGTGAGAGGGTTGAAGTATTAACTAAAATTATGGTGACATAAAATAATTTTATTCACTTATTCATAACAACTTCTACGAAAAAAGTAATTTGACCTCGTTATCCCCCGGGATCTTAATATAATAATAACCCAGGAATAAATTATGTAAATAATACGTGGTGGGTCAAAGTCTTAAAGAACGCAGCGATAGCGCTCATATGCGTAAGAAGCTAACACAATGTTTCATTTTACTCATGAATCGAGGCATTTTCCCTCCCTCCTCGAACTATCATGTTTCAGTGTTGGCTCCTTATGCATACGAGCGCTATCGCTGCGTTCTTTTATGACTTTGACGTGCCACGTATTATTTACATAATTTATTTCTTCGTAGGTGTTCAGTCAATTTGATTCTTTTTTGGCATATATTTAAAGTAATAGTTTACTTCCACTTTAATACACTTATATCTCGCGTTATAATGTAACTATGGACATAAATTCATTGATTACTTTTTTTGCCCCCGATTCTAAGCCGAGTGGTGATTTCTGAGATGGTAAAAAGGTAAAAAAAGGTCGGCTTACAATCGATTAAATATAGTAATTATTTTCCCACAAGTTTACACGTAATTTTTGATTTTTCACAGTGCAAGATTTTCTTCATTCATCTAAATAGGTTAATGCAGAGCGATTTTCTTCATTTTTGTTTCATTGGACGGTTAAAACTGTGTACTATGTTATGCTTGCAATGTTTACATGTTACACGGTCGAAGTTTTAGATTCACTAAATCCATTGAAATTCAATGTACACTTCCATTAGTTCGGAATATATCTATTTGTGTGGGTTTTCGGAATATATTATAGATATTTCAAGCTGTTATTTTTCTTTGTAAGGAAAAGATCTAAGAATGGCAGAGAGTTATTGTTTTCTACTTCAAAAGTGAATTTAATCAAGGCATACTGTGAATTAAGATCATTTAAGGAGTCTCTATTGCATTGGTGCACAACCTTTTTCTATCAAACGGCTGCATTACACATTTTCTCTGAGTCCACAGGCCGCATTATGAAAGAAAATTGCATTGAATATATAAATTTAAGGAAAACCTGAATTAAAATTTATTTTATTACATTTTACGGGATATTAAAAATTTTTATTAAATAATCATGGTTTTAAATAATAATTACAACTTAATTTTCTGCATAAATTAAACTTTTTATTTAAATAAGAATGCTCTGACAGAAAATTAATAGAAAATAGGACCAATCAACCTTTCTATTTTAAAGTGAATTTAATTTGCCTCAATGTGATCATTGAGCCTGCATTGCCATTGTTAAATGCTTAATATCTGGTGTAATGCTTGTTGTGTTCAGCTGCAAGATTGAACACAGATTTTCATCTGTCAACTGGTTCTGATATTTCGATTTGATCAATTTCATCAATGAAAAAGCGTGTTCACATATATGAGCTTCCAAACACTTGTGCAAATAGCAACCATCCATCATCGATTTGAATAGGATTCATTAGGAAGGCGTTTATAAAAATTTAGCAGAATTCCCTCCTTAAATTTTGACCTCAGTCCATCATTACTCTGAAGATCGATGAGTTTGAGCTGTAATCTGAATTCAGTGTCTTTATATGAGGCTTCAAAAGGGTTTGCATGTTTTTAACAACATTTTGTCCCGCTCAAAGTCTGTAAATCTCTCACTGAATGACTGCTGGATACATTCTATACGAGTGGCATATTTGAAACTATTCACACTGTATTTTTTAAATATTTGTTGGCAGTTAGGAAAGTGACAGGTATTGTTCTTCAACAGTTGCTCTCGAAATAATGATAATTTAATTTGGAATTCTGATACATTGTTAGTAAGTTCAAATATCAGGTGGTTGCTACCTTGCAATCTCAGATTCAATTCGTTTAAATGTGCAGTAATATCAGTCAAAAATGCCAAGTCACATACCCATGATGGATGTTCGAGATGATTTACTGCTTGTCCTTTTTCTGTCAGAAACATTTTTATCTCCTCAAAGAGCAATATAAAACGTTGCAAAACCTTGCCTCTGATAAGCGACCAGACTTCAGAATAGTACAGAACATCGCCATATTCAGCTTCAATTTCTTCGAGAAAAGCTAAGAATTGTCTGTGGTTTGGCGCACGTGATCTGATGAAGATGACTGCATTTAAAACATCACTCATAACTTTACTAAATCCTAGATCCTTCCCAATTAGGTTTTTCTTATGAATTATGCAGTGATATTTTATCAACTCATTTTTGAGCCCCAACTTTTGGACATGTTTGGACAGAAGAGATACCAACCCGTTTTGAGCACCTGTGAAGACTTTCAAGCAATCTCTCAAGCAAATCAGATCCTTTGGCCTGATCTTTCAACAGACTGACCTTTACGAGTTCTTAGAGCACGTGCGAATATAGACATTTGCGAGGTTGGTGTGACATCTGTCGATTCATCTACTGCCAGTGAAAAGTAAATGCACTTATTGAATAGTTCTGAAAATTTGGTTTCAACATCACAGGAAAAATCTTTCAGTCGCCATTGCACGGTCATCCGATTTAAGCTGATGGCTTCAAACTTCTTAACGCAATTTGTACAACATAGCATTTGTGACACAATACTTAAACATTTTTTTCACAAAATCACCATCAGTAAAGGGTCTCGAAGATTTAGCAATCAATTGGGATATATCAAAACTAACTTCCACAATCTGTTCTGAAGTATCCGAACACTTTTTAAAAACATTTTGTTGTGCTCACAGTGACTGAATCAGGTAAAAAAACTTTTTTTTCTAAGTTCCCCAGAAAACTTTTCATTGAATTCTGGGTGCTTTGTTTCAAAATGCCATTTTAAGTTGTACTATTTTGGTATGCTTACCATTTGGTTACAAATTAAACGGACAATTTTATCTTTTTGCACCACAAAACAATAACTTTGTCCAATATTCATGAAAGACTTTTTTCATCTTCTAGGGTTCGTTTCTTCGGTTTCCATGTACTAGTCATTTTAACGAAGTCAATTGGGGTAACTGCAAAATATTAAATTAAATGAATAAACAAATATAAAATACGGGCCATATTCATAAGCAAAAATAGAAGAAAAAGAAAAAGTAAACCATAAACAACAAATTCAGGTTTATGTTACAGATTACATTTGACATGGAATGCAGGGCTCAAGAAGAGGGAAGACTGACTTCATGTTTGGCAGTTGTATACATACCAAAGCAGTGGGGGGGAGGGTAAAGAAACACTCAAGAGAGCTTATAAGCCTCAAAACCTTAGTCTTTCCTCTGAGACGTGCCGGGCCACGCCTAGGGTGTTTCATGCCTGGGTACAATATATCTCTGTGGCACCCCCCTACTAGCAAAATTTAGTGGTATGATCAAATACGACTTTTTTCATCGACAGAGAGTGGAGACTATGCCTATTTTCAAATGACTTGGCGGATGAGGGGGAGGTAAAAGAGAAAGTGGACGGGGACGAGGCACTGAGCGAACCAATAGGAAAGAAGGAGGAGGAGCCTAAGTGTCCAGGAGCTCACTCTTTATCGAGACTCCGTAGTGGTGACATTGCGTCTGAGTGTGCTGTGTTGCCACGTGCTTACACCGCTGAAATTGTGCAGTTAAAGTTCTTGTTTGTTGAGCTTTTTAGTTACATCTTTCGTTTTTTATCTTTGTTAATTCAATTTTCTTGTTATTCATTCCGTTTGTCACATCGTTTGTTATAAGTTATTCAGTTACTTCGTTATTTGTTTTGTTATTTCGTTTGTTCAGTTATTTTTTACTGAATATTTTCGTTATTTGCATTGTGTTAACTGCATAACCAGTGCGTAAGCAATGGAGAATCCGAAATTTTCGATTCTTGGAAGTCAAGCCAAGAAAATAGTGCACAACGTGTTGCAGTACTTTCAGAAGGAGAAGGAACTTGGGCGTCCAATTACCTCTCTGGAGAAAGTACATAAGAGAGTGGCTGAAGCCTGTGGAATAAGCGAAAGAATTCAAAGAATTGCTTGAGAAGGTAATCATATTTATTTAATAATATTTTAAAGAAATAAGTAAAATTACTGCATAATGTTTTATTTTAATGGTGTATTTCATGTTGCTGAGTAATTATGCTAACTGAAAGTTGAGAATTCAGTTAATATGATAATCCTGCCTGGAATTATGATAATCATATCTGATGTTGTTACAGGGAAAGCTTCAATAGAGGAGATTGGTTCACCTTCTTTTAAATTGCCTATTAAACAACGGAAACCATGCTCCAAATCAGTTACACAGCTGGACGATTTCCAGAAGGATGTCATAAGGACGACTGTTTTGGAGTTTTACGACGAGGGAAAATTCCCCAAACTTTAAAACATCCACGAAAGAATAGAAGAAAAAAAATGAATTCCAGGGGAGCATATCCTCATTGTGGAGGGTTCTCAAAGATGTTGGCTTCAAATACAAATGTAGGGTGGATGGGAGGAAATTTTTAACGGAGAGGGGAGATGTTGTGACTGCGAGGATTGCATTCCTCAACCCTTGGCGTGCCCATTATAATAATGTTCGCGTAACAATATAATAAATAATAAAATGCTTTATCAAGAATATAGTGGCAAAATTCACTATTTTTGATTAAGCGCGCATGCTGTGTGTGTAATACGATAAAAAATATTTCCATTCGTAAATTCCCTTTTAATGCCCACCAAACGTTACATGTCTTCTGGTGTAGAGTTGGCAATGTCTAGCTTGAGCTTTCTGCTAGGAGGCACTCCCCCTCCTCCTGGCAGTGAAGAGATACGAGCGGTCCCAAGTGCGGCTGAAATCTCACTTGCCAAGTCATTTGAAAACAGGCATAGCTGATGTATTTCTGTCGATGTATCCCATAACAAACTGAATGAAAAAATTAGTTGCATAATTATTAATATAAACATCCTATATATAATTTCTGAAGTGTCTGTCTGTCCCCCCTCTATCTCGAAAACCGTTTGCCGTAGAGATTTGCAGTAAACTGCGTTTTGTTTCTACATGCCAGGAGGTCCCTAGAAAACTATTCTCAATTTCCTAAAGTGCCGGGTTCGATTCCAGGAGATAATTATATGTTCCTATAAGTTTTCACGAGATTTTTGATTATTCAGAGTATTTTCCTTTATTCACTAAAATTCCTAAATATAACCGATTTTCTCCGTTTTTGATTTACTCGATGGCTAAAACTCTAAATTATCTTATTCTTGCAATGTTTATACCCTACGCGGTCGAAATTTTCAGAAATACACATTGTTTTCGAAATTTTGCCGATTTTTTGTTCTCCTTCGGGACGTTGCCAAGTCGACCTTAATTGTTGCCTCTGATTCAATTACCATCGATTAAACGTTCATATTGATGTAAAAATGGAATCCTTAAGTTAGTAAGATCATTATACACTACATTTTTGATTTAATTAAAGTTTTATTGTTATAAATGTATATCATTAAGAATAACTACTATTATTGTAAAATGTTGTGTTACAATTAAGATGTCTAATATACTTCAAGGTAAATAATTAAGATTATAGTCGATCCCACTTCGGAAGTCTCTTGGCCTACTTAGAGCAAGTAGCCAATCACGAACGTTTCCCCTTCCATCGCCCCTCTCAACTTTCTTGCGGGAGAGCAGATATCGGTGCGCGCTGCCAGCTCTTGCTCAGCTGATATACTACGCAGTTTCTAAATAAAATACTTCCCATCCTTCTTTTTGATCCACAGCAAGGAAACGGCGGTAGAAACGGCAACGCAGTCCGATGCGATCTCTTCAAGAGCAGGAGTGAGACTGGTTTCCTCCCCACTACCTTCCCAAACAAACAGTCTCCTATTGGCTGCTGCTAACTCGTGTACGCCCAGTTTTCGAGGCCATAAGACTTCCGAAGTGGGATCGACTATAAGAACTGTTATAAAAAAATGTTGACAAAAATTTTTGTCTTTAATAGAATTAAATATAAAAAATGGAGATTTAGAACAATTATTACTACCATAATTACTTACTTCTCAGACTTCTTAATGTTTTTAATATATTAATTGAGCAATAATCACACATACATTGTATGCATTCAGTGGTTTTGGTTCGGAAAGACCCAGTTTGACTCCCGGTCTTAGGAGTTCTATTCTTCTGTTTCCTCATTTCACATCACTACAGTTTATGCCTGTCGCATAAGAATCTTCCGATCACTAATCATTTCAATTTAATTACTGTGCCGCATCAATTTACTCTCTACCATAACTTATAAAATACAGATTTCTGATTACCTACGGATAACATTTTTTTAAATATGTGCACACTGCCTTTCCGTCAGTGAGATTCTAACACGCAAACCTTACATTGGGAGTCAAATATCTAAGTATCCTATACTGTGTAAATTCATTGCTAGAGTAAAATATGAATTATTAACATCAACTTATTTTACAAACATTAATTTTTTATGAATCAATTTAAAATTAAACGCGCAAATTTTGCGCAGGTTCAGCTAGTATCATTTAATATCTGCTTGAAGGAAAATTATAAAACTTGCCGCACATATGATTGTAATTCAATACTCTGTCCCGTTACCTTAATGATCAATCAAATATTCCTCTAGTTTTGTCCATTTACAAGCCAAATTAAATTCAATATTTATTCTGACAATAAGAAAACAAAACTAATTATTTATGCATTCCTACATCAAAGTCCCGACTTTGTATTTTCATTTTAAGTTATTTTAAAATCCAATGAAGAAGTATATGTCAATAATTTTCTCATTATTTGGAGAAATTGTTTCGGTATTTGAACATGGTACTATTTAGAAATGAATATGAACATTAACGTAGGTGGGAGATCGTGAAGGAATAAGGAATCTAATTTTTGGAAAAGCTATACCAAACCGATTTAAAACAGATTTGGGATTTCCAAGACTTGGTAAGTGGGAGAAAAAGGGTAGGCACCTGGTATTCTTCCAGCGAAAGGATTTGTGGTAAAGGTCGATGGACTTTACGAAAGGATTGTCTCCTCAGCTGGAGCTCCTTGCTAGGGTATGGATACCAATTAGCAGAGTAACGCCCACACCTCGTGGCAACTCCTATGGTGAACCCATTTTCGGTTGCCACTGATGTGTGTTCTAGTGACCCTGTGTCATGCAATCGCAAGGGATCAGAAAAATTTTGCCTGGAAGATTCTGTGTCATTTTAGTATCTCCAGCTTTCCCTTTTCTCTTGGACAAAGGAGGAAACATTCCTAAGTCAAATTCCAATAATATATAGATACAAATACCTTGATGGGAAGGCGTCCTGGCAAGTTGGCACCTGGGTGCATTGCACCCACTGCACCCTGGGTAGGCATGCCCCTGTATACGTTATAGGTCTGGTGCTAATGTTGTAAGTCTAAAAGTGATTATTTTAAGGTAAAGAACCTTTATTTATGAAAAGTCGTAAAATTGCAGTTCATTTGGTGCACATCTGCAAACATGGGAACACAAAAAATATCGCTAGCAGTCAAATTGACCACTTTAGCCGTTTTAGTATTAAACGCTTCATTGAAGCTAATTGAATCGGAGGTAACAATGATGGCTGCCTTGTTACACGGTCAAGTTTTCAGAAATACACAATTTGTTTCAAAATTTTTGTGGTTTTTTCGTACTCTTTACAGGCATTGCCAATGTGGCCATCAATTCGCTTACTGCCTAGAGCTGGCTCTGATTATAAGGGTCGGTCGACCCGACAGTCAGGGAGTACGTTATTTCTGCAGTGCAGCATGTATGAATCATACCGGCTTGAGGCCCACTTCAGGGTTTAAATACAAAAAAATCCAATATTAAAAGTCTCGAATGAAAATTTCCCCAGACTCGAGACAAGAAATCCTCACCCTCTTCCCTAGAGTATAACGTAATTTATAGATGATCCCATACAAATTGGGTTAGGTCCCCCAAACTATAAAAAACCTGTCAATTTTTTTAAATTTTAGAAGTTTACGTAAGCGGCCACAGGCAACACAAAATGCCATGGTGGGCCATGGATTGTGCACCACTGCTCTATTGTAAGTGTTAAGTGTCGAAAATAGTAAAAATATCATCTACACACCTGAGGCAGGAGTCGGGAAAATATTGGAAACTAATTTTCCGTTTTCGTTTAAAGAAATTCATGGATAAATTGGCCAAAAAAGGTGAAAGTGGGTTCCCCATAGTTGTCCCATCGTGTTTGTAAAAACTTTTATTGAATTGGAAAAAGTAAACAGACACTTATCAAGATCTAGAATAAGGATCTTTCACAATCAAGAAGCCATTCATACAACCTCGTGATGAAGCTCCAACCACATAATGCTCTCAGTTTTTGGGCATCTGCATTTTGTGAGGCATCTTATTCAATCATCCAAAAAGAAAAGGTGAAATTTTCTGAATAATAATCATTATAATAAAAAGCAATTCTCTGTCTATAATGCTAACTTAAACGCTAATAACTCGAGAAATAATGAAGATAGTAACTCGAAATTTGGCAGAGATGCTTGATTAACACTTTTTCAGGTGATGACAAATTTAAATTGCAAAAAAATTCCTTGGTTCAACTTCAATGGAGGCATTTCCATTTTCCATTACTTAACATGTAAAATGCAATTTTTCGACGTGCAGGCTCTTATTAATTTGGAAATTAAAATTAGAAGGAATTAACCTAAGACATTCGGATTTGAACCATTTTGAATAAAAAAATTATAAAGTTTCTTATTCTGTTCATCTATTTTTGCCCACAGTTCGAAATATCCCATGTTAAACGTTTAATTTACATATTTTATGGAAATCTTGCCATTTTAACGGAATGTTGCCATGGTGACTAATTGTATTGTTAGACCTCAAAATCCTACTGTTAAATCAATCCTTATGGGTGTAAGCATGCACTGAATGTTTTTAATACGAGATAGGGAGGAAGGGAGAGGGATTGTTATGGAGGGAGAAAGAGGGAGGGAGGGAGAGAGGGAGGGAGAGAGAAAGAGAGAGGGGAGGGAGAAAGAGAGAGAGGGGAGGGAGAAAGGGAGGGAGAGCGAGGGAGGGAGGGAGGGCGAGGGAGGGAGAGAGAGGAGAGAGAGGGGAGAGAGGGAGGGAGAGAGAGGGGAGAGAGGGAGGGAGAAAGGGAGGGAGAGAGAGAGGGGAGGGAGAGAGGGAGGAAGGGAGAGGGAGGGAGAGGAAGGGAGGGAGAGGGAGGAAAGGAGGGAGACGGAGGAAGGGAGGGAGAGGAAGGGAGGGAGGGAAGGAGAGAGAGGGGGAGAGAAGGAGAGAGAGGGAGAGGGAAGGAGAGAGGGAGGGGGAGGGAAGGAGAGAGGGAGGGGGAGGGAAGGAGGGAGAGGGAGGGAGGAAGGGAAGGAGAGGGAGGGAGGAAGGGAAGGAGAGGGAGGGAGGGAAGGAGAGGGAGGGAGGAAGGGAAGGAGAGGGAAGGAGGGAGGAAGGGAAGGAGAGGGAAGGAGGGAGGGAAGGAGAGAGAGGGTGGGAAGGAGAGGGTGGGAGGAAGGGAAGGAGAGGGAGGGAAGGAGAGGGAGGGAAGGAGAGAGAAGGGGGAGAGAGGGAGAGAGAGAGGAAGGGGGGAGAGGGAGAGAGAGGAATGGGAGAGAGGGAGAGAGAGGAAGGGGAGAGAGGGAGAGAGAGAGGAAGGGAAGGGGAGAGAGGGGGAGGGGGAGAGGGGGAGGGAGGGCAAGAGAGAGGGAGGGAGAGAGGGAAGGGGAGAGAGGGAGGGAGAGGGAGGGAGAGGGAGGGAGGTATAGGGAGGGAGGGAAAGGGAGGAAGGGAGAGGGAGGGAAAGGGAGGGAGGGAGGGAGAGGGAGGAAGGGCGAGAGAGGGAGGGCGAGAGAAGGAGGGAGAGAGAGGGAGGGAGGTAAGGTTAACTAAAGATATCCCATCATATTGACAGGCAATTATGCTATATGGGTATAAATGTGCTTTGAATTAGTGATTGTGCTCGAGAATTCTCATCTCAAGAAATTCCTATTCTTTCAAATTCTCATTTCTCGAGAAATTTTTTCCAACATTCGAGAATCTTGAGTCTCGAAAATTTTTTTTCAAGATTTTGAAATTCTCTGCAATACATAGGAATGAGCCATCCATTAGGCAACTCTTTGTAATAGATTCAAGACAGAAATACTTTCTACATTGCAAACGCATTAAACGTGAATGATACGTTGTTACATTGTACTCGAAATGCGTCGGAGAATTTCCTTTAGCGCTCAGAAGTAATAATTGCCACCCAGTAGGCCGCTTTTAGAGCGAAGCACATATTCTCAAACAGCTGTTTTCAATCCCCTTCTCTTTCCATTGTACTCCGAATTGGTGACAAAGTATTAGAATCCGCTTCAGTTCCAATTCGTCGAGCATAGTGAAATCATCAGTTTGATAATCTAACGTAGTGAAACCATCAGAGCGTAGTGAAACCAGTGCCTGAAGTGTATTTACCAGTTTTTGCAGTTTAGCTTTCCTTGGGAGTAATTTATTCTTACCTTTACTCAAGAAATGGCATCAAAATTTAATATACGTGAATATTATTCTTTTTTAGTGATAAAAGGAAGTTGTTCAAGCTGTTTCCATCAAGAAAATTCATCAACTAGGAAAGTACGTACGTATGTAAATTTTTTGATTTATTGATTTACCTCCATAAATGCTTGAAGCCAAGCCAAGTAATTGATGATAACTTCCGCTCGTTATCAAAAGAAATGAACATGTAAGAGGCAACGGGGAATGAGAGGGAGGGGGAACGAGAGGGAAGGGGAACGAGAGGGAAGGGGAACGAGAGGGAAGGGGAACGAGAGGGAAGGGGAACGAGAGGGAAGGGGAACGAGAGGGAAGGGGAACGAGAGGGAGGGGGAACGAGAGGGAGGGGGAACGAGAGGGAGGGGAACGAGAGGGAGGGGGAACGAGAGGGAGGGGGAACGAGAGGGAGGGGGAACGAGAGGGAGGGGGAACGAGAGGGAGGGGGAACGAGAGGGAGGGGGAAGTAGAGAGGGAGGGGGAAGTAGAGAGGGAGGGGGAAGTAGAGAGGGAGGGGGAAGTAGAGAGGGAGGGGGAAGTAGAGAGGGAGGGGGAAGTAGAGAGGGAGGGGGAAGTAGAGAGGGAGGGGGAAGTAGAGAGGGAGGGGGAAGTAGAGAGGGAGGGGGAAGTAGAGAGGGAGGGGGAAGTAGAGGGGAGAGGGGGAAATAGGGGAAGGGGAAGATATGAGGAGGGAGAGAGGGTGTAAGATGGGGGAGAGGGAGAGAGGGAGGAGGGAGAGAGGGGGGAGGGAGAGAGGGTGTGAGAGTGGGGAGAAGAGGGAGGGAAAGAGAGGCAACATTTTAAGTTTAACTAAAGATAGCCCGTCAACAACAGAATATTCACTAGAAATGTTGTATATGGAAAAATATTCATATGTAAAAGTGTGATATTAATTATTTTAAATGAACATAACAATAATCTATCTATCTATAATATTTCCGTTGATATTCCAACGAGCATTACACTAATTATTATTATAATATCCCAATTCTGTTGGTTGATCCATCCATTGGGAATGCTGTATTTTGGTTCATATTGGTTGAATTTAACATAAATAGGTAGCAGATAGAAACTTGGCAGGAATTTTTCAATCATCAATAAAATGAGAAAAATTACTTGGTATAAGTTCCTTCCATTTTATTAATAAATAAAGTGGAACTTATACCAAGTAATTTTTCTCATTTTATTTATGATAAGAGTTCCACCAAGTAAAGGTTTCTTCTGTTGATTTTCTTCAATCATTTATTAAAAGTCAATGACAAACAATCCCAAAAGAAGAACTGGGTTCGACTTCAGAAGAAAATTTCTATTTCCCATAAGATAACATGTGAATATCAATTTATCAACATTCAAGCTTTCATTCTTTTGCTCATATAAATTACAAAAATTAACCCTTGATCTTCAAACTGTGACTGTTTTAAAGAAAAATGAACAAAGCTTCTTATTATCCTCCTTACAATATTAGCACCGAAAATATAAATATGAAATAAAAACAGACAAATTTGGTTTTAAAATCTGGCTTACAGTTGAAGTCAAATTGAAATACCTCTTAAACACTTTTCCTTATCTCGGAAAAGATGAATAATGATGGGGTGATGAAACTTTCTGAAAATGTTGTGCTTCACCGTCTTGAAGTCTATTTGGATAAAGGTAAGAATGTAACAACATATAATTTTTTCACTTCTCTAAAGTTGTCCATAAAAATTAAGGGAGAGAAGTTTAAGTATACAGGGGGCCCCCGGTTAACGATGCCCTCATTTACCGATGATTCGATGTTACAACCAAACCAAGACCAATAAATTATTTTTCAAAATCGCCTTACGACGTCGCAGTCGTTGCTTACGACCAATAAAAATGTAATACAATATGTATCAAAGATCGATCATTAAATTAAAATTAAGAATACAAAAAGAATTATCTATTGAAATCTAAAAATTATGTATGAATGTTAAATAAGGCAGTCAGAAATGACAAAAATTGAGCATATTAATAATTGTAATTTTAACTCGAAGCTTTTCTAATGAGGCTTTTATTTCGAACGGACTATTACTATCCAAGCTTGTATCACTTCATCGAAATGAATTACATTTCTGGAGAATGAACAATGAGGAATGATGAATATTTAAGAAACAATTATTATTCAACGAAAAATTAAAGCAACAAAAAGAAGTATGATATACTAGATATAAATGATAAAACTCTTGCTAAAATAAATTACATAAAATAGTAAACATCTACTAACAGATAAGTGGAATTTTAACAATGTTCTTTTGCGTGACAATGTTTATTTCACATTTCTCTTAAAACGTGATAAAATTTTGGTTCTAAAATTACATAACTTACGACCTTCCTCGAGACGAAAAGTTATGTCATGCCAAATTTATTTGCATTTTCTCAAACAGTGTCGAAATGTATAAAGAACACGCAAAAAACTTTCGACAAAAATCTTTATATAGACGATAAAAGGCACCGTGTGTCAGTCTAGCACTCATATTGAGATGTATTCACATCCGTCCCTTTTTACGTTTTTCTGTATTAACACATTCGGTGCGGGTGCCGCCGATAGGCGGCACCCAGGTATTTACTTAGGACCGGCCGCCGCCTTTCGGCGTCTTCCTTCCTATTCTGTGTAAATATTAAAAAAAAAACATCGTTCTCGAGAAAAATCGTGTTCACCACCCCCGCAGCGAATGTGTTAAAGCGATTAAAGCTGCAGCTAGAAGCACGATTAACGCTTCCAATTCTAACATGTTTCTTTCACAGCTCAATAAAACATATCTCTAGCGATGAATTGGATTCAAACTCTGAAGTTGGTATTATCCTAAGGTTATCTCACACAGTGTAATTGATTATTATCTTTTTTATTATAATTTATTGTTGTTTTTTATTAATCTTTTTTCTCAAGAAATTTTTATTACTCGCAAGAAAGTCCCGCTGAGTTCAATTGTCATTCACGAGAAAGTCAAGCAACTGCACAATCATTATGTCTCAAAGTGTTATATTTCCAGCATTTTGTACGTTCTTTAATTTTGTTATTCTCCTTCACAATTGAACACACTCAATCGGCTTAAGTCCAATGAGCTTCCGATTGAAGCTAAAGATTCACTGTTTTCAGCACGCCTAATTATTTCCATCTTTGTCCCAACCGTGTTCATTTTATGAGCCCTACGTTTCTTTCCACTTGTATTAGCACTTTCAGTTTTCCGTTTATCACTAATGTTTATAAAATAATAGGTGTAAAATGCACAAACAAAGAAACACTGCTGTACCTACAAACAAAGATGTTAACGTTGCCGAGACTGAATAATAATAATAATTATTTATTGATTATTAACCGACTTTACAGTGGTATTAATCTTGTCAAATTTCAGTACAATATTAAAAAACATTACACACAAATCTTACATTACATATAATACATATATTATTACGTAGCATACTTTAATTTATTAAAAGTGCTGGCTTGCCTGACAGACAGTGTCATTATGCGATAGCTCGAAATGTTTGATCGTCAGCTGACGAACGAAAGTCCGAATTCGGCATACAAAAGGTGGTTTCGGGGTGAGAATTTGCAATGTACAAAAGATTGAATTGTGCGGATGTTGAATGTACGGATGTCGAGAACTGCCTGTATATTGTTTTAGGCTAATGTAGGTAAAGTCTGTATTTCATTAAAACATTTTGGTGGAAAGTCTCTCTGTATATTTTATTTTACTATACTATTTTTGGTATTTAGTACACAATGTAATGACTAACTGTGTGTTAAACCATATGTAACGACCGCTAGGGATGTAAGATTCGGTTAACGAACCAAATTCGGTTAACGACCATTTGCAAGAACGGATCGCTGTCGGTAACCGAGGGGCGCCTGTAGTGGGCACAGTAAACCAAGCTAGAAGGGAAGTTCCAGTATTAGTAAAGATTGCATGCACAGAGCTCTACAGCACAAGTGTCCTCAAGGGCAGTGATGACTGTACACCAACATATTGAATAAAAACATCATCTTCATGAGCAGATTACATCCATCTGTAGACATTGGGCAAGATAGGAAGAAGCTTCCAGAAACAGTACGGTTTTACAACTTTACGAAATGTGGTATTGATGTTTTAGACCAGATGGCATGCCTGTACGCAATGAAAGTAGCATCCTATCATTGGGCAGTGCATGCTTTCTATAATGTATTAGATTTGGCAGCAAGCAATCTGTGTGTGTTATTCACAGAAATAACAGGAAAAAGTCAAAAGAAGGGATTTCATCCTTCAGGTAGCCAAAGAGCTCAGAGAGAATTATGTGAAGCGGACTAAGATGATGATGAGAATTCTAGTAGCCAAAGTAGCCAAAAAAGACGCCAATGTCAAATATGTAAATGTAATGGAAACAAATTGGTGCAAGTTTGCGAGTGATGTGAAAAGGTAATCTGTTGCAAATTCACAGAGAAGATTGTAACACAATGTAGTTGTTGGACTGCTTGGAATCTAAGAAGTTATAAAGAATGACAAAATTAAGTTTTTATTGTGTAATTCTATATTCAACTACAGTAATATGTTACTTTGAGAATATTGTCGCTGTTTGTGTCAGCGGTCATTCTAGTGTTAAGTGATCTTCAACCCAGTTTTGCGTTTGACATAACCAAGTAGTAGAACATGTATTTCAGTTTAAGTGTCAACAATCGCCTCAGGATTACTTGAAAGTCATACATTCACCTTGAGTATTTTACGTTTGAATATATTTAAATTATACAGAATATTCAACCCTTTTTTAACAACCAGTGATAAACCAATTTATTCTCAATAATACTTCTAACAAATATAGCCTAAAATAGACAACGGCCCCAAACACAAAATTCAACATACAATTAAAGCTAAATTGCTGAACTTGTACTGGTTTTTTAAGATTCTGGCTTAATCTTGTCCATGTGTAGAAATTCATACCCAAATATTAAAGACTGGAGTGCATGATTATACTTACAGGTATAGTTAAATAAAAATGTTTTGGCATTGTATTTACAGCTAGTTGTCTTAAAACATATTGTAGAATAATTTAGCAATAACAAAAAGCTGGTTATGTTAAGATAAAGGCATTCTTAAAAATTACAGGAGAACTGACCCTCAGCTGGAGACGCGGAGAGAGGATTCTCCCTGTCTGCAGCCATGCCACCTCCACGAAGTATTCCTAGAGGTGATCTTCCTGACAGAGCAACAGTATCTGCATGGCCATCATGTAATAACATATCAATCTGGCGTAATATTTCTGACTGATGATTGGCAGATGTGGATACTGGAGTTGGAGGAGAGGCCTGTACACCTTCCATGGATCCAATCTAAAAACAAAGCATCAAATTCTATGAATAACAAGAGAAGAAAGATTCATGCATGCATACATGCAAGGCAGAGGCATTCTTTATGATGTAATCAATAAAAAGATAAATATTAATGGTTTAGTCTAATGCCTAAGCACTGCAAAACAATATATCAGAAGCAATGTCAAGGAAATAATAAATTTGTGATTAATCAATTTATTTTATAATCAGTAGAAATAAATAAAACAAAAATATTTAAATATACCCAGTGGTGAGCTGGACCCGGTTCACGCGAACCGGTTGTTAAAGTTTTGGCAACTCAGCGAACCAGTTGTTAACTTTTTGCTGGATGCTGAAGAGAGCTCTTGGGCTCTCAGCAGAGACCTCAGAAAACTTATGATGTCAATCACGTCATAGACGAATGACTCTGCCCACATGCCTTGATTAGCTAAAATGGGTCGACATATCAGTTTGCGCATGAATGTTCTCTATTGTCTCTTGTTTGTCTATTTTAACTTGGCAACCCTGTGCTCTACATAATTAGTTGCCTTTGATTTGTTAATCTGTGTGCTTGCAGTGTGTTGGTTCCTAGTCAAAAGCCGCTAGATTCGTCAAAAATTGTTACGATAGAAACAAAAGTGTTACAGGCTTGTTACAGGACTTAGGATGGGAATCACTAACTAAGCGCCGATCATGCTCTAGGTTAAAGCTACTTGAAAGATTTAGAATGCATATATTCTCCAGGGATGTCAAAGAAATAATAAGAGCGCCACACACCATTGCGGTGTTGCAGGGTGAACTGTAGATATAGATATAAACATGGCTTCATCACTGAAAATGATATGCTCAAGCAAGTCATCTTCATCTACCTGCCTTCCCAGCATGTCCACACAAAATGTTTTACGCTTCAGTTTGTCGTCATCTGTGACAGCTTGCAGCACACAATATGGGTAAGGTTTTAGCTGCAAACGTCTCCGTAACACTTTCCACACGGTTGGTTGTGGCACACCCAGTTCACGGCTTGCATGTGTTGTTGATTTTCTTGGGCTTCTGAGAAATGTGCATCTCACATTCTCCACTGTTTCGTCGCTCACACTCAAACTGCCTGTCTTCTTTGCATGACGCATACAGCAAACCATATTCACAAAATTTGTGTCATACGTACAAAGAGGGTCTACTCGGACGCTTTTTGTTGCAACGAGTGCGAAATCTTCTCTGCACTTGTGTTGCAGACTTTGTCCCCTCAAACCAAAAGACACACCGCGCTTTCTCAGCACTGGTGAAATCCGCTATTTCTGTTGATGTTACAGCAGCGCTTATGGTGGGCAGCTGACATGCTGAAAACTAATAGGAAAAAATCTGATGTGACCAACACATAACTTTCTCCATATTTGGGGTATAGATATGTAAATTGTTATGAATAGTATTATAAGGCAAAATTATTATTTCGTATCGTAAAGGAATACAGTCGTCCTTATTGCCGTAGATTATATTTTCAATATTTTACAGAATTCACCGCTAGATGGTGACGGTGCTGTATACTAGAAATTTACGAATAAGCAAAATATCTCTGAAATGGATGGTTCTACGAAAATTTGTTTCAAACAAAACTTGGAAGAAATATTATTCTCTACAACTTTGGTCCTCACGAAGATTACAAATAACGACGTTTTTAAAGAGATATTTGACAGAAACCAAAAACACAGATTATTTATAAATAATTCCTAAACAACTGCTATGGAAAATTGTTTGAAATAAAAGATGTAGGAAATTATATTTTCTACATTTTTTGTAATGGTCAATGTATACAATAATGATGTATTATCGGAGAAATATAGCCAAAACTGAATCCGGTTTAGAATAAACCTCGACTTCCAGTTAACCAGTATTGTCCATAAACTAATCAGTTCTTTGTGCTCATGCTAAAGTGTTATATTTGAAATTTCGTATTAATATGGCAAGTACTTTTTGAGTTTGAGTGTCCACAATCACATACACACACACAGACATTCCGAAAATAGTCTAAACGTGTTCTAGAGACCTCAAAACGTGTATTTCCACTGAAATCACGAATCGATTTTTTTCGTGATCACAATACTTTCCCTATACAGTCATGCATTGTTTAGTGCATGTTTGTTTAGCGCAATTTCGATATAGCACAATTGCAATCCCGTGGTATACATTTTTATTTCTCTCTTACTATTATAAAAATGAAGTGATGTCTGTCTGCTACTCAATCACGCAAAAACTACTGCACTAATAGAGCAGAAATTTTGCATTGACATAGCTGGGACACCCACTTAACACATATGCTTTAAACAAAATTTGTTCGCCATCTTGAAAAAATGGCGGCCTGCTATCTCAGAAACGGTTAGTCCAATTCTAACCAATTTTGATGAGATGGTCTGTGGGCCTATTTAAATAGAAAAAATATATTCTGAATTTCATCCGCCATCTTGAAACAAAATGGTGGCGTGTCATTTTAGAAAGGTTTATTCTGATTCTATTGCCGATGGTGGGTGGGCCAGTAGGGGGGGCACGAGAGTAGTTGATGGACACGGTGGCCAGCGATGGCTCCGCCAATGCAAACGATCTGGGCCAAATGGTCAACCTGCCATCTACGTTCACGGGCAGCCCGCGCAACATGCAGGAGCACGCGCATGAAGCACTCACCTATGTGAGGCACTACGGCCGGCCCGACCTCTTAATCACATTGATGTGCAACCCGAAATGGCCAGAAGTAATAGCAGAGTTGTTGCCGGGACAGAAGGTGGTAGATAGGCAAGACATTGTGGCCTACGTCAAAAAATATTGTTTACAAGCAAGCTTTGACATAAATATTAAAACATATTTTTCTAATCTATAATGCCTTCATCCTTTGGTAAAAAATGCACAAAAGGTGAAAAATTGTATTACCATATAATACATAATTTTATTCGCCAAAGATGTCTGCCATAACCCGGGCATCGCCGGGTACTTTCAGCTAGTTTTTTAATAAAATAAATACTGTTATGTATGGTACGTACTGCAAAATAAAAATACTGTTCACGGTGCGCATTTTTGCTGGCTTTTGTTTGCTTAAAATAATAAAGGAAAGCTGTTTTCATGTAATCAGTTCCAATGACATATTTGCGGTGTTTTGGTTAAAACCGTATTTACTCATGTAAACCACGAACTCCTATTTTAGGGCCGGTACGGAGAGAAAAAATTAATATGAGCCAGTATAATTTTTTTTTTAAGTCACCGATTCCCACTCCCTGAAACAAGTTCTGCTCAAGTTAAGCATCTACATGATGCAATTTATTGGATGATCTCTTTATGACGATACCAGCAGAAATCTTGCTGAAAGTCCTCTTTCGTTAATCCCTTAACTGTTTTTGTTACATTATTACGCAACTTCGCCCCGCTTCTGTTTTTGACATAATATTACGAACAGATGTTGAGCTTCACGAACTATTTGTTCATCTATGAACGTGAACTTCCTTAGGCGGATAGGGAGTTTTTTCGCGTATAGTCTCGTGAGTAACTATTGGAAGGTTACGAACAAACAAGTCCAAACACTTGAGATGTGGATTTCCGTCGTCCTTTCGAACGATGAAATCTTTTATTCACAAAAAAATTTCACCACTCCGAATTCCTTGAAGTGGATGAGGGAAAAGGACCAAACTTGAACCTACCTATTTTCAAGCCAGCAAACCTTCAGTAGTCATTTAACTATAGTTATCAATTAGTCGGCGTATTCTTTCTGCCTACTTTTGCGAGTTTTTGCCTGCAGAGTGGGCGTAACTTACACGTTTGCTTGGTCGCATAAATACGCATATAGGTACTTCGTAGAATTCGACGTCTTTTACGAATATAAACGTATATGCAAGCATATTGCACAGAATTTAATATCAATACCCACAATTTATATAACCTGTTCAGAAATCCTCGTGTAAGAAGCGCACCCACTTTTTTTCCCCGGCATTTCGGGAAAAAATGTGCGCGGGGTACAGAGTAAATATGGTATCTATGGCAAAATAACATTTTAACAGTAAATAGGGGGAAATAATTTCATGGCAGAAAGAAGAAAATTGAGTAAAGGCAATCAAAGTGAAGAAAATAATCCTAAATTATCAAGGAAAACATAAATCTTGAAGAAAAACAAAGTGATTCAGTGTTTTGAACAAGGTGAGCATCAGTGCAATATTGCACGTAAGTTTAACTTCACAACTTCTACAATTTTGTTAAATAAAGACAAAATAAAACGTTCCATTGAAGCAGCCAGTGCAGTAACTCCGAAGAAACTCACATGATCACTTATTGTTAGTAATATGCTTGAAAAAATGGAGAAACGGCTAGTGTTGTGGATTGATTCTAAGCGTTCTAATGAACACATGCCCCTTAGTCAAGCAATCATTTGCAGTAAAGTACTTTCCCTGTTTGAATGTGTAAAGCAAGAAGAGGGTGGAGATTCTTCAGAAACATTTCATGCATTCCGGTTGGTTTCAAAATTTTAAACACCGTGCAAATATACATAGCGGTCGTTTTACAGGTGAATCAGCAAGCACTGATAAAGACGCAGCTATGAAGTTTCCTGACGAATTTCAAGCAATTATTGAAAATGGTGAATACCCCCACACAAACATACAATAAGTAATTTATGAGTAGAATGGAGCGCTACAGTGACAAAAATGATAACTCGCAGAACCTAACGATGTATGCATAAATGCGAGCACCGCTGCGAAAGATTTAAAATTGTATTAATATTGATTTTTAATGTTAATTAATATTAAATAAATAAAAAAGTAACGTCAGCGAGCCTTGCAATTTCACAAACTGATCACTACTAAGTATATGTTATAATCGGTTTGTTTAGCGCAAAGACCGTTTGGAAGGTTCCGAATGTATCCTTTGCACTAAACGAGCATGACTGTACTACGTATGGAGAAAGTAAAAAAACTTGATAATCATGGTTCTCATCCAGTGCCAGTACTACTCTCACTCCCATTATCAGCATACAAAGTTGTAAAGTTACTTTGTAATAACCCTGTATAATATGCACTCATATTTTAAAGAGTGAAATGTGAAAATTGTCTTATCACCATGTATAATACACAACTCATTTTTTGTAAAAATATCACTGTAATTTAACACTTTGTTATTAGCAGTATCGAGACAGTTCTCACCTTGCCGCGAAGTGAGATATGTGCCCGAGTGTTTATGAAAACTTTATGTCTATATAGTTTTGACTCTCACTTTAAAGATTGACACAGTGTATAAAAACAGGTCTCAATGTCGCATTGTGTAATAATCTGGTCAGTTGGAATAACAATTCTCGCATTACCGCACTGTGTAATAATCTGGTCAGTTGGAATAACAGTTCTCGCATTACCGCCAAGCGAGATGTGCGAGTGTGTTTATGAAAACTTTAAAGATCAATACAATGTATAAAAACATGTCTCCATGTCGCATTGTGTAATAATCTGGTCAGTTGGAATAACAGTTCTCACCAAGCGAGATATGTGCGAGAGTGTTTACGAAAACTTCACATCTATATAGTTTTGACTCTCACTTTAAAGATCGATACAATGTCGCATTGTGTAATAATCTGGTAAGTTGGAATAAAAGTTCTCGCCTTGCTGCCAAGCGAGATAATTTACATGAATATCATGTCTAGTTCTGACTCTGTCTTCATACAAGGCGGTTGGGTTATGTAAAATAATATTTGCTGCTCACAACTTGCATTGATTTTTTCTTAAAAAGCGTGGCTTTAAAAAATGTTGCCTCATAAACGCCAGGGATGGTTCTGAAGACGACATCATATGGGATGATGATTTCACCAAAGTGGATAGTGAGGATGAACATGACGCTCTCGGCGACGCCATTTACGTAGATGATGAGAGAGAACAAAATCGCTGGTCAGGGCCGGCTCTAGTTACATTGGTGCCCCGATGCAAAGTCATTTGGAAGTGCCCCCATCCCCATTTTTTCCCCAAATAGGAGAAGAAGTTCATATTTTCATATTGATGTATAAGCTATAATTGATTTCTGTTTTGTGACCAAATAATGGTAGATTAAAAAATTAATATAAAAAAGTTTGAAGATTAAAAAGTTATTTACATTTTTAAATACATAACTTTTATTTTTATAAGTTATTTTTGGGAAACAAAACAGTCATCTGTACATATACATAAATAGAACAACAAAAATTCATCAGGAAATATAAATTAGGACATAGAAACTGGTTTCATTGAATCAAAGTTGAATTTTTCGTGCTTTCATGCTAGAAAACTTGTTGATTAATTTATCGATGCTCAAGTTTTCACATGCATCATTTTATATAGCTATCATAGATAGTCCTACCAAGCACTCTTGTGGCATGCTTGAGCATAAATAATTTTTTATTATCTTAAGCCTAGAAAAAGACCTTTCCCCACTTGCCACTGATACAGTTAGAGTTAACAAAATTCTCAATAAAACAATTAAATTATGAAAGATAGATTAAGCAGAGTTTCATTGCTCATTTTTTCTATTTTGCTGAAGTTGTAGAGAAAATTAAATGCATCACTGTGATTTTTAATAGGCCATACGTATCTTGCAACAAATTAGATAGAACATCTGAAATTGCATTGAAAATTTTATTCAAAACTTCTGCTCAGTGCTCAATAGTGTTTCATCTACACTTTCGTAATCAAATTGCCAATCCTTTTGCCTCTTCCAGCAATTTTTTAAATCCCTCGTCTGTGTGATTCTCTTTAACATGTATTGTTAATTTTCTATGGATTGCACGGTACACTGTATATTCTGGTTGATGCTTTGAAGTATTTTGCTTAATATATTTACTGTATTTTGAATGTCATGTCACAACACTAATGAACACAAAAATTTATGCTCTTGAATTTTAGAAGCTAAAACCTGGGCCTCACATTTGGTAACATTATCTTGTTATTTAATTTTGGCGGCATCATTGATAGTTAAATTTATGGTATACGCTGAACATGGAACAAAAAATTCTCTGGGGTTCAGATCACGAAAATGTTTTTGGATGCTGTTTTTTTGTCTTGCATATTTGCTCCATTGTCATATCCATGATTTTTTACCTCTAATTGAAAACTTTGCAGCTTTCATACTAGATATTTGGATAATCCTTCAACGGTTGTGTCAAAAACTTCAACAAAACCTAAGAAATATTCATCAATGCTAATAAATTTCAGAGAGTCAGCAGGGCCGTCGAGTGGGGGAGGGGGGTCTACAGTATCCGGGTTCGAAATTTTTCAAGGGGCCCGATCGAGAACTTAATATTACATTTTTTAAGTAATTAAATTAGTTTTTAATGATTGACAAAAATCCCACAAACTTAAAATAATAAAAATGTTTTATTAATTTTTTTATCCATAAGTGTTGTCAGTTCTTTTTATCTGTAATTGATATTCGAATCCATCCAAAAGCGCCTAAATTATGTTATGCAAGCATACAATCTTTTTGTATATTTGTATTAGGTCCAGGGTTGGACTGGCCTGACAAGTCTGCCTCACTTTCTTTTCACGAAATTCCAAAGCATTTCTTTTCTCACACATTCCCTCGTGCTTATTTTACTGAAAATTATTAATTTTCGTGGTTTGAACAAAACATTTTACATTTATCACGAGTGTTTCTCTTCAGACGAAGGGAACAGCTTCGGAAGTTCTTGTCTGCCGACCTATTTTTTTTCCTGGCTACTTTTCCAAAACAACCACTTTCTACAGTATCCAATTGGCAGTATTTGGTAAGTAAAACTAATTATTTTATGCTGCGTAATATTGTTTAATTTTCGTTGTTAATAATAAAGTCCTTTAGAAAACTGAAAGCCTTACCTTAATATAATTGAATGATTTCAATATAGTATTTTGAAGTAAACTCATAACTTTATTAAAAATTGCTCGTAATTTTACATAATTATTAAAGTCATTTACCTCAATAAAATTATTATATAAACTGTTTGAACGTGAATATTTACCATTTGTATTCTCATTCCATTTTCAATGATAGCAGCAAATTAGGAATTCAGAATATTTCAGAAATAACCTATTTCAAAACAATTTTCTTATACTGGATGTTTCAATTATTTCAACTGAAAATGAACTTTGTCAACATTTAGACTATAATGAAATAAAATCAAACTTTGTGAGCAAAAAAGCAAGAAAAATTGCTATTAAGAATACATAAATTTATTTTGTTCACATTTTGTAATTATACATTACCTATTTGTTTGTATAAGATAATCCTTTCAATAAATTTGTAATGTTTTTTATGCTAACTATATCTTTTATTTACAATGAGAAGGTAAAAATTTAAAAATTTGTTACCTCTGATACTGACATCTTTGGTGAAGCAATTTGTTTAAAGAATTGGTTTTAAATAAGATTTAACCTTACTATTTAGTGTACCGTTAAACTAGGCACTTATTCCCAAGGTGTATTATATTTACTGTCTTATAATTTAATTTTTTTTTTCATAAACACTTCCGATAATTCAACATTTGATTTTTGAGATAAGTTAAGGGTAGCGCGGGCGTTATTGAAACTTGGTTTTATACAAAATCAGTGATATAAACATTAAACTTCTGCTTAGTAGCGCATAGTGTGTTCGGCCAAGTATTTAGCAAAAAAAATCAAAAAATTTAAATATTCTCTTCGCTGGTACAACATTCTGTTTAAGATAAATGGAGTTAGTAAATTGTTACAAAGTCCATTCATTGATTTGAAGGCATCAGTAAATTCTCTTGAGCAAATTAAAACATATTTCAAACATTGTAGGTCGGAAATAGGGTTCAATAAAATAATTATACATGCTCGAGAACTGGCAACAGAATTAGAGGCCAAATCAAAATGTATGCAAGAGACAGAAATTCGGCCACGAAAGAGGAATACTAATTTTGAATGTGTGCAGATCGAAGAAAGACATCCTCAAGATAATTTCCGAGTAAGTTTTTTACTTTCTCATATATGAAGTATATTGAGAAAGTATTGTTATCGCAAAAAATTCGACCTCGAAATTTTTCCAGAAATATACGTTTTAGGTGTTGCTGAATCCGAAGAAGTGGTTTTCGCAATGCTGTCTGTCTGTCTGTTACTACTAAATTTAGAGAATGAGCACAAGGAATAAAGAACGCTCTGGGGTTTAGATTTTGTATCCTTGACTGGATGCCTGAGTGCTTACCTCGCATGTTAGATGCATTATCGTATCCTTGGCCTCTCATATCTTTCAACGGTAATTTTATCTTACTTAGCTCCTCTAATAAAAAATCCATTAATCCTTCCTTCCGATTAAAACTCGAACGAGCTTTGCTTTAAAATCTGGCTATTCAATTACAAAAAAATGGAGAAAAGTTGATGAAAAAATTCCCGAACATCAAATTAGTGTTAACCATAAAAGATGTTATGTTGAGTGGCGTAATTTGGAAATGTGACTTGGAAGAACCGCAACTGTGGATCATTTTCTTTTACAGTGCATTAAAAACCAAGAATATATATGGAAACAATTGTTACAGGATTTTAGATGACTTTATTTTTGGGCGAAAGGGGGTTGGCATTCAGAGGAAATAATCATTTGATACGTGATCCAGGAAATGGAAATTTCTTAGGAATTTCAGAACTAATAAGTCATTATGATCCATTTCTAAAAATCCATTTAGATAAAGTAAAAGAATCCCAATTATCATACCAACGCATGCAAGTACATACATTATTTATCTGCCAAAAGCCAAAACGAATTCATAGAATGCTGCGCTAAAGATGTGACGAATGCCATTCTATGAGAACGTGAAATAGCAAAATATCATTCTATAATTGTCGATGCAACTCCAGATTCGGCTCATATAGAGCAAACTATATTTATTTTGCGATACATTCAGATGAATAATGAACTTAATAAATATGAAGTTAAAGAACGATTTCTGGAATTCGTTGATTGTAATAAGAAAACAGGAGAAATTATTGCAGATATGATTTTAAATACTCTAAACAAGCACAGTATCCCACATCTGATTGTCGCGGTCAAGGGTACGACAATGGCAGTAACATGAGTGGAACATATAAAGGTGCTCAAAGTTTTATTTTGAAGAAAAATTCTTTAGCTGTATATTCTCCATGTGCTTGTCACAGTTTAAATCTGTGTGGAGTTCAAGCTGCTGAGTGTTGCACTGAAGTAATTACATTTTTTGGTGTAGTTCAAAAGATTTACAACATACAGTGGAATTCCCATTTAACGTTTGCGTCGGGGACAAGTTTTTTGTACCTTAAATCGAGTAATACATTAAATGGGGGTTATCTAAAATTGAAAGACTAAATGTCAGTTCATTAATGTCAAATATGTTTTATTAGTTAAAACACAAATATTAAGTGTATAGATTAATTACGATCAACTTTTTCATTTGTAAAATTTCACAGAACGAAGACAGTTGAGAATAATACCAACTGTAAGTCCTCTGGCGAAGGTGATTCTTCTAGCTTATGGTCTTTTTGCGAAATTAGTGGTCATTTAATGGCTGTGACCCTCATTGCACTTCCTAGCAGTGAATTTGCGATCTTTAATTTTTCTGAGACAAACTTTCTTAGAACTTTTAAGCAAATAAACACACTTAATTGAAGCGCTCCTATATAGGAGGAATCAACCAAGCGTGCAGATCCTTTCAGTTTTTTAAGTTCAAATGCTATAATGAATACATGATGTAATTGGGCTGGCTTGGTTTATATAAGATAATACAGTAAATCCCCATTATAACGCGGGTTTTGGGAGACAGAATGTACACCCCCGTTATCGGCAACCCGTGGTATTTCGGGAAATAATTTTTTAAAACGTGAAAATATATGCTTTATAACAAATTTAACTGCAAAATACTATAAAAATTGATATCATATTTTGATTTAAATGCATACCTTACTTTAATTGGTGTTTTTAAAACAGTCCGATATTTTCTTTTGGCGTGACAGCTGATGGCGTTTCTTCATCACATACGTCTTAATGTTTTGCAAATGTAAAAGATGAAGATGATCACAATCACTTTGTCTTTCCATCCAATTAATCACTTCACTGATGCTATCCAATACTTTGCTTATACATCTCTTCATTCTCGCTGTCATCTTCCGATAATTTTTCTGCTCTTCCGTGGTTCTGGACTTAAGTTACAATTTCTTCATCATTCTTATGGACAGCGATGAGAGTTTAGCATTGCGGTAAAATTTGAACCAAGTTGTTTACGAAGAAAATAAATCGCTGTAAAAATTGAACCAAGTTGTTTACGAAGAAAAGAAATCGCGGTAAATTTTAAACAAGGTTGTTTACAAAGAAAATAAATGGAATCATTTTGGGGGACATGACTAGACCCGCGGTATATCCGAATCCGTGATATAGTGAGGCGTGTTATAACGGAGTTTTACTGTATTTACAAGTTTTGAATAATTATCCCTCAGTGAAGCAGTGTGGTGCGCGTTGGCAGACGTTTCGACGCCTGTTATCGGCTGACCGTGCATAAAATGGCAACGCTAACAGTTCCAACGTCATTTTAGTCTCATTTGTTACATTTCGGCCCTTTATGCAAAGTGAGCTCGCAAATTTAATTGCGTGTCTTGTGCGGTGTAGGGAAATGCTACAGTGACTGACGAGTAAGAACATACATCCAAAGTATTAACAATAACATCGCCACCTCAATGTAATAATAACACTGTTGTGAATAAGACTTCCCTTTTTTGGGGGGATTGTCTTCCTTTCGGGTTAACAAGGTAAATACCGCTGTGGTAAATGAGGGTGGCCCAACTAGCTAACACGTCACGTTAGTGAGCCAGCGCCTGCGAACTGAAACGTAAAAAAATCCGTGTTCACGTGATGGCATCATCGTAACTTTTGTGAAGTACGTAACAGATTAGGACATTTAAGGTGGATTGACAAAACAGCACGACTAAATATTAATTCTTTTGAGTTAATTTAATGTAGTAACAAAGCCAGTATGTGTTGTGCCATTGATGGTTAGATTGAATTAATATATTACATCTCCACCAAATGAAATATTCTTGAGTCACGGTGTAAACGCACCTGAAATCGAGACGATGCCCCGCAAGGGACCAGAATTTTGTCTCTTAATTGCAGGCAATTCACAAAATCCAGAAACACTAAATCGGGTGATACCATACATTATTTATATAGAGCTTTGGTCGGGGCCACAAAAAAACCACCTTAAATGCGGGTAACCTTAAATGGGAGAACCTTAAATCGGAATTCCACTGTATTAAGTTCTAGCCCACAAAGATGGGAAATTTTAAAAGAAAATATTGGTTGTTCCTTACATGGTTTATCAGACACACGCTGGTCTGCTAGGGTCGATGCAATAAAACCATTTGCAGCGCATCTTCCAGGAATAAAAAAGGCTATTGAAACATTAATGTCTTTGAATCTAACAGCAGAAACTCGTTCAGAATTAAACGGTGTCTTGTCCTATGTTAATTCATTCCAATGTATTATTCTTGCTACTGTTTGGTATAAAATACTGACAGCAATACATTACAGAAGCATTATTTTGCAAGCAATGAACACGACAATTGAAGTAGAAAATATCAAAAGTTTACTTTCAGATCTTAATATCAGAGAAAATTGGAGTGCTATTTTAACTGAAAGTGAACTTGTTGCTAACAGTCTTCATGTAACCTCTTCAATTAAGTTACCGGAGAAAAGACACAAATTTAGAAAAGATTTTCAGATGAAAGTACAGAAGATACCACACAAGATCTCGATAGTCCAGAAGTTTTGTTCAAATGTGGTTTTTTATAATCTTTTAAATTGCATTATTGGGAACTTGACACAGCATTATAATGCAGTGACAGAATAGGATTACATTTTTGGATTTTTGTGGAAATATCCAAATTTAAATGAATTAGATTTAAAACAAAAAGTAACATTTTCATTGAGAAATATAGCTTTGATGTTTCTGAAGCATTAATAGATGAAATAATGCATTTAAAAGCAATACATTCAAGTAATTTAGGAGAAACACATTTATAACTACTCCAATTACTAAATAAACGCCAGGAATTACATATTGACACTTTGTTTCCCAATATTTTGTTGCATTAAGAATATTTTGTAGCTTTCCAGTGATGGTCACACAAGCCGAAAGATCGTTCAGTGCTTTGGCAAGAATAAAAAAATGTGCTAAGATCTAATGTGTGACAAAATTGGATGAATAGTTTGGGTACACTTGTTATAGAAGCCTCTTTGGCAAGAAAGTTAGATTTTGATGCCGTTATTGAATTGTTTGCCAGGCGAAAATCTCGAAAAGTATCCTTGTAAAACAACTGTAAAATTATAAATTAATTTTGTGTTTAGTTGTAAGTATTAATATTTCACAATAACCTGAGCAATATTAGTCCTATTTTTTTTTAACAACCCTAAACAATAAATCAAGCATGAAAAACAGAATTTTGTTTTATTTATGTTTTTTTAGAATATGTTGATTACTTATTATGATTTTCTTATTTTTTATGACAATTTTGTATTTGTTTCATTTTTATGTTATATTAATTAAATTGTTTTGACTATGTAAGATTAAATATAGTCAATTTTTTTCAGAATTGACTTATTTTTAACCCTCATCTACATGCGGTCAAACATGCACACATAAACACACATACAGTAAAATTTACCCCAACTCGGCTTCCCGCAACGCAGATTAAAATTTGCGTGGTATTAAATTTGCGACGAACTTCCCCGAACGCGGGTGTGATTCGAGCTTACGTAGTTTTTTTCGAATGACTCTTTCCATTAAATTTTTACCCTGAAACGATTGTTAGTGTAAAAAATTTGTACTAAGAATACAGAATTTGCCTCGTCAATCGGCACTTGATAAAAAATCGTCCAACACTTTTCAACCTATATCCATCTTTTACTTCTTCAACATAGAAATGAGATTCATTTTTGTCAGTTTTTCAACGTCACGTGAGGCGTAAAATGTAGGGGAAAAACAGTGCAATGGGGAAGTCCTTCGAGATTAGCAAACAAAACAATGCGAAAGGATCTTCTAAAATGGTCCGGGTTAAATGGAGGGGCAGGAGAATGCAACAGGGAATCCCTTCGATTGTGACTCAGAGTGTAGCATAAATAAGAGTTTTTATTCTTTTGTCGTGTGTCGAAGTTTCCTGTGTTTACTATTGTTTTTTCATCAACATAGGCCCCAAAAGACCAGCCGAATGTAGAATTATACGAGAATTTATTTTTAAATATTATTTTTTTGTAAAAGTTATACTACTGTATATAATTAGTTTCAAGGCAATGTAAGCAAAAAATGTTATTTGAGAAAATATCTTCAGTATACAATTTTTCGATCTCGGAACCGAACCCTATTATTCCCATAAATTTAATGATTCCTTCAACGTGGATTCACGCAACACAGCATCCTTGTAGAACGTAACCCCCGTGTTGGAGGAAGTTTTAATGTACAAACACAAGGGGAGCCCGTCATGTACTTTGCACCGGGGCCTGCCTTAGCTCTCGACAGCCCTGAGAGTCAGCTGTTGCTTCCAGGCTAACTTTAACAAAACATGCTGTAATCATCAATGCGACTGATATCAGGCATACAATATTAGAATTATAGAGAGATATTTAGCTTTTTACTTTCTCCATATGTAGTATATGGAAAGTATTGTGATCACGAAAAAAATCAACTTCGAGATTTCAACGGAAATACATGTTTTGAGGTCCCTAGAAGACGTTTAGACTATTTTCGGAATGATGTATGTGTGTGTGTATGGGGATGGATGGATGTATGTGATTGTGGGCGCTCTAACTCAAAAAGTACTTGTCATATTAACACCATATTTCATATATAACACTTAGCATGAGCACAAAGAACTGATTAGTTTTTGGACAATACCTGTTAACTGGAAGTCGAGGTTTATTCAAAACCCGATTCGGTTTTTGCGATATTTCTCCGTTAAAACATCATTATTGTATATACAATTCTATACAAAGGTTATAGAGAATGTAATTTCCTACAACTTTTATTTCAAACAATTTTCCATAGCAGTTATTGTTAAGGAATTATTTATAAACTAGTGTAATGCCCATTGAAATATCAGGAAGAATTATAGATAGATAGATAGATAATTATTATTTTCATTTAAAATAATTAATATCCCACTTTCACGTATGAAATATTTTGTCATATACAACATATCTAGTGAATATTCTGTTGTTGACGGGCTATTGTTAGTTAAACTTAAAATAGTTGCCTCTCCCTCCCTTTCACACCCTCTCTCCCTCTCCCACCCTCTATCTCCCTCCCCCTCCTCATTTCTCCCCCTCCCCCTCTCTCCCCCTCTACTTCTCTCTCTCTCACTCCCCCCTCTACCTCTCTCTCCCCCCTCTACCTCTCTCTCCCGCCTCTCACTCGTATTAAAAGCATACAAAGTACGCTTACATTCTTAAGGATTGATACAACAATAGGATTTTGATGTCTAACAATATAATTGGTAGCCAAGGCAACATTCCGTTAAAATGGCTATATTTCCTCAAAATATGTGAATTAAACGTATAACATGAGCGATTTCAAATTGTATGCGGAAAAAGATGAACAGAATAAGAAACTTTGTAATGTTTTCTTCAAAATGATTCAGATCCGAAGATCATAGGTTAATTCCTTCTAATTTTAATTTCCAAAACAATAAAAGCCTGCACATCAAAAAATTGATTTTTACGTTACCTTATGGAAAATGGAACCCAGGACTTTTTTGGAGATTTATTTCCGTCATTACCTTAAAATATGTTAATCAAGCATCCTTGCCAAATTCTTCTACCTATTTGGGAAGTTTGTTAAAACGCTCTACATCAGCCATCGTGAAAGCATGACCAACCAACCAACAGACCTGGGCTATTATTATAGTAAATAATCGATGTTTTCGGTTTTCATTGAATATGCTCGTTAAAATGCTGCTATTTAAAATCTTTATAAGGTACAAAGTTATAGAAAATATCATTCCTACCAACTTTTCTTTGAAACAATTTTTCGTAGAACCATTCATTTCGGAGATATTTAACTTATTCTTAATTTACAGTATACAGCGCCACCACCATGTAGGGGTGAATTCTGTAAACATATTCAAAATATAGGTGATTTACAGCAATAAGGACGACTGTATTCTTTTATGATAGGAAATAATAATTTTGCCTTATAATGCTATTCATAATAATTTAAATATCTATAACCCAAATATGGAGAAAGTCGTGTGTTGGCCACATCAGATTTTTTAATTTGTGCTGAAATAAAATGTTTTTTTGAAATCAAATTTACAATTTCATTTTGTATATATGTACCCAAAAAATTTACCATATTATTTTGCTTTTAAGGTCTTTGCACGTAGTTTTCCATCACCATATCATACTTTAAAAATTGCTACTGTTTCGTTCAAACAACTTATCTGACAAGCCTCGATGAGCTAAACATTGTGTGCCTAGGTATTTAATAATTCCAGTTATCCTTTTCATAACGGGATGCCAGTGACGCTTCTCAAACATTTTCTCTGTTTCATGGTCAATTGTACACTTTAAATCTAAGTTTCTTTTAATATCAAACCATTTTCTAAAATTTGTCAATTGAGCGGAGGAAACTTCATAAGTGCTTAACATCTTTGACAAGTATTGCCAGTTAGAATAGCATTAAAGAATTATTTGACTAATAATATTCTTATTTCCCAAAGAAAAGTTTACAATGAAAACAAAACACGCTTTTGTTCTAAACAGAATATACAAGCCAATGCCTTGGTATTGTTACCTTGTTAATAAGTTTCCGAAAATAATAATTACTGCTATATTTTCAGTCACATCTACCGGAAATGAGAAATTCTTAATCTGTTCAGGACCTTGCTCAAAAATAATTTTTTTAATTTTATCCTCAATTTTAGGCCATGTTTCTGGATCGCTTGGAATAAACTGAGAGTGATTATCACTGGCAAATAAATGTCTTGCCTCATACTAAAGCTTCGAACTTTGATCAAAGCTATTAAGGCAGGAACCATCTTCCTTATATTATTCTGACTCTTCATTTTCTAATTTAGAAACAGGAGTTTCACTAGCAGATTTAAAATATTTATTTATAATCCGCCTTTCTGTTTTTCTATTTCTAATTCTTTCGCAGTTTTTCTTTTCTTATTTTAAAACCGGACAATTTATTTTTCTTATCCATTGATGCTAACAATAATAAATGATGGATACCAAAAGAAGGTACAAACAGCACATTGACGCAAGAGGTGAAAAAAGAGTAAGGGCAGGTGCCCATAAGTAAATCTGAATTTGATATTTTTTATCACTTCCAAATATCTTTATATAATATTTCTCAAAATTCTCCTCAGTAGAACTGAGGGCTCTCTACTAGTACCGATTACAAAACAATGTCAAGTGTATACTTGTAATATATATTTGTATATACTAGGGGGCAACCTCTCTGCTTGCTAACACTCACCAACCCCCCTCCTTTTTGCTCGCTGTTTCTTCATTCCTACCATGTACCTATTTGATTTACATTAGTTTAATGGGAATATGTTTTGAATATGAGTTTAATGAATATATTTTATAAGGAATGTGTGTTTGGTTTTTAATAACAAGTTAAGAAAATTAGTTGAATAATTCGATAAAAAATTTACTTAGAGGGGTGAAAATCCCCGAGATTAAAAATGGCTGAGGTATAGTGCGTTAAAGAGAGAGAGACAACCAGAAATAGGATTTTAGTAATATAGATAAAAAAATCTGATGTGACCAACACGTGACTTTCTCCATATTTGAGGTATAGATATATAAATTATTACGAATAGCATTATAAGGCAAAATTATTATTTCCTATCATAAAAGAATACAGTCGTCCTTATTGCTGTAAATCACCTATATTTTGAATATGTTTACAGAATTCACCCCTACACGGTGGTGGCGCTGTATACTGGAAATTACGAATAAGTTAAATATCTCCGAAATGGATAGTTCTACGAAAATTTGTTTCAAACAAAACTTGGAAGAAATATTATTCTCTACAACTTTGGTCCTCACGAAGATTACCAATAAGAGATATTTGACAGAAACCAAAAACACAATTTATAAATAATTCCTAAACAATAACTGCTATGGAAAATTGTTTGAAATAAAAGTTGTAGGAAATTACATTCTCTATAACCTTTGTATAGAATTGTATATACAATAATGATGTTTTAACGGAGAAATATCGCAAAAACCGAATCGGGTTTTGAATAAACCTCGACTTCCAGTTAACAGGTATTGTCCAAAAACTAATCAGTTCTTTGTGCTCATGCTAAGTGTTATATATGAAATATGGTGTTAATATGACAAGTACTTTTTGAGTTAGAGCGCCCACAATCACATACATCCATCCATCCCCATACACACACACATACATCATTCCGAAAATAGTCTAAACGTCTTCTAGGGACCTCAAAACATGTATTTCCGTTGAAATCTCGAAGTTGATTTTTTTCGTGATCACAATACTTTCCATATACTACATATGGAGAAAGTAAAAAGCTAAATATCTCTCTATAATTCTAATATTGTATGCCTGATATCAGTCGCATTGATGATTACAGCATGTTTTGTTAAAGTTAGCCTGGAAGCAACAGCTGACTCTCAGGGCTGTCGAGAGCTAAGGCAGGCCCCGGTGCAAAGTTACTGAGGACAACAATACCGGTAGCCACAGAATCTTATTATTGAAATGTTAAAAAAAAGTGTGATTGGTATTAAGTTGTATGTTAAAAAATTTACCAAAACTCGAGTATAAATTCAAAATATGAGTGAATTCGAATGAGATTGAGCATTCGATGGTAAAAATATAAATTCTCATTCATTTTGGAGTGTTTTAGTGAAAATTTTGCATCGATAACTTAATTTTAAGATACCTATTTTAAAGAGTAAAAGAATGAAAGCCTTATAACCAAAAAGGTTATTTTTATGTGTTATCTTATGGGAAACGACATTCATCCTCTGGAGTTGAACCCGTGACCTTTTTCAAAATTATCTTTAGTCATAACGTTAAGATTCATCAACACTGAAATCCTGAGAAATTTCAGGGTTCTAATTGAGTTATTCACAAAATTAGAGCGTTATGCATCATGTTGACATTACGATTTTATAATATAGAGAGATAATGTACAAATAAAAATTAATATTAGAAAATATGTTCCTTATAATGATTTAAAAGATTTTTGGATGGAATGTTGGTCAAAGAATTGATTTCCAAGAATAGCTTTTCAAATTTTGTTTGTCCCTCTTGAGTTCCAATTATGTGTGCATAACATGGTTTCACAACAGGCAAGTAATTCAAGGCATGACTGATAAAAAGCTGAAAAATTAAGGAATAGTAGTATTTATCAAATATGCAATCAATTTAATTTCTTTTTTGTGATGTAAGTATCCTCTCATATACTGAGAGTTTTGCATTTCTAGTTGCCAATTAAATCATGTTACACTGATTCTGTATAATCTTTCACACACTGCAGCAAAGTAAATACCAATTATCAGAGACCAGGCGAATCATGAACTTTCTTAATACATGTCACTGAAAATAAATCACCAGATAGTGATTTTATCCTCTTGGTTTAACTAGACTGATGGAAACAACTGAATTGATAGCAGATGAAAAATGTAGTACCTATAAAACAAGCCATTAACATGAGTAGCTTCTTCACAAAAAATAGTAATACCCATTTTATGGACAATCTTAATAACAGTACGGTGCATTTTACTTATTGTAGTTTGTTCACAATATGTTCAGACTTTTATAGTATTCTTTATGATGCTTGCAGATACCTAATTATGTCTGTTAATTACGGATCTAATATATTACTTTTAAAATAAGCATACAGTAAATAGTCTTTGGATAGTATATTAGTAAGTATCGCCCAAAATAACCCAAAAGAAATAATATATTTTAAGCAAAGATAAGCTATTCAGGAAAGAATAAAAGGTTAGGAAATCCAATAAAATAATTTCTGTTAAACACAAACATAATTAATCCTTCAAACAACCGAATTTAAATAGCTTCACTCTTGACAACGAAATTCATGGCACTAACTTGTGAGCTAATAAGAATCTCGGTAGCTAACTGACAAGCTTAAAACAACATGCTTACTCCTCAACAGAAAGAACAAACAGATTTATTTTACGAATTTAATTGTTCATCGTCTAAGTAATTAGAAATATACATCAAAATAACTATGTAATTGAAAGGCACAATTGTTTTGCAAGAATTTCTTATTATAGATGTTGCAAATGAGAATGTTGCCAATATTATCTGTAGGTTTCCTATTTATACTTAAATTGATAGAGAAGCAGCAGTAAGAATCAATCTAGTTCATAAAATCAAATTTTGGAGATAATGCACATAGCTAAGAAAATGTTGACCAAAACAAAATTTCAAATGCTAGTATTATACTATCATAAGAAAATGTTGTCATTATTTCAGTTCAGCTAAGTTGAACATGCAATCAGCTGAGCTGATTTGACTTGCAAATTAAGTTCCGAGATTTAACTTGTTTCCCATAAAATTATTCACCACATAACATCTTAAGAGAGAGGTGTTACCACAACAAATATTAGAAACATATTATAATGACCCTCGATGACAAATTATAATAAAAATAATGGAATATATCTTATAAATCATTATAATACAGAATTACGAAGTTGAATAACTAAGATCTACATATCAATAGTTACAACAGCTGAAAGTATATATGGTCCCAGTTAAGAGTAAATTCATCAACATAAATTTTAGGAATAGCTATGCTCAAATTATGTTGCTTACTAATATATATGTACCTGTTTTGTACTACGATATTGAATATTTGAGAATCAATCCAAAAAGTGAAAACGTCAAGTAAAAGGGAAATCAAACTAAAATCCTGCGTTAGTTTATCACACAGCTCTTTCTATATTGGTTAGTTGCCCTCTTCATCGTAATAGAGTAAGACCTCAGAGGACGAATTGAGTGACAATCTTCTGCAACGACAAGAAATGTTCAACACAAAGAAAAAGACGGCGTATAAAATTGTTTTTAATTAGGACGCTTATGCGCAAAATTAAATATTCTAACATTCGGTAGATTCAAAAGTGTGTTGGATTTGAGAAGCAATGAACATGGTCAAATGGGTAGACAGTTATACGAGATATATACATAATACGGGATTGAATAATACACTATTATTGTTGGATAATAATTTAACGGACATAAAACAATCAATATGAAATATACTTCTCTCCGAAGAATATTTAGGAACAATAAAACAGCAAAATAACTCTTACCTGTTGTATGGTTGGCATTACAGTTTCAAACTTTCTCGATTGTATATTGAAAATCCCTGCAAAGTAATGGATATGGAATGAGGCACTGAATAAAGCTGTACTTATTGCTTGCTTTCCATCTCTCATCCAACCATGCACCTTCCAATATATAAAGAATGAAGCTTGACGGACTAACCGAGACCCGTACTTCTTCCTGCTTGCGCCGTTGTGCTACACGTGAACTCTATTGGTTACTACTGGTTACTACATATGGTCACGTGAACAACAGAATAACATCAAAATAAAAAATTGTAACGTACAAATTAGGCATGATTCTGTGTATAGTTATTGTAAAAATAATTTGATACTCTAATATTATTATATTTACAAATCAACATCATCTTATTGGTACTAGTTACTAATTAAAATTTGCTAATGTTAGCGGAACAGGGAGGAATGTAGCCGAGCTATATTTCACATTATAGACAGAATGGAGGTAAAATAATTCTTCGTTAGTGATATGAGATCGGGCATACAAGATATTTAAAGAACTGAGCAATAACAATTCAAGAATTATAAGACGAAGTACGAAATAGAGCAACTTCTTAATAAAAAGGAAAGTTCAATATAATTAGATTAAACAATTGATACGGGAATTATTTTAGGTGTGGCTCAATTTTAAAACCGGTTTATCGAACGATTAAAAATTTGAAGGGAAGTATTACTAAATATTCAACATGAAGCATAAGTTCTGCAATCCATAACCGATGTATCTACCAGTGTTTGTTCTCGAGGGTCGACTGCCCATGGTGCATATGTGAAGTACCTAACTACTGATGGTGAGCCGCGAGCCGATTTTTAAAAAAATATCGCTGGTAAATTTCAATTTTTATGTAGTAATAAATGTAAAATCCTATTATTTTCCGCGTAATTTAAATTATTATTTTCAGAATTTTGAGTTTGTAGACGGACATTTTCGGACGTGCTCCTGTTAAGCAACAATAATTAGTTTGAAATTTGTAAATATTAAGTAAAAGAAAGGCTGCAAAAATATCACTGACAATGTCTTAATATTAGTCGAAAATGAAAAGCCGCTTTATCAACGCCATTCAGTGGCGTAGCCAGGGGGAGGTGCAAGGTTACATGTGCACCCCCAAACTAATCCAGATAATATGATATTTTTAGGGCCTTAACCAACACAGTAATAATGTTAATTAAAACGCGACCGTAGTGTATGTATTTTATGATTGTTACATTGTTTATATCAATTCGAAAATGCCTAATTGTTATAGTGGACCGCTAATATGCTTCTCGAACGTCAAATCATGCGCAAAGCAGACGATTTTTGGTTCGTGATACTGGGGATTCCCACGTCTTCCTTTTTATACCGTGTCAGCAACGCTGACTCACTCTGCCGCAGTTTGGTGCGACAAAGCCGTCGACACATATATATATATTTTAAAAATTACAAACGCAGAGCATTAAAAATAACATTTTACAGATAAATGTAATCCGTAATTCGGTAAAAAAAATACTTTGTATTGTTTTTCCGAGCCCTGGTGTTCTGAGAATGAACTATAATTTGTCAACATTGAAGGATATAATCATGGAACAATAATAGGAAGCGCAGCTCCCTTAAGGACAATGGTAATACGTTGACGGCAGAGCGATCTAGCGGTCAATACGAACTGAAGCGCGCCTAATTTAAACTCAATCGGCAGACCAGGTTTTGGCGGTACATTTGAATTAAGAAGCTAGATGACGTATTTAACATAAGTTTAGGACTCAAATTAAAACAAAACAACTGGGTGCAAGATTTTTTATTTACTCACGTAAAGAATAACAATACAACATTTATAAAAACAACATTCTTTTCCGGATAGAAATACATTCATAAATAACAATAATATTTGTTCCGGCGACACGTTGGTAAAAGCAAGTGGACAGTATAAATTAATAAATGCTAAAATTTTCTAAAACTTACCAAGATGGTTTGGTGTTGAGTGAGCTTTGGGAGAATGTAAAACATCCTCAGAATCCCTCGGCTCATCTACAAGAATTAGAATACGATAGGATTAAGTTAACGAAATTCAAAAAACCGGTAAATAATAAAATCGAAGTTTCACTGTATACCATGTATATTACTCAAACTTGTTTTCATACCTTCAAATACACTAGGAATGGCATTCGCTTTTAGGAGAGGCCGAGGGAATCTGCTGCGGAAATCATCATCTGTAAAATGATCACTGCAGACCCTATACTTCTTCATACAGTTGATATCCGCAGACATTAAATCCTCCCTCAGGCAAAATTTTTCCCTAAATTATAAAGCAGAAATGGGCATCAAGACTAATAACAAAAACACGTAATTCTCAACTTAACACAAGTATTCCGTTTTATGCAGTATCTCTTCTTTAAGCTCACCTCGAAATATCCTTCGGAAATTCGAAATCTTCTTGTCTACCCTGCAGCCGTTAAAATTGTTGCACCAATATGCTGCACAATAAGCATTCCGTTCCATTTCAACAATTAGAAAAACACGACGCTGAAAAACCCCACCACTTTCCCATGCGATTTCCAACGAATTGGTTTGAACAGTTTGAATCATGGAAGAATAATTAATTATTATTATTTATTATTATTATTAATAATTAATTATTTCTTCCATGGTTTGAATAATGAGTGTGGAATGGGTATTTTTAGACCCTCATTGACCAATAGGATCGCTGCAGGCGCAACCATCAGAGACATCTATAGGTATTCGGGAAAAGATCGAAGCTGCACTTCCTGTTATTTCTTCCATGATATAATCTTGCATCAGCTTAGGGGAAGGAGGGAGAATGCCGATCAGTGGGTAATATTGTAGAGGTCAAGGCAGAGGTAGTAAGGGTGATTGATTGCTGCTGCCATATGTCAACAAACCCAGTAACCTCACACAAAGCGAGAAATCGCTTGTGAAGCCACTTTCTTTGCAGTTATCACTGATTTATGTATTTCAGTAGGTATTTTTTATGTGACTTTCAACGTAAATTCAAGTCATGGTGTCAAATTTTTAGAAATTCAATGTTTTTCACTTATATACTCTGCTTAACTGTAGGATCTACCATATGAATGAGCACAGTTTTGAAACCAGTTCATAACCTAAAAATTGTGTGGGTATATCATTTTAAATGAAGACCCACGGTTGGGGTAATGCCGATCAGTGTAATCGGTATTACCCCACATTTGTCTCAATGTTAAATGTCATCATTGTTAAGTAGTAGAGTCATGAAGATAGCGACCATGGAGAAGGAAATATCAGGTTTTCGAAAAAGGCATTTTTCTCTTCAATCAGTCAGTTGTCAGTTATGAAGATTTTCTGTCGGCTAGTACAGTACCACCATGGTGATTGCTGTGGGCTCAGAGTCAGATGATGTGTCTGATTCGTCAGCTGATGGAAATGTGCAACAAGATCTAGCTTCTGATACTCATTAGCGGTCAATATGTCCTACCAGTAACAATGAACCTGTCGCTGGATCTTCAAATGCTACCGTGACCATTTTGAATGTTTCACATATGGCCCAAGTAAGCCCACTGGAGCAACAAGCTGCACCAGGTTGAAAGAAACTTCATTGCAAAATATTGACCTCAACCCCTCAGAAAGAGAGCTTAGAAAGAGAAAAAAACAACACTTGAATAAAGCCAAAGAAAAAAGAGCTCTGAAAAAACAAAGATTATGGAAGGAAAGCACCTGCCAAAAAGAACAAAGTAATGAAGCCAGGTAAGAAGAAAACCAGTCATCACAACATCACTTTTGAAAGTTTATTTGAGGCAGAAGATGATGACAAGGTAGAGAATCTGTTTGATGACAATTCAGATGATGACGTATAACTAAAATGTTGAAAATTGCTTGGTGTGTGGTGAAGCAGAAATCAAAACAGATGTGGTGGCACTCTCTAATGTGGTTGCTGGGTCCATGCTTTATCTAACAGATTGAATGGACCCAAAGGCTACACGTGACTTTTTTGCATGAACAACTAATTTTCAGTAAAGCATAAAACAAGTATTAGTTGATTGGTATTACCCTATCTGGGTGGAGAATACCGATCAAACACAAATTTTCCTTTTTTATATTTGGCAATATCAATTTTTAAAATATCATAAATGTAATAAAATCAATAAAATTAATGTCTTTTTCCTGAGCATACTGTGTCAAAGAAACATTTTAGGGTAATCCTCTTCATCTTGCAGCCATTTCTGCTTTGGTGATCGGCATTTCCCCGCCTTCCCCTACTGTCGCAGATCAGGTGCTCATGGAGAAGTTTGTATATTTGTGAAAAATGGCATTTCTTTCAAAAACCTAAACAACATTGTTAAACTTAGCCAAGACAAAATCTTTGAAATAGCTGCTGCTGAAATAATAGAGACCACCTTCAATATATTAGTAATTACTACAATCTATTGTTCACCCCAAACAAACCTTGATGCAATCAAGCTCACGCTTAACCTGATAGAGCTTTATCTATACTTAGCTCAGCAACAAGAAAACCAAATTAATAATCTATGGTGACTTCAACATTAACCTAAGAGCAAATACCAAAATCAAAACATTTCCTAAACATGCTCAATGCATTTGCTGTGAAACCTATGATCAATTCATTTACCTGCATTACTAGGTAATATATCGAATATGACAGGTCAAAATAATACAGTAATCCCTTGCCATTCACATTTTCAGGAACCTAACCCTCGCGAATGGCGAGGGACTACTGTATATCAAATATGGAAATTTCAAAAGATAATTTTTATTCTGTTCAAAAATGCATTTTCAATTGTCTTTCTTTTCTGAATTTAATGCCTGGAGTGAGGTGCACTATTCGTTGAGCTTTTATTAAGCTGTATATGATAGGCTATAATTAGTTAAACTTAAAATAGTTGCATATATTCTTCCACGAAAGAGAATGAATGTATATTCAGTATAAAAATTTAAAAATATTGTTTACTTTGATATTAAATCATTTCCCTCTCTCTCTCTCTCGTATTAAAAGCATTCAATGCACGCCTACACCCATAAGAATTGAAATAACAATAGGATTTCGAAGTCTAACAATGTAATTGGTAGGCAAGACAGCATCCTGTTAAAATGGCAAGATTTCCACAAAATGTGTAAATTATAAAAGTTCAACATGGGTGATTTTGAAATGTAGGTGGAAAAAGATAAACAGTACAAGAAATTTTATAATTTTTTCTTCAAAATGGTCCAAATCCGAAAATAGTAGGTTAAATCTTTCTAATTTTAATCTAAAAAAGAATGAAAGCCTGCAGGTTGAAGTTGTAGCATGTTGAATTTCTATCTCGATTTTTACTCGAGTTAACGGTAGAGGGGTGGTTAGCTAGCTAGCTCCCTATGATGGGATCATGGGTTCTAATCCTGCCCAGGGCATATAAAAATAAATATTATTATTCGCATTTTTTCTAGCGAGCAGGTGTAGCATTACATGAGACAAACTAACCAACCAACCTGCAGAAAACTATATACAGTATACTCCTGATTATCCAGGGTCAGATTAACGGGGATACGGATTAACTGGGATGTCCAGAAAATAATTGAAAAAATAATATGTACATGAAAATAACTTGGGATACAAGAAGGTAGCCACTAAAAAACAATGTGACAGCATAACAGAGGCTGAAATCACGGGTGATATGCAGGGTGGAGGAATGAATAGGGGAAGAATTTTTCGATGAATTGAAATTAACAGGGGAGTTTAATGCATCTTCTGGTTGGTTAATGAGATTTAAGCAAAGACATGGCATTTGTCAGATTGCTATCCAAAGTGAGAAACTGAGCAATGATGAGCCAGCAGTGGAGGAATTTAAGTTTCAGTTTCAGCATTTCATCGAAAATTAAGGTTACAGGTCAGAACAAATCTATAATGCTGATTGTACTGGAAATGTTTATCCCAAAAAACTTTAGCTCATGAAAATTCAAAAACAACACCTTACAGTTTTGTGCTGCGGTAATGCCATCGGGTCTCATTTTTTGAAACCGTGTGTTACCGAGACTGCTAAAATACCTCGTGCTTTCTCACAAGATAAAATTTTATCCAATTTACCCAACGATTACTATAAGGATAAGTCAGCATGGATGGACAGAGAAATTTTTACGGACTAATAAAACTGATTACTTCAGTGTGTAAGCACTTAGAATCTTTAGATCTGTCACAAAAAGATTTTTTACTCTTTAATTGTGCAGCTTTTATCCAGCCTATGGATCAAGGAGTGATACAAAATATGAAAACAATTTATTGAAGAAATTTGCTGCTCAAGTTTGTAAAGGAAAGCGGCAATGATTTACTGTCATTTTGGAAAAAACTATCAGTGTTAGATGCTATTTATGAATTGCTGCCACGTGGAAATCGGTAAAAAGCTCGACTTTAAAAAAATCATGTTGGTGATGGCAATAGCTCTGTCTGCAACACCAGTTAAGATTCTGAGTGTGAAACATACAGAACTTAACTTTATAGAAACTAGAAGCCTATTGCAGCTACGCTTGCAAATAATTTGGAAAAAGGGTTACTATATAATCATATTAAATTTCAAGTCTCTAGCTCATGTGGTGCATCCTTATCATTTTCTTTCTCGTTTGGGTCAATAAAAATGTAAAATAGCCAAAAAATGACGTTTACATCAATACAGGATTTCATTCGTTATTCGTATATTAATGGCATTATAAAATAAGTACCCATTGAATTTCAGTGGGTTTAGTGAATCCAAAATGTCGTCCGTGCAACATGCAGACATTGCAAGAATAAAACAGTGCACTCCTATAAATAATATCTTCAAAACTATAAATGTAATTAAAACCCTCAAGAACATAATGATTAACACAAAATTAATGAACAAAAGAAGTTAATTAATTTAACAAAAGACAAAAAGGTAAATACATAACGTTTAAGAAATATTTGGAATTAATGAAACAATTGATCCAATCACAATTTGTGGACAATCTAAGTCTAATTATTTGAGTTATTTACGTTGTTTTAAAAACGGTTTGCTATGTAGAATACAACACCATACAAAAATATCACTAAAACGTATTAATATAAATAGTATAAATGCCCATCAATAATACAGGCAATCTTTAATTAAGGTTATATTGTTGCCTTCCTCCATCTCTCTCCCTTTCACTCTTCTCTCTCCCCCCTCTCTTTTCCCTTCCTCCCCCTCTCTCGTTTAAAGCATTCACAGCGCATTTATATTCCCGTAAGGATTGATATAATAATCGGATTTTGAGGTTTAACAATATAATGAGTCGCTATGGCAACATTCCGTTAAAATGATAAGATTTACATAAAATATGTAAATTAAACGTTTAACATGGAATACTTCGAACTGTGGGCGAAAAAAGATGAACAGAATAAGAAACTTTATAAATTTTTCTTCAAAAGGGTTCAACCTTGAAGGTCGTAGATTAATTCCTTCTAATTTTAATTTCCAAATGAATAAGAGGCTGCATGTTGAAAAATCGCGTTTTACATGTTAAGTAATGGGAAATGGAAATGCCTTCCTTGGAGTCGAACCAAAGAATTTTTTCGCGATTTAAATTCGTCATCATCTGAAAAAGTGTTAATCAAGCATCCCTGCAAAATTTCGAGTTTCTATCTTCATTACTTCTCGAGTTATTAGCTTTATGAATCTTAGCGTGACGGACACTAAGCAATTTATTATATAGATTATATCAACATGGGATTGGAACTTTAGATTTTGGTCAATTTCTAAGCCCAAAAATTTGCAGTAAGAAACTGATGAAATGCTGTTGCCATAAAGTGGTTAGCATCATTAATATTAGAAGTGGAAAAGGTCATGAAATTGGTTTTATCTGTATTAAGTATAAGTTTGTGGGCAGCAGTTCAATTTTCTAATTTTTCTAGAATGTTAATTGCAGTATTGTTTACGGCTTTGGGATTTTTGGCTCCAATGATAATACATATTAATATCGTGAGCGAATAAAACTTTTTGTAGTTAGAACCAGGTTTGGAAAGTCATTAATGTACACCAGGAACAGCAAAGGCCCTAATATAATTCCTTGAGGAATGCCAAATTTAACAGTAGTTGACTCAGATGCATGTTTCACCTTATAACCATCTTCGTCCATGAATGGGATTTCAACATATTGTTTTCTATCTAGTAAGTAGGACCTGAACCAATTATTGACTACACCATGAACTCCTAGGTTGTTTAATTTTGTTAATAGGATACTGTGATTAACAGTATCAAATGCTTTTGATAAATCACAGAAGACACCAATGACATTATCTTTTAACTCTAGGCCAGGGGTCAGCAACCTATGACCTGCGGGTCTCATGTGGCCCCCAAGTGAGTTTTATGTGGTCCACGAACCCATGATGAAAAAGTGATCGGTATAATTTAACACAGTCAATTTCATATTTTTCAGTGAAATTATGGTCTAAAAACCTTTTCTGATGTAGTTTTAACGCTAGTAAATGAATTAGATTTAATTTTTATTAATATGAGACCACAAAATCTATATGTAACTTCTGATTTAAACAGCATTATAGGTTTTTAGCCACAATCGAAGGAAAAAATCTGAAATTGTTGAAATTCCAATGTTGACCCCATTATTGCCTCATAAGTGAAGCACATAAATCAGTGTAGAGGGATTTATATTTCCTTTTTAAAATTATTTCCTGAAAGATTCAAACTCAAGACTTGAACTATCGGAAAGTATAAGAATTGTAGTTTCTTATTTTTGAAAACTGAATTCAAATCCGAGTAGAATTAGCATAAATTTATAGTTTTTATCGGAAAAAGTGGTAATTTTTCTGGGTTCCAACAATTGGCTGCTGTGACAATGAAGTCAATGCTTTTATATGGGTAAGCTATTAATGGGAATCAGAGACTTATATTAAAATGCCATTAATATTAAACTATGACCCATAAAATACATTCAATATCATCCCCATTTTTTGGACTGTTTTTCCCCATTATTGACCCATATAAGGACAAAAATTATGAGGCAGTTCCATATGAGCTACAGACATGAAATTTGGCATGATTAGAGGTTTTCGGTTAAAACCAATGGATAAAATCCGATATTACGTATATGAATTCCAATTTTTCGGGACTATTTTACCCCGTACGAGGATGCAAATTATGAGGCACTTTAGATGAGCTAGAGACTTGAAATTTGGCAAAACTAGAGGTTTTTTCGGTTTACATGATATATGTTTGTTTAGTTTATATATTGTTCATAGAGATCTTTTTTGGGGTTATAAATAGTCTGGTGGTATTGGTTGATGAACCCCAGAAAATTATGCCATATCTCAATACTGAATGGGTATTGCCTTAGTATAGCATGAGTAGGGTATTTATAGAAGTCTTGTCATGCAGTAATCGAATTTGGAATATTATCTAGTTTGCCTTACTGGTAACTGCTTTTGTGTATGATCCAATCAAGGGTATCTGATATGTTTATTCCTAGGAATTTTACTTGAGATGATTGTTTGATAGGGTGACTATTGATGTTTATGTCAAAGGTAATTCTGCTTGCCTGGTATGGATAAAAGTGTAGTTAGGTAGTTTTTGAGATATTTATATTGAGAAAATTTTTCTTTTACTATGATTCTATTTTGCTTATTGATGGTTCTGTGTCTGTGATTAGTTATGTAAGCTTTGAGGATGCTATGAATTGAGAGATGCCATCAGCAAAGATTGTTTCAACTCCTTTGGATTTGATGTTTCCAATGCCATTTATATAAAGCATTAATAGTAGTGGACCAATACCGTATTTAATCGATTGTAAGCCGACCTTTTTTTACGTTTTTACCAGCTCAGAAATCGCCACTCGGCTTAGAATCGGTGTAAAAAAAGTAGTCAATGAATTTATGTCTGTAGTTACATTATAAAGGGAGATATAAGTGTATTAAAGTGGAAGTAAACTATCTACTTTAACCCTTATCTGGGCAACCTATTTTTGAAATGTAAACGGGCAAGCGGGGTCCTCTGGACCCCCATTCTCTTTTAATACGTTTACCGCTATGAATACGAAACACGTCTTAGCAGAAGTATTTTAAGCATATAATGCGTTATATTTAACTTTATTCCGTAAAACAGACATTATAACTATTCACCCATAAACTCACTGCAGTGAGCGATGCCGTCTTTGTGATATATTTTATCCTTTGATAAAAAATAAGGATTCTAGCATTGTTGAATCGGTAGAATTGAATATTTTTATTTAAAGATAAGCTATTTTACTACTCCACCATGAACATACATAACCGCATAATAAGGAAGTTTTTTCATAAAATATTACAGTACATGCTTTTACATTATGTTTATTATCATTAGCAGTAATTCACACAATTTTGTTTATACTCAAAAGTGTTTTTCAGTTTGGTTTGCATTTCTTACATACACGAGTCACTTAACTGCGTTCGTTACATACTGATTGTTTACAACTACCACACATTTGTTTCTGTTTATGGTTTTTGGCCCACGGACAAATGTGGCAACTCTATTTTATCGTTTCTTCCGATTGAATTTCTCGAGAAGGACCACCATTTTCAGCGTCAAAAAATGCTTTCGCTGTCAATATTTTCTTCTGCAGTCCCACAGAAGACCTCCTCTCAATGTGAGGCTGCACAAGACTTTCAGCTACAGATACCAGGTACATTCTTCTAACATTATGTTTGCTAATGTTCCACGATGGATGATTGTTCATCCAAATAACAAATGCAGCTACGGCACAAATGTCTAAACCATTCATAAAAAAGGCAAAAGGCCAGCGGTTTGTACGCCTTTTACTCATGTAAGCGTGCACCAGTTGATCTAATGAGTCAACTCCACCTTTTGTATTATTATAATGTACAATGATTTCAGGCTTATTACTGCAGTCCTCGATAACATGGTCCATGTGGCCTCAATAACATGGTCCGTGTGGTGCATTGAGAAAGAAGAACTACTGCCCACCTTGCCTTTGGCACGTATCATCTACATCTACATGATACCCTGCAAATCACCAGACTGGTCGGTGGCAGGGGATGCAGCATACCAAAACCTACCTAATAACGTCCCTCGTGGGAATCACTGTGTATAAAGTATGTTGCTTTCTTCTTCGTCCAGCTGAAAATCATCATCGTCCCCACTCACTTCATCGGCATCTATCAATTTCTGTATTGCATCTGGAGACAATATTTTACGTTGAGACATGGTCTAAGAGTTAAAAAAGGCCTATTACTACCTACTCAAATTCTTAAAACGTTGAAGAAATTATAACTAATGTGCACAAAATGAACGAAACCCACCTCTTATCTCGATGCCGTCGAGTGTTTCTGTAGTTCAAACCCGAAAAAAGTGCAGTCTGAAATCACTGCTGCAGCGAACAGGCTGACACAAAAACGTACACTGCCGCTAATGGGCTGGAACATACTATCATAGACTCGCTTCCCGCCAATTTGTTAAAAAGAGCACTGCCGTCGACAAAGAGAGAGAATACTTGGTATAAAATCTAGGAAGACTCGGCCGAGGGTCTAACGGGCCCCGGTTGCCCGGTTAAATTCGTAAATAATTACGTCGGAAAATTAGATAATCAAATCGTAATTTTGCAAACAGTTCCACTTTCCTGTAAATAATACAAACGTTTACAAAGTCGTGAAACTTCAGCCACATGGCCTGCATATTTCTCGTATTTTTAACATAAAGTATCAGTCGCTGGGTCCTTTGGACCCCACTTACCCAGATAAGGGTTAAATGTATGCAAAAAAGAATCAAAATGACTGAACACCTACGAAGAAATAAATCATGTAAATAATACGTGGTGCATCAAAGTCGTAAAAAAATGCAGCAATAGCGCTCGTATGCGTAAGAAGCTATATATGTACACAATGTTTCATTTTATTTGTGAATCGAAACATTTGTCTTTCCTACCCCCCTCCCCCCCTTCTACCTATCTTGTTTCAGTGTGTCTAGCATGCGCATACTGGGATTTCCCGAGCGAACTGTTACTTCCTCGTTCCTTAGCGGCATAGCAGCCAACTTGGGAGAATAATTTAAGAATAAATGTGAAAAGGAATGCTCAGGTGATACTAGTGTAGTACTAATGTATGTCATGTAATACGGTGTTCGTATTTGATTGACGAGAAACGGCTATTTTTTTACTAGAATAAGATCCGGGAGATAACAAGGTCAAAATACTCTTTTAGTAGAAGTTGTTATGATTAAGTGAATAAAATGTATTTTATGTTGCCGTAATTTTAGTTAATACTCTATATTTAATTACGAACTGAAAATCTGAGACGTCATACGATGTCCATATTTGACTGACAAGAAATGGCTATTATTTTTACGAGAATAAGATCCTGGGGGATAATGAGGTCAAATTATTCTTTTCGTGGAGTTGTTATGAATAGGTGAATAAAACGTATTTTATGTCGCTGTAATTTTAGTTAATACTCTTTATTGAATTACGAACTGAAAATCTGAGGTGTTCATACTTGTTGTTATTTTGAAATAAATAACCCCAGCTGTCTAATCACTTTAAAATCAAAATTTTTCCTTGCATGGCCTTGCGAAAAGTGGGGGTTGGCTTACAATCGATTAAATACGGTAAGTGACCCCTGGGGAACCCCATAATTACCGTATTTACCCAAAAGGAAGACGACCTCGAATTTAAGACAACCCCTAAAAAAATCAGTCTATTTACGAAAAACTTTTAAATAATAACACACTAAAAGCATGAATAAAAAATCGGTACAACATACATTGTACAAACTTCCTCATATAAGAATGCGTCGTTTAGTTATCTTTAGAAAATCGTATCAGCCGGTTTTTAGAAAATTCAATTTTTGTTAAAGTTGTCCAAGAATAAACTAGCCTTATATTCATTCAATGAGGAAAATGAAATATGTAATATTACTGCAGAAGTATACTCAAGTAATTGTACAAAATTTGATCAAAATCGTTCGAGCCATTTTTGAGAAAAACAAATTATTCTTAAAGTTGCATAGAATAAACAAGCCTTATATTCACTTTTTGAGAAATATGAACTATACAGTATTACTGAAGATGTAAACTCAAATAACTGAACGAAATTTGATCAAAATCGTTAGAGACGTTTTTGAGAAAATCAAATTCTTGTTAAAAATGCATAGAATAAACTTCCCTTAATTATTGAATAATGTCAACCATTTCTTCATAGACTGCTCAGTATGATAAAATGCCTAAGTACGAGATTTCATTCATTTTCGCTCTACCGTTTGGGCTCTAGACGGCATTGGGAAAACCACTTTTTCGGATTCAGCGACACCTAAAACGTATATTTCCATATAAATCTCGAGATCGAATTTTTTCGCGATAGCAATACTTTCTCAATACTTCGTATGAGAAAGTAAAAAGGCATTGGCTTTGACATCTAACAATTATTCCTTTACGTAGCAGTTCCCTAAGCATTGTTTTGCGTTTTAAAATAACATACGGCGGCAATTTCGTGCCATCCGCTAACGCAGCCAGCATTACCGTAACGCGTAATTTTTCATTCCCGGAAGTTTTTATAGTGACACTATATCTTTGGGGTAACTCATTTTAAACTTAAAAATAATGACTAGTCTTCCCTTCACATTAAAACTTGGCAAAGTGAGTACTAATGGAGTGCTTTCATAAATGTTATACTCTTTAAAATTCAGGTATACTTTCGTCTGCTGCTGGAGCACCAATCGAAAGGTAACAGATTTTTAAATTTTAATACATAGACATGTTTAAAATGTAACAATATACCTCAAATACGGCCACCAATCCTTGCTAAACCGTCTACATTGTCGCACATATCAGATTTCCTACCCAGCCGTAAACACACCCCTTCCATCAGTACCTACCCCGGAAGTAATCTTTCGTACTGTGTGCAACTTTAAGAACTATGATACGAATTTTTAATGTATTATAATAATTAATTAAATGTAATGCATTGTTGTATGCATTTATAAATGCGTTTTCATGGACATATACTCGAAATCCGGGTGTTCCGTGTGGTGTTTAAAATGCATGCATTTTTCCCACCCAAAAATTTGTACTTGATTTTAAGACGATCCCTAATTTTTTTGCGGACATTTTTTGTAAAAAACCTTGTCTTCCTTTCGGGTAAATACGGTAGTGTCTTTGCAATCAGAAGAGATGTAGTTTTTCCTTTCCCCATTTATATCAGGTGTGTGCACGTTGGATATGTTATGGCTAAGTGCTCAGGATTACTTGTAGCTGGCAATTTATATGGGGTTGTTTTTGGATAGTAACAGAATTGATTGTTGAATATACCATATATACTTGAATATAAGACGAGGTTTTGTTCCAATCGCTAGTCCTCTTATAATGGCACGGTGCGTAATAGTTTGGCTGACAGAGGAACCAAAGCCAGAGTTAGGTAGAGATGGGAAGAATCGAAAAGCTATAACTGAAATACAGGCAGACCTCATCTTTCACGGCTTTATCTTTCACGTGTTTCGATCTTTCACGGTTCCGCATTTGCGACCAGTTTTATCTTTCGCGGTCTTATGTTTCGCTCTTTCGCAGAAAAAATCACGGAAAAGGCTGCGCGAAATTTTCTATATATGGAATGAATTGCGTTTTCCTCACATTTTCTCTCATAGTCAGACCTGAAAAATGATGTTACGGTATTCTGATATACGTTTATCTATTTTTTAAAAGTTTACATATAAGACGTGTACGTGGCCTATATATACTTTAAATATTTTTAGGATGCAATCCTCCCACACTTTTGTGTCCCTTTGCAAGTGAAAAGTTACAGAATATAAGCTGGCATCACCGTTCAGGAGTCTTCTGTCTTTATTATGACAGGGAAGTCCCGAGAGGAGAGACTGAACTCTTGTCCCTTCCGATTCAGGATCATTTGGGTTATTTGCTCAGGTTTGACGTAGTTCAAACGCTTAAGCTTTTACGTTTTACGCATCATTTATTATTGCTGGAGTATAGCAGTTTTTCAGGAATGGAACCCTCAAGAAAGACGCAGTCTGCCGTATTTGGGGAATTAGCCCCTGCAAGTTAGGCAACCTCCGTTCATTTATTTTTTTCGATTCTACTCCGGAACTTAAATAAGACTGATACTTTTTTCGTCTTCATTTAACTTGTTTAAGTCTCACTTTCATTGCAGTTAATTTTTCCATCTCTTTCTCTATTTTTCTGCGGTCACCAATACAGAGGACAAATGATCTGTTTTTGCTAGGAGGGGAACCAAACCCTGTATTTCCCATTGCCTTAATTACTTCTCTTTGGCGATTTCATCTTTCGTGGTGTTTTCAGGAACGTAACCCCCACGAAAGACGAGGTCTGCCTGTATTCGATTCTTAAAATCATTCGAAACAATCGATTATTAAAAGTAGTAGTAGAAAATGAATGGATTCAAATATATTTGAATACAAATACTCGTTTGAATTTTATTATATTTATGCATTTTGCTTCATTTGGTAATTTATTAAAAGTGTTGGCTTGGCTGACAGACAGCGCCACTATGCGATAGCTCGAAATGTTTGTTCATCAGCTGATGTACAAAAGTCGAGGACTGCCTGTAGTGGTAGGCTGAATGAGCGAAAGATTTTGCACCAACATACGTAATTTGATCCTGTCACGATATCATAGTGTGTTGACTGCAGACAAAGTGAACCATCTATGACTGTAGTAAATTCTATGTGAATTAAAGTCCTTGTGATTGTTAACTATCCAGTATTACATAAAAATATGGGTGACCACATTGAGAAGAGAGGTTCTACACCTTCACAAATATCAAAATCATTGCATAATAGTTATGATGCAAATTTTAAACTTTTAGTGGCGAAATACGCTGATGAAACTAACAATTGTGCAGCAGCAAGAAGGTTTGGTGTCACTGAGGCAAATGTGTGGTAGTCGAAAAAATCGCAGGAAATGCTAAAGTGAGCAAGTTCAAATCAGAAAGCATTTCATGGGCTTAAGAAAGGACATCATAAAAATTTAGAGGACCAGTTAATAGCATTTGTGCAAGAAAAGCATAACAATAGACTGCCATTCTCATGGGAGACTACAAATGAAGGCACTAGAATTAGCATCGACGTTGAAGATTTCACGGCAGCAATTCAAGGTAAGTGCGGGGTGGATCACCTGGTTTATGCGGCAGAACGGCTTATCTCTGTGGCGAAGAATGCCATTAGTGCAAAGACTTCCTGCATATTTCGCTGAAAAAATCATTGAATATCAGCATTATATTATTCGTTTACGTCATGAACATAGTTATCTCGTAGGCCAAATGGGGAATGCAGATGAAACCTGTTTTTTTCGATATGCCAACTAACACTACAGTTGATAACAAAGGGGCAAAGTCCGTGATAGTTAAAACCGCTGGAAATGAAAAATTAAGGGTAACAGTAATGTTATCGGTATTAGCTGATGGGACAAAATTGCGACCCTTTGTAATATTCAAGAGGAAGAATCTACCAAAAGCAAAACTACCACATGGTATCACTTACAAATGCAATAGAAAAGGCTAGATGACTAGTGATGTGATGATTCAGTGGCTGAGTGAAGTTTGGGATAAACTCTTTTAAAGATGAGATCAATGCTTATTCTTGATGGTTTTCAAGGACATCTTGCGGATGATGTGAAATCCAAAATATCACACCTCGACACTGATCTGGTAGTCATAACAGGAGGCTTGACCTCCCAACTACAAGTGCTCGATGTGGTCGTCAATAAGCCCTTTAAAGATCATCTGTGGCGCATTTATGGGGAATGGTTGCTGTCAGGGAATTGCCCTCTGACTCCAGCAGGTAAAATGAGAAAACCAACAGAGGCTCTACTGGGAAAATGGATTAAGACTGCATGGAACATTATCTCACCAGCACCAATAGTCCATGGATTTAAGAAGTGTTGTGTTTCTAACAGTTTAGATGGATCAGAAGATGACATTCTGTGGGAAGAGGAAGATGATGCAGCTATTGGAGATTCCTGCAGTAGTGAAAGTGAAAATAACAATTAAAATGTGCTAATGAGAAATAATTTGCATGAGAAATTCTAATGTTCCAAAATATTCAAATGAAAATTCCAATGAAAATTGCTTATTCCAATTGCTTCAATGTTCATTACTCAATGGCATAATAAACCACTGTCATTTGGATAATAAATTTTTTCTTTTATTAGGAGTTACAAATGGGGGGGGGGGTCGTCTTATATTCGGGTATATACAGTAGATCATCACATAAGCCACTTTTGTCCAGTAAAGAATAGCAGGTGTGATGTATTGCTGATTGCTTACATTTGTAGCAGCATTTGCCTCTCATCGATTTTTTCTGATTACTCCTCAGGGGCTGATCCTAAGTTATACCAAGTCTAGCTCTCATATAGGCCCCTCTATCCTGAAAATTAGGCTTCTCCATGTTGCAGGATTCGAGATATATTGCCCATTCCAACAGATGGCTGGACAGACAGAGAAACATAAGCAAGGGCATACCAGAAAATCAGGGGGCTCCCCCGCAGCAAATAATAGGCCCCCTCCCTATGGACATCTGCTTAAGTATGGTATGAATGATTGGGTGACCCCTAAATCTCGGGACCCACCTGCATTGCAGAGGTTGCAGGGCCTATCAATATGCCCCTGAAAATAAGCAATTTTTTAAGGAAAAAAGTGCTATAAATCATTATATGATTGAAAAAAATGCAAACCATTGTGGCCTTATGGTGAAAAAACATAAACATTTGACGAGCTTAAAACATCAATAATGGAAGAAATATTGAAAGAGCGGTTTGTAAATCCTGACAAATACTGTTGTGATTGTTCTTTATCTGTACATAACTATTTTTAGACTATTATGCAATTATCACCAGACATAACATATAATACCTATAATGGCCACAGCAGTCATTTAGACTGGTAATCTTATATGTCTACTATAATAAAAGGCAATGTCTGTGTGTCTGTCAGCAAAGGCTGAAGCTTAATATTTCGCAAATTAATGAACCGAATTTGATGTGATTTTCAGGATAGCATTATGATATAATCAAATTATGTTTTAACATATTAAACTTGAGATCAAAGACCGGGTTTGATTCCTGCAGACATTTTCTATTTCCCATAAGATAACACGTAAAAAGGGACATTTCGACGTGCAGGCTTTCATTCTTTTTTAGATTAAAATTAGAAAGAATTGACCTACAATCTTTGGATATAAACCAATTTGAAGAAAACATTATAGTTTCTTATTCTGTTCATCTTTTTCCGCCTACAGTTCGAAATTTCTCAATGTAAACGTTTAATTCACACAGTTTGAGGAAATCTTGCCATTTTAAGGGGATATTGCCTTGCCTACCAATTCCATTGTTAGACCTCTATATCATATTGTTAATTCAATCCTTATGAGTATAAATGTGCTTTGAATGCTTTTAATACGAGAGAGAGGGTGTGAGAGGGGGGGGGGGGGGGGAGAGGAAGGGAAACAAAGGCAACTACTTTAAGTTTAACTAAAGATAGTTCGTCAACAACAGAACATTCACTAGAAATGTTGTATGGCAAAATATTTCATATGTAAAAGTGTGATATTAATTTTTTTAAATGAAAATAATAATAATCTATCTATCTATCTATAATTCTTCCGTTGATATTTCAACGGGCATTACACTAGTACTAGTATAAAAGGCCATCAATATGACGGACTATCTTTAGTGAAACTTAAAATAGTTGCCTCCCTCCCTCTCTATCTTTCCCACCCGCTCCTTTCTTCCTTCTCTGTCCCTCACTCTCTTCCCCTCCCTTCCTCTCTCATGTTAAAAGCATTCAAAGCATGTTTACACCCATTATAAGGATTGAAATAATAGCAGAATTTCAAGGTCTATCAATGTAATTGGTAAACAAGGCAACATCCTGTTAAAATGGCAAGATTTCTTAAAACTATGTGAATTAGACGTTTAATATGCGCAATTTCGAACTGTAGGCAGAAAAAGATGAGCAGAATAAGAAACTTAATAAATTTTTCTTCAAAACGGTTCAGATCCAAAGATCGGTGGTTAATTCTTTCTAATTTTAATCTAAAAAAAAAAAAATGAATGAAAGCCTGCAATCCGAAAAGTTGATTTTTATGTTATTTTATTGGAAATGGAAATGTCTTCCTTGGAGTCGAACCCAGGACTTTTTTTTAGAGATTTATTTTCGTTATCACCTTAAAATATGTGAATTGAGCATTCCTGCCAAATTTAGAATTTTTATTTCAATTCTTTCTCGAGTTATTCGTGTTAAACCATAATTCACCATTACATGCGCGAACTATGCAACATTGTTACCAACAGACGGACAGACATGGACTATTATTGGAATAATTTCTGAAAGATTGTCTCATTATGCACACCTAAACCGTAAGACCTAGAACAACCAAATTTATTATGGTTCTCACTTATATCCTAACTTAGTGAATGGTCAAGGTTTGGCCAACCAGGATTAATCAGTGCTGCCAATATAGAAAATTAACATTTTTTTATAAGATGATATGTAAAATTGATTGGTTGATGTGCAGGCTTTTAATCTTTTGTAAATTTAAATTACTTAAAATGAAGATACGAACTCGGGACGAAAACATATTAAGCTGGAAGAATCAACATTACATTTTTTAAAGACAGAATTCAAATCTAAGCAGATTTAACGTAAACTTAAGTTTTATATCATGAAATAAAGTAATAATAAATAAACTTCAAAAATTTTCTTTTATATTTTGCACTAAAAACTAAAAAAAAACTTTTGATTTACTAAAAATTTTAATTTAGTAGACTAGATTGAGAATCTTTGTAAAAGTTATATGGCATTTTAAAAGTGTAAAAAGGTTTTACTTTGTAGTGCAAAATATAAGTTATTTTTAAAAGTTTTTTTATTATTCTTACTTTAATTTTTACTTTTTAGTCTCAAAGAAATAAAATGATAAGTTTTCTTGGTGACCCCTGGAATAGGGCCTCAACCTGGCTCAACAGAAACATTTTCTTCTTTTATGTCTTGCAATAACATTAATTCATTTGTTATGTTTATAAGCAATTATTTATTATATTTTATGGGACTCCACATATACAGTTAAAGTCAATCAGATACAAAGGATAGAACCAAAAGCACTATAAAGTGAATGATTTATTAAACTTTCAATTTTTATACAAAATAATAAGAAGCTAAAGATATTAATATTATTAAAAAACTAAATATGTATGAAATGTAAAACAATGCGATGGAATTCCAAAATTTTCATTGCAATTACCTATTCAATATTATAAAATGAAATATTAAGGCCCTTAAATTTTGTGCAACAGGATTAATTGTTATATGTAGCAAAATGCATTATATATATATATATATATATATATATATATATATATATATATATAAATAACACACATATACATACATGCATCCACTTAACTTAGATCCCAGTTGTTTAGCTGTTGTTGTTGTTGTTTATGCTGTAATTGTGATGCTTATATTTAAGTTTGACATCACAAGAGAAAATAACATTAAAATATGTATATGCTGTAATTGTGATGCTTATATTTAAGTTTGACATCAAAAGAGAAAATAACATTAAAATAAATTCCTAATGCACATATGGAAAGGCACGCATTGAGAAGTAAGCTGCCATTGTGAATGTGGAGACCTGAATTTGTCCCAAGCTTCAAATCAACAGCATGGAGCTACTTGGCACTCTTGTAGAGTTCTTCCATTTTTCCAAGAATCATCTATGAAAATAAAAAGGTTCAAATTTTAGTAAATAACATTAACGACACTACATAATCCAACTATAACATAGGTTCAAAGATAAACACTTAAAAAATCACAAATTGAAAAAAGTACTTATTTCAGATATCTCTAATAGTGAGAGGAAAGTTGTTGACATAACATTGTTCTGGCTATTGGAGATACTGTAAAAACCCATGCAGGGAGGTTTTCGGTGTCAAATACTGAGAATTTTCTATGTTCCTGTGCATAGGATGAAGGTTTTTCTTAAAATTCTAGAAATATTCAATAAATCACTGTGAAAAATTCGTATTCATTCAATTGGATGATTTCCATTAAATATAATCTTTACTCTGTATGAGCTGATGAGTGAATTTACCTAATGATTTTTAATATGAGATTTAAAAAATGTACGTCATTCGTGTTTTAATATGCATGGTAACACCGATGTTGAAACTACATACTAAAGGATATAGTAAAACACTTTGGCAACGTAGAAGAAGATAAAATGTAGCAAATTTTCGTGACTCCTACCTAATTGAAATTAAAAACTCACTATAAATTTCTACAATCGCATGTGAAACTTGCAGTGAGAATAAAATGCCTGTATGGCTGATGGGACGAAACTCCCTCCGTATGTCGTTTTTAAAGGAAAAACAATACCAAAAGGCAAATTTCCACGTGGGGTCATAATCCGAGTGCAACAGCAAGGTTGGTTTGATGAAAACATCACCAGTGACCGGATCGAGTTTGTTTGGAAAAGAAGGTCTGGTGGAATGCGTCAAAGATCTCTCTTGGTCTTAGATGCACTCCGATGCCACGCACGTCCCAAAGTAAAAAAGAAACTTCTTGAAATGAAGACAAGTTTGGTGATTATCCCTGGGGAAATGACATCGATCCTGCAGCCTATAGACGTTGTTATTGACAAGCTATTTAAATCGGCAATGAAGAAGAAGTGGGCCGATTGGGTGGTGAATGGCACACACGCACATTCATCAAAGGGGGACTCCTTCGTAAAGTAGATATCACAACGATCTGTCAGTGGATCATGGAATGACCTCTCCTCAGAAACGATAATTAAGGGATTAAAAAACTGTTGGATAAGAAATGCTCTCAATGAAACTGAAGACAACGTATTATGTAAAGATGCTGACAGAAATGCCACGACAACTGCAACATTAGAGTTGGATGAATCTGATACTTCAGAAACAGATGAAGTTAATGACAAGTTCCATATTACCGAAGATGACTCAGCTGATGGCAAATTTCTTGAATTTTAGGAAATTTGTAAATTGTAATGGTTTGATTTGTTTTGTTTTTTGAAGATTTTTTAAATGGACAGATGCGTGATTTTTAAATTTTAGTTATCAGACATTTCATTTCCTTTGAAGACTCCATACAGAAAGAACGAAAAATGTTTAGTACCCATGTACAAGAATGAGTCTGCTAATGACTGGGAATTTCTTGGATATACAATTTTTATTTGTAAAAGAGCAATTTGTTTTCGTATTAAAAACTTTAATTTTAATATAAAATCTTTGATGGTTATTAAATATTAGTTTGCTGCTGTTTAATTTTCATTTTTCAATTAACATTTCATAGAGGAAAAAAACATCAAATATTATGTACCCATGTATAAAACCTTAGTTTTAACCTAAAAAATTTGGAAAAAAATTGCGTCCTGTACACGGGTTTTTATGGTAACTGAGATTAGTAATCTTTTTCAATTTAATGATTTTTAATAGTTTATTCTTGAATTTGTTTTAAGCCAGAAGAGGAGCTTGAAAATTCTCTGGCAAATTAAAAAATAGATATCTAGCAAGTTTTGCTCTTCGTGAGATAATGCATGATATAATTAGAACAACTTTGATAGGAGGTGTTTGTATCATTGTGAACAAAATGAAAAAATTTCAAAGCAGCAAATATTCTTATTTTAATACTTGGGACTACTGTGAAATTAATGTTCCTCTTCGTCTTTTGCCAAGTAGAGACAGATTCTGACAAGGGAAGCTCCCCTATCACTCTCGACCGATTTTCGTGATAAATTTTTCCTAGGCTAATTTTGGGTCGAAAAACACGAAAACCATAGTCATTCAGTGTGCAAATGCATGCATCAACTTCCAGAAGGAAACAAATTTCAGTCAGAAAAGAGCAAAGAACCAACTGAATATATGGAGACGATGGATTTGAGGAAGGAATCTGTTGTGTAACAAAGAAAGAGTGAGCTTATTTTGAAAATTTGAAAATGTATTTTCTGAGTGTTAAAAGATCAACTAACTCAGAAGATAGTACTAAGTCCAGCCTTGCCAAACAATGAATCATGTTTAAATTTAATTGTTACAGAGCAAGTCTGTGGATAAAATAATCTAAAAAGAAATCATCATGAGAATTGGAAGGTATACCAGTTATAGGAGAAGAATACTGAATACATACACTAACACCACCTAAGAGAATCAATTTGCAGCAGAATCGAATAACTTAAAAAAAAACTTTATTGGAGAGATAAAAACTACTTAGAAAAATTCTTTCTTTAAAGAGGCAGATATTGGAATCCTTTATGAAGGAAATTTCAGCCCACACTTTCATAGCCTGATTCCAAATTGATACAATGTTTAGCAGATATTTTGGAGATGAAGTAAAACTATACAACCTTCAGATCCATGTCTGCTACAAAAAATGTTTTGGATACCTACTTCAAAAAGAGAGTTCTGCATAATTGAGATTTGAGCAAAGCAAAGTCTCAAACAGTGATATGATGTAGAAATGTGATGACTTTGCATAAATTGAGGTTGCTTTATAACCTCCTATGTTTTGATAACTTATACTGACAAGGAAAGGCACCCAAGTGTAAGTGGCGGATCACGACCAAACTTCACAGGATGAAAGAAAATGAAAAATAATTAGACACGTATTTTCGGAAAGGCGTCTAACGAGCCCGCGTTTTCGAGATATTTGCAATTGAAAATTGAAAAACAAGTGGCTTGTCCACTAATACCATGACGAGCGACCCCCTGACAACAGGTGGCGGTAGTCTAGTGATAAAGTGTCGGGATACGGAAATTGTGTCGCGGGTTCGATCCTCCACATCGCCGATTTTTTTTTCTTCTCCAATCAATGTTTTATGACTTTAGTTTTATGTAAGTTGTCCAAATTACAACATTAATAATTTTCTTTCTTTTTTCAGGCCAGTATTTTAATTTTAAATCCATTCCAATGCACTTTTTACGACATACTCGGATTATATAGATACTTGATAAATATATACAACATTTTCTACGCACACCGTCCTCGATATTTCCACTGTAGAGTTGCATAGTTTACGTGCCGAATAAGGAGCACTTTATGCCACGTTCCGACGGTTTCTCGAGTCCTTTAGGTGCATCCTGGCGGTGGGCCATACCGCTGGGTGGGGTCGCTTTTCGCTCACTCTCCTAGGGATGGATTAGGGAACCGTAATTTATTCATATGTAATGGTTATACCGCCATTAGTCGGTCGCCATTGCCTCATTAGTTACAATTGGCCGGGAACGAGAACAAGAACGGGAAGGTGAACGGCAGCAAATGGTAACGGTAGCGACCCTATCGGTGCACAATAGAACGCGACACGTTCACGTTTACGCCTCAAATTGTCATTTCGCCTACAGAAACAATGTGTGGGGATTCGATCGCTACTGCCGTTAATTATCCGCAGTTAATTAATTAATTAATGAACAGCAACGATAAAAGTATAACAAGATAACAAAGTAACGATAGCAAATAATACATTTTAACGAAAACAATGGCGGCGTGCATGTATACATTTAAAATTTATTTAATTTAATTTCTTCGCGTTGCCGTTCTCGTTCCCGGGCAACTGTGCATCTGCCTTTAGTCACATGTGGTCACCTGTTGTCGGCTGCACGCCGTGAAGTGGGGGACATTGGTTTTTTCGAGCGCTTTGCGGGTTCTCTGACCGACAATGCAGACACTGTTTGAGACGGAGGCCGCTACCTCGCCTCCACTATCTGGCGAGCACTCCAGGTTTTTACCGGACATTCTTCCCGACGAGGATGGCAGTATATTGAACATCCCAATTTTGAAGAAAAACAGTGAGAAACAGGAGTTAACGGATGCAATGCATTATTGCAGTAAACTCTTACGAGAGAACGGCCTAATGATGATGCACGTCAGTGAAAATGTCTCTTTCCGCTGCAAAGCCATTGGAAAGGAAATCTTTAAAAAAATAGCGACGATGTTATTTGAAATGGACTTTGAAGAAGAAAAAGAAATGCTGAGCCTGGAGGAGGCCACAGCATCATCAAAGGAAACATCATCATCAGCCGTTGAGGAGTCCTCCAGCTCGTCAGTCAGCGAACCAGACGATGTGAAACAAAAGAGTGTATCATTTCAAACGAAGGTTAGTATTGATTGTTCTTTCCACCAAACTTATGTTAGCACATCGTTTACATAATATTCGTACCGATTAATGAATTAAATCTAATTGTATGTCATATGAAGGTTAAAGCTGTCAGACTTGCTGAACTTCATTCGAAATGGTCTCTAAAGACTATTTCTAGAATAACTACAAGGCAACTGACATCCCATACTACTTTGCAGCATTGGAAAGCACAAGTAAAAGCTGGTGGAAGTAGGAGTGATAAAAGTTGCCTGATTAATTCTTGGGTTTATGATTGCTTCAAAGAGGCAAGAGCGCAGTTTCAACCGGTGACCTCAAGAACATTGCATCAGTGGGCAATAGCTGCCTCCTTCCAGTTTTCGTTGCTAAACTTTTAGGCCTCAAAGAAGTGGCTCCACCGTTTCCAGGCTCAATATAAAATTCGACAGCGTTGCATAACGAACCCGCGACACAATTTCTGTATCCCGACACTTTATCACTAGGCTACCGCCACCTGTTGTCAGGGGGTCGCTCGTCATGGTATTAGAGGACAAGCCACTTGTTTTTCAATTTTCAATTGCAAATATCTCGAAAATGCGGGCTCATTAGACGCCTTTCCGAAAATACGTGTCTAATTATTTTTCGTTTTCTTTCATCCTGTGAAGTTTGGTCGTGATCCGCCACTTACACTTGGGTGCCTTTCCTTGTGAGTTCCATGGACTGAAGACCGGCTAAAAGAACTAAATACTGTATATACCTGAATATAAAACGAGGTTTTGTTCCAATTTTTATGACCGAAAAATTGCTAGTCTTCTTATAATCGCGCGGTGCGTAATAGTTTGACTGACAGAGGAACCGAATGCAGAGTATAATCGAAATATTCGATTCTTTAAATCAATCGAAAAAATTGATTATTAAAAGTAGTAGTAGATAATGAATCGATTCAAATGTATTCGAATACAAATACTCTTTTGAATCTTATCCTATACATTATGCGCGTAGTGAAGCTGCATGCGTCCGTGAGTATGAAGTCTCGCGTAATTATATCGGCGTATTTCTCGAGAACCGTTCGTCGTAAAAGATATGCGGTAAACGGTGTTTTGTTTCTACTGGCTATGAGGTCCCTGGAAAAATATTTTCGTTTGCTAAAGTGTCCCGGGTTCGAATCCAGGAGACAATTATGTTTTCCCATAAGTTTACACGGGATTTTCGATTTTTCAGAGTGCAAGGTTTTCTTCCTTCATTCAATAAAATACGTAAATATGGACCGATTTTCTTCTGTTTTGCTTTATTTGATGGCTAAAGCTCTATACTATCTTATTCTTGTGATGTTTACATGTTACACGGTTGAATTTTTCAGAAATACGCATTCTTTTTCGAAATTTTTCGGATTTTTGGTACTCATTCCAGGTGTTGCCAAGGAGACTCTCATTATTGCCTCAGATTCATTTAAGGCCAATTAAACCTTCAAACAGATGAAAGAAAAGCGTTATTGTTATCTTCTCTTCATTCATAATCTAAATAAACGCTTGCACTGACGTCGCCTTTATAGTAGGTCCTTTAAGAAGTTAAAATCAGTTGTTGATAGACACTTGAAGGAAAGCAACTGTATATGCCAACTAACACTACAAAATTGCTTATTTCAACTGTTTCAATGTTTATTAGTCAATGGTATAATAAACCTCTGTCATGTTGTGCATAATAAATTTTTTCCTTTTATTAGGAGTTCGAAATGGGGGGTCATCTTATAATCAGAGTCGTGTTATATTCGAGTATATATGGTATATTTTTACAATTGACGATAAGCAAAATTTAAAATTGTTCAATTTGATGGAATTTATTTCGTGCATGAACATTTTATGCTATTTATGTAAAAGTGAAAAATGGCTGATGTAACATGATATTGCAAAATTAGTGAAAATAATACAGTTTAAATTAAATAACTTGAGAATGTGTAATGACTCAAAATGGAATCTTTCTGTGAGATTAGATTCCAAAATAGGTTTTTGAGTAGTCTCCATGTAATATAATGAGATTAGATGTCAATTTCTCATAATTTTGTACATTAAAAAAGTACTAAAAGTCATTTTTAGAAGTCACTCCTTAAATATTTGATTGTTGCCATAATTGTATCATCAAACTCGGCTTCCGATCGATTATTCAACTGACATTGCCATAAAATATCAAAATCGAAACTTTGGAAGTGCGGGCATTACATGAATTACATTTTTTCTGATTAATTAGCTCTAAAAACGGGATTGCGAGCATTACAGGCATGCAGTTATTGCTTGAGTAAATACAGTATTCCTTCCTATCATATCGATGGACTTTTATATTAGTAGCATAATAACGACTAGAAAATAAAACAGCTAAAACTTTTCTAAAGTTACACTTCAAAAAGTAGAATTTACCAAATGCTTTAGTTGTGTTACTTGCAAGCGATCTATCTCAAGGATATTGTGAGGCAAGTACTTACCATCTTGAGTCTGGCATCTGGAATGTTCAAGACCCTTCCATGCTCACCTCCGCCAAACAAACCCAGAACTTTTCTCTTAGGCGTCATGAGGAAGATACCTTCCTCCACAGAATGAGGAACATCTCCCATCTCAGACCATGTTTGCTCCCAAGCAGACTGTCAAAAGAAAAGTTTTCTTTATTACTGCTCAGTGCATGACATCCTAACTAGATTTTGTTTAAAAGTCACCTCCAAATATTTTAGTTAAAACAGAAACCAAGTATTAGCAAATGATTTATTCCTTGGAATTTCCTATTGTCAAATTTCAAATGGAACTGAAAGAGAAATTACTTTTCAGTTAATGTTATAAAAAAACATTTTGTCTCATGAAAAAACAGAAGAAAAAGCTGATCTGCTACCTCCACCAAAGTAATTCTTTGATCATTTACCTAATAATCCAGGTTAATTTGATGTTCTGATATATTTTTAGTTACTAGTGTAATGAATGTTTGCACTGTCGCCATGATCCTTGCAACCCATATTACTGTGTTCCACAATCCAATACTTAAAAACCATTTCCAGTTCAAAGCACCTGCAAATTAGGCTTCTGATTAAAATTACCCAAAAGTTCCCATATAAAAGCACAGTTTACTTAATGAGGTTAATTTAGAAATGTAAACTTAAAATTCTTTATAAATTTAGTACATAATACAATTTTATGGTATTAAGTAATTTATTCAATAATTAATTTAAAAGTATATTCATACTCGTAAACATTTAAGTTTCTATTTTAATGACTAACGGCTTATGATATGTACATCAGTGTTTCCCAACCAGGGGTCCATCGGTTGTGCCTAGGGGGTCTGCGAAACTAATGAACCGATTTCAGTCTTTCTGGTTTTGTCGAGTCTTTTATGAAATGAATAACAACGTAAGGTTTTCTTTTTTCCAATTTTATCTTAAGTGACATAAGCCACTCTTTGTTATTAAATAAAAAGCCCACAGAAAACGAAATTAAATAATGGCTGAAATTATAAATTGCGAAATTTAAATTAAAGTGGTGAAACTAACCCAATAAAAAGGGAATCAGGAAGAAAATTTAACGTAGGAGAATCCAGTGTTTGAGAATGGAGAAAAAGTGAAGTGGATCTGAAAAGTTTTCATCGGAAGAAACGTGCAGTTTGATGCAGGAAGTGCTTCTGGCCAGAACTGGGAAAATTATGATTGGGTTGTTTTAGAAAGGTCTAAAGGTTATAGAATTTCAAATACTTGAATACTTTACTTGAAGCTAAAATCTGATCTGGTTTGAGTACAGAAGCATTTCATTCTGCCATTTGTACAGCGTGGGAAGAGATGCATGTTTTTACATTTAAAAATTACTTAGTAAAAACTTGGGATTATAATTGGACTGCCTCGATGAATACAAACTAGTAGGGCAGCCCCAGATCTCCGATCCTCAACATGATTTAAATAAACAAAGTTTAGTGAAATAATTTTGATTGAATAATTAATGAAATAAATGAAATGCAAATAATTTAAATAGTTCGGCCCTAGGTTAGATCTTCTTTGTTTTCTATTCATTTAACGTGTTTCCCTATTTCTTTGTCTTTCTAGTACTCTGCGCTCCTCATCTACACGGGCAATCCTATAAGCTTCTGCATCTCTTTCCTACAATACTCTTCCTTTGATCTCTGGCTCCTCTTCCTTTCTCGCAGCCGTAGCTGGGCTAATAGCTCTACCTTACCTTGGTTCTAATGATTATCGTTGCATCCTTATAGACGTACTCAGAAACAATTGATTTACTTTGTGTCTATCAACGACTGCTTTTAACTTCTTACAGGACCTAATATAAAGGTGATGTCAATGCAACCGTTTATTTAAATTATCAATGAAGAGAAGATAACCATATAATGTGATTACAAAGTAACGTGTGTACCTATTCTTATCTAATTTTTAATTGATGCGTGAGCCTATTTGCATTAATAAGGATTACAGATGTGTAATATGATGGTTCTACTTACAAAAAGGTAAGATTCCAGCATTCAAACGATCAAACAAAACAAAAAACAAATTAATTGCACAATTTAAAATAAAACTCAATATGCAGGGAGCTTGTTTGCTATACACATGTTATTGACACAGCTAGAAACTCTTCCCATACGCAGTCAACAAAATAATTATCCATAAATATTTACGTTGCTATGCTTCATTAATTTCGATGCTTATGCTAAACAAAAGTGTGAAGCGAATAACCCTATTGTTTCACTTTTTGAAGGTATAATTGACAGTAATTGAATCGGAGGCAACAATGACGGTTGCCTTGGCAACGCCCGAAAAGAGTACGAAAAATCCGCAGAAGTTCGAAAAAGAATGCGTATTTCTGAAAACTTCGACCGTGTAACGTATAAACATGCCAAGAATAAGATAGTATAGATCTTTAGACATCAAATAAAGCAAAAGAGAAGAAAATCGGTCCATATTTACGTATTTTAACGAACGAAGGAAGAAAACCTTGCACTCTGAAAAATCGAAAATCCCGTGTAAACTTATGGGAAAATATAATTGTCTCCTGGATTCGAACCCGGGACACTTTAACAAACGAAAATATTTTTCCAGGGACCTCATAGTCAGTAGAAACAAAATGCCGTTTACCGCATATCTTTACGACGAACGGTTCTCGAGAAATACGCCGATATAAATTATAAACAAATGTCTAAAGATGTCAACGTAAAATTAATATATAGTTAGATTCTTTTTCTGACCACTGATTTTTGATTACTTGTTAAATCTGTCAATAAATAGTCTTGGAACTTCAAAATTTTGTTTTTTGTGGTGAAAAGTCTATAGTCGTCATATAATTTCCAACAATTACGTACTTTCAGGCATTTTAAAAAATGGGAGAAAATATCATGAATTTATCATAAAAAATAAATGAGGAATAGTATTAGGTGTAAATAAATTTTTGTGACTTTTAAGGTATTCACTTCTTTTGCTGTGTATAACGTTTTTCTAGATATAGAACTTTTTTGTAAGGATAAAGCACATGTTATCTACTGGAAAAAACGATAATTTATTGATTGTTCTAAGATTTAAAAATTATATTATACAATATAAAACACTCTTGGTTCTTAAACTACTGTATCTAAATTTATAATATGTAAGCCTATGGGAAATTGATATTCAACTTACGATGCGATTTTCAGGAACGTATTAGAGTCATAAATTGGGAGTGGCCTGCAGATCGTGGATATTCCAGCAACTAAGTATAAATGTATGTTCTTTCACATATGACTTTAAACTTATCTAATTTTACATGTAACCAATTTTTTATAAGGATGCCATATTAAAAAGCGAGTGATGTATCATACATTTATGGGATAAATGCCAGGACACCTCACATGCAAGATATTATTTGCCCTAATATAATTCACTCCATATCTACAAGAGGGCAGTATGTCATTTTACTGTACTAGTAGTTCTGCTATTTCCCTAGAGGTGGCACTGGGATATTGCCTGATGTCGTACCAGTTGCATAAAATTTTTTTTTCTCGCCCTAATCACACACCCACCACCGATGATCAAGATATGTCACTGTAAATCATAGGTAAAAAATGAAATTTGTGGCATTGATTGTTATATGAAAAAAATAAAGGACACATTTCAATAAAAATAAACATTTATAAGATAATTAAAAATATAAAAGTTTGTGATTAATTACTCTGTATCATTAATATCCTCTCTAACAAGATGACTTTTAAACATGCAGGTTTCTCACTGACTTAGCAAAATTTAGGAGTGTTATTAGTGTTTTTATGGATAAATATGTGACACATAATAATGTGAAGGAATTTGTGTTATTTGCATTAATTTATACATTTACACCCATTTCTTGGTGTATGTTTTGAATTAAAATTATTTGTATTCTAATTCTCTTCTATGGCATGCTATAACCCCAAATTACCAAATCATGGCAGTACTCTTCGGTTATCCCAGACCCCTTCTGGAAAATAATTTTTTGCGATAACCCTTTCCCAGGGAAAACATTAAAACAAACTAAGAAAGCGAGAACTTGTCAAAAAAAATTTTATTTACAAGTAACTGAGGATATTGGTGAGCCTTCGGCTTGCTTTCTTTTTAGATTATAATGCCTTTTATATTGGGTGTAGCTGTCTCTGGGTGCTATCGCGCCCTTTGCCTCTCTGGAACAAAGCTATCCCTCACCATTGACTGGTGATCTGGTGGGTAAATGTCGCCACGGGCAGATCAGTCATGGGTTTGCAAGCTTTCGTTTTGCGTGAAAGGGTTATATCAAAAAAGTTATTTTTCAGAAGGGGTCTGGGATAACTGAAGAGAACCATCATGGCTTTGCTCAATCATGCATACCGGGACAATGGACTTGGTAATGCTAGTAATAAGGAATGTGATATTCTGTAAATCTAGTATTTACATGGCCCAGTTTGTTGTAAGTTTATATTTTTTGAATCACGTCATAATGTAAGCTTTATCTGGCATAGCTTTTTGAGAACCAATACAAGTAAAAACTACAAATGTTATTAACTTTCCTCAAAGGTTCAGGATTATCGAACACATCATTTGGTGTTTACTTTATTGGTGTTTACTATTTCTTTAATTTTTGTGTTCTTGTCTCACGGCAGTGCTTCCATAATTAAATAACTCTTTTATTGTGTTAGTATTTTGGGGATGGTGACTACAAAGTGATTACAAATATTTTGAAGCTCATTCAACTAAATAGGCAAATACATATTTGGTATTCATTCATCTATTAGTGTATGATATTAAAAATATTCAAGCCTCAAAGTTTCTCCACGGTATAAATATGCAGTACTATCTTACCTGCCATTGGCCAAAAACATCATTGTGGTGGAGAAAAATAATTCTCTTGTCAGTCAGTAAGAGTACTCCTGAGGGTATTCGTGCATGGTAAGCATATGTATCAGTAGAAGCATACCGCCCACGTTCAAGTTCCTGAAAATGAGAAATACCATAGAAATGACAAATTTGAAATAAATTTCAAATAAATCAATATTAATCACAATTAAAATAGCATGTTCTTGGTTATAAAAACTGTGTATTAAGTAAAGAGTTGCTGATTATCTAGAGTGCACATTATCCATGCATTAAAAAGGATGATATTGTATTTTTACCAAATTTGGAAGAGTTATTTTGATACAGTAGACTCCCTCAAATCAGGCATTCAGAAAACCGGGAATATTTTACATTTGAAATGTGGTAATAACTGGGAAGATTACCAGAAAATCAAAAAGTTGTCAGGATTACTATTTCATTGTTTTGTGCTCCAGATTCCATGGTCAACTGATGCTGTTTCCAGCATTGATAATAAATCATTAATGAAATTCTTATTTTGTTCGCCCATTGCAACGATATAATTTGTATGTTTAGGATACAAGAAAAAACTCGTAACAGATACAATCTATGTTGAATAATATCTTTAAAAGATCTACAAAGAGAAGTATGTCAAAGCAGGGAATGAAACATAGTCTCACATCACACCTATACATGCTGCACATGTTATATTCCCTTTTGAAGAGCACATACAGCAACATGATGATTTCCCTATTGCTGTCATGTCTTTTGTTACACTATTAGTCTTTCCCTAAGTAGCTTTTCATATCTCATATATATATATATATAAACACACATGCACGCACACGTGCACACACACACACAATCACACACATGCATGCACACCCTCACGTGCCCACGCCCACTCGCACGCACACACAAACATATATATACTAGTAATATGTGCTTGCATTCTGCAAGCATTTTTACAATCTAGAATTATTCCCACTCGATTACATACAAAATCATATAACTGTGTCATATTTCAAGTTTGTTCTCATTTATAAATGCCTTATAATTTTATTCGTCGCATAGGGCAATAATGTGGCAAAACAGTCGCTAAGATTTCAAATTTTTACAATATCGGATTTCTTCCTTCTGTTATTACAAAAAACCCATAATCTGCCAAATTTCATGTTTGTATCTTATTAAAAATTGCCGTATAATTTTCACACTGGTATAGGGCATAAATGGGGCAAAACCGCACCTAAAAATTTGAATTTTTGCTATTTTTTTATTTTATCTTCGGTTGCAAAAAAATTTCTATAATCGTGACAATTTTCATGTCTCTAGGTCATATGGAGCTGCCTCACCTTTTTTGTTTTCCTATGGAGCAATACTGGGGCAAAACAGCCCCAAAAATGGGGATTATATCAGTATCAGATTTCCTTCGTTAGTCATAGTTTAACATTAATGGCATTAAAATATAAGCTGCTGATTCCCATTAAAAGCTTACCCATATGAAAGGATTAAGCCTGTTGCCTAGGAAGCCTATTGTTAGACCCAGAAAAATTACCACTTTTTTCCGATAAAAACTATAAATCTATGCTAATTCTACTCGGATTTGAATTCTGTCTTCAAAAATTTGCCCCATTATTGCCCCATACAAGAACAAAAAAGGTGAGGCAGCTGCATAGGACCTAGAGACTTGAAATTTGGCACGATTATAGAAATTTCATTGCAACCGAAGATAAAATAAAATATTGAAAAATTCCAATTTTTAGGAGTGGTTTTGCCTCATTTCTGCCCCATACGAGTGTGAAATTATAAGGCACTTATTAATGAGATACAAACTTGAAATTTGGCAGAATTATGGTTTTTTAGTTACAACAGAAGGAAGAAATCCGATATTGTAAAAATTCTAAATCTGAGCGGCTGTTCTGCCACATTATTGCCTTATACGACGAAGAAAATTATAAAGCACTTCTAAATGAGCAACAAACTTGAAATATGACACGGTTATATGATTTTGTATGAAATCGATTGGGAATAATTCAAAATTGTAAAAATGCTAAAATTTAAATATGCTTGCAGAATGCAAGCATACATTAACTAGTGTGTGTGTGTGTGTGTGTATATATATCTCCACTCAAGTCACAGTGTTGGTAAATCTTTATACTGAAGAATTTGCATTTTTTTTTTATATATACTGTTTGAAAATCAACCTCACCTTGAATTGCACAATGACTTCATCAACTGCCAAGTGCTCAGCCAGATTTAATTCTTGGCATAACTGTCATTGAGTAATTCAAACAAAATTAATTTTCCACAATCTGTCATAATTTTTGTTTGTCTTGTCAGGTTCACTTATGTTGTCGGAAAAGTGAAGGTAGCATAAAATCTGGAAAAATCGGCCATGTTTCATTGTCTTGCTGAAAAAAGGGTTTAGGATCAACCAGTAGCCCTTCAGTGTGTCTCATAAGTCATGTCCCATTTTAGAATAACCTGAAAAAACAAAAACATTTCATATAATTCCACGTCAGGCCATGGAGAAGGTCCTTCGTCCAAAGTAGAAAGATACTGGTGGTAGTACCTATTTATCTTGTCTACCAGGATTTTGGAAATATCCCTATAATAGAGCATGAAAATGCTCAGTGGAGTCGAGTTCTCAGAGATGTTCAATCTCTCCTTATTTTTTATGCCACATGACCTAGCAGTAAATAGGTGCGCACTGCTGATGTATCAACTAAGCTGTTGAGGCTTCCATTTAGCATCCTCATGAACCTTGTTCACTTTCTCTTCTTCAGTCACTTGCTCCTCTACCTCACTCCCTCTCTCCTCACTATCCTCATCATACGTGTTGGTATCACTATCACAATAGCACTTCCACTTTCCTTTCTGAGGCAATCCTATATATAAATTTGGAAGTGTCCATTCCCCCCCGTATCTCAGAAGCCGTTCGTCATAGAGATGTGCAGTAAACTGAGTTTTGTTTCTACAAGACAGGAGGTCCCTAGAAAACTATTCTCATTTTCATAAAGTCCCAGGTTCGAATCCAGGAGACAATTATATGTTCCCATAAGTTTACACGGGATTTTCGAGTTTTTTTCCTTCTTCTTTCCGGGCGTTGCTAAGGGGACCGTCATTGTTGATTTCAATTCAATTAATACCAATTAAACCTTCAAATAGGTGAAATAAAAGCGTTATTCGCTTTGCACTTTTGTTTAAGCATCAAAATTAATGATGCATAGCAACATAAATATTTACGGATAAATATTCTGTTGACTTCGTATGGGAAGTGTTTCTAACGATTTAATCAAAGCAGTTGAATCTTCCCAATCTTCCTTTCATTGTTTGAATGCTAGAATCTTATCTCTTTGTAAGTAAAACCATTATATTATACATCTATAATGTTTATTAACGCAAATAGACTCACGCATAAATTTAAAATTAAATGAGAATAGGGACATATGTTATTTTTTAACACATTACATGGTTATCTTCTCTTCAAATTAACCGGTTGCATTGATTCTTATATAAAAAAGAAAGGACATATTATTCAATAATAAGAAACAAAGAAAATTATAAACATAAATGTGCGTGATCAATTACTGTGTAGTATTAATATCCTCTCTAATATGACTTAAAATGCAGATTTCTGACTTATGCATTATTCTCCTGAATGGATGCGGAAAAGAGATGGAAGACTTAACACACAAGCTCTTAAACAGAGCTAGAAAGATATGCTCCATTTTTAGACAAATCTTACAGGTTCAAACGGGACAGCGGTCAGGGTGAGAGCCCCTTTATTTAAAGAAACCTCTAGCGGAAGGAATTCAATTGAACTATATGATCATCCGACTAGACTGCACAGTCCGACAATATTATTTACTAAAAGAATACGTCAAACTTTAGTATACATAGAAATGTAAATATTTACAGATAATTATTCAGTTAACTGCGTATGGGAAGCATTTCTAACGATTTATTCAAAGCAGGTGAATCTTCATTTCGTCGTTTGAATGCTGAATTCATACATTTTAGTAAGTAGAACCATTATATTATACATCTATAATGCTTAGTAATGCAAATAGTCTCACGCATAAATTTCAAATTAAATGAGAATAGGGACATATGTTATTTTTTTGACACATTACATGGTTATCTTATCTTCTCTACAAGTGGAAAAATATATTTCTATGGAGTTGTCTAATCCATTGTTTAGATTCCTCTATAAACTGATCTTACCATTTCAATTATCTTTTTATTTTCCACTTGAATTCCAGTATTACATGCATTAAACGTTTAAATTGAGCTATTTTGAACTGTAGGCGGAAAATGATGAACAAAATAAGAAACTTTATAATGTTTTATACAAAATGTTTCATAACCGAAGAGTGTAGGTCAATACTTTATTATTTTTATCTCAAAAGGAATGACAGCCTGCAGGTCGAGAATTCGATTTTTACGTTATTTTACGGGAAATGGAAAAGTTCGCAATAAATTTCTGCATAGCATTAATTTCCTCTCTAATATGAAATTTAAAATATAGATTTCTGATCGACTTCGCATAATAAATTGTCAATATGCAAACGCAGCAATGCCCTCAGTGAGATTCGAACCGGCGAACCTTACCAATACCTGGAAAATACGTTAGTATAGTTAAATGTGAATTATTGAGATTAACTTTTTTTACACACTCCTTAATTTTTGATAAATTAATTGAAAAAACGCAAATATTGCGTGGGTGCAGCTAGTTGTATATAAAATTACTTTCTAAAAAATTATTATTTGCTGCCACATTAGTCAGGCACTGGCCGACAACTAAATGAGACTGACCAAGAAAGATCCTAATACCATGTGACAATAAAAAAAACGAAAAAAGAACACAAGGTGGACATGGGCCGAGAGGATGAATCATGTATTTGAGAAGCACTTGAGGGAGAAATGAAATCGGGAAGCAATCTTACGAACTGGTCCTCTACTTAGTCACTCTATCAAGGGGTAAACAAACTCTATTTCGACGATAATTTGATCCTTACAGTGTTCAGCCATTACCCAGAAAGTGAAGTTTTACACTTTCCATAAACATCACATCACTCCAAGGAATCTCGGTACCATGAACTCAAGGAGATGGTCTGACTCCCAGGCTTGCATTTAAGTATATACTGGGCCAAGAGCACCTACATTTTGTATAAAATAAAGTGTATGCACGTATGATATAGGTAATATGTAGTAGGAAAATGAATTTTCATTCTTTTAAACATTCACACTAAACCTTATACTTAGTTCTTTTTTCTTAATGTAGCACAAAGTCAACTCATTAATTCCATAACGTTTACCCACTGATCAGTAGTGCACACACAATTCTCTCAAGGGGAGGTCCAAAATATTTGACAAGCACAAAAGTTGTATGCAAGTTATATCAATGTCACATATTGCATTATTCATTATACAGTGGGTTCCGCTTATTAAAATCAGTGTTTAATTGAATCAGCTGCTTTATTGAATCAAAACCAGAAAACCAAAACCATTGTGTATCTAACGTTTTCAAAAATCTCCCCTTGTTGGAATCACTTATTTTGGCTTATTAAATCACACGGCAATGGATGGATGAAGTGTTGTATACCTAAGGTTTCTAAATGCTTCAGAAATGCAGATTTTCTTTACTTTGAGCAGAAATGAAAACTGAAGGGGAGGAAGTTGAGGAAGAGTTCAGTAGATTGAATTTGATGACGACATTGTTGTAGCTCCTATTGACAGAAGATGACATTGTAGTTGACATTTGAAATTGCAATTCAAGTACTGATGAAGAAGTGGAGGAAGATGACCATGAAGTATACTGTTTACTGCTGAAGACGTGCTTTGCTGTGCTTAGAAATAACCTAGAATTGAGAGGAGGATGAGCGGAGAAGCTTGGTCGCTTATACACGACGGAAGATGACTCAATTCCTCGTCTTAAGAAGACCATGATTCAAACGACTTTGGATAAATATTTCTAAAATAACATGAAAAGTGAAATTCATGTTTAAAATTTTATTTCTTATATCTCAAAAATTAACATAACCATGAAATTTTAATATATGAAATAGATATGAACTTTATTCTAACATTTTCTTATTTGCTATAACTAAAATACTCAGCGTCCTGATTATTGAATCAGTCATTTAATTGAATCATATAACGGCTTCCCGAATTGAGTCTATTAAGTGGAACCCACTGTATTTAAGTTAAAAACAAAGGGGGCAAACCGTCTCCTATTCCTCTCCGACAGCGCCCATTAACCCAGATTTAAAAAAAACTATGTCTTGAGAGGTAGGAAAAATCATAATTTTCCAAGGGGGGACCCTACCTCTCCATGTGTGTGCCACTGCCACTGATGCCACACTCTCACCACAAGCAAGCCCATTCAATAACTCCACTTTCTCATTTAAATTCATCACCTTTCTCTTCAATTTAGTTGCATCCCTATTACTTGCTTAATTTTTAGGCATCAAGATTAACTAGTAAACACAATAAATTCAGAAAAATCTTGGTTGTTTACAGAACAAAAGGAATGTGATCATTGCACTGTTTTTAAGTAAAGTGATGTTTGAACCAAAGATGATAGAGGGTTCATTAAAAGCAGCAAAGCAGCCTTTTATAACATTGTGGAAAAGGAAATGTTTGTACGAGTTGTCACTTGGAATATATAAAAAAGTTGTACTTTTCTTAAAAAAGTAAAATAGATAGTAGATTAAACATTTCTAAAGACTTTAAATGGCCAACATATACACTGGAACACATGGTAGTAGCATGATGAATCTGATAAACATGTCCAACTCCTCACCCTCAATAGGCGGTCTCCTTCTGCCTCGTTGAGTGCAAATGGACGCACAGGCCCTCCTTGGATCAAGAAACGTGGAAGCCTTAGCCTGGACACCTGTTCTGATAGTTCAGCAGCACTGGTAAAGAATGATTGAAAACATTATGTTAATGATTTTGACCATATGCCATGTAAGAAGGCTTTTATGTTTCAGCCTGAATGGATTTTATTGATAAAATCTCCAATAGTACATGTGTCATAATGCGGCCACACTACCAAGTTCTACGTTTCTCTGCTAGATGACACTACTTATGCACCTACTTAGATCTTCCAATTTCCACCAGTACGTGGCATTGTGTGCATTACTCAATGTATTGGCGATGTCTCTATGTTTTCATTCCAGGCAGTATGAGAATTCCCCGACTGCACACGACACTGTTTTTGCTACTCTTTATTTATTTGCGAAGGGAAATTGGTGACGCCGTAATAATACAAAAGTACCCTAAAGCTTACTAACCCATGACTGATCGGCCTGTCGCAACATTTACAAACCCGATCACTGGACAACGGGAAGGGATAGTTTCGTTCCAGCGAGGCGAAGTGTGCGGTAGCACCCAGAGATGACAACTAAAATAAAAACAAAGCAAGCAGAAGGCACGCCAATATCCTTGGTTATTAGGAAAATTACTACAAATACTGGTATCCCCGAGGACAAGTAGGTCAGATTCAAACAGAATTCATCAAAATACATTAGAATAACAACTTTTCACATCCTAATCGGAGGGAGAATTAAAATGAATAATTACCCAATTCCGTCCTGCGAAAATGTTATAGCAATTGTGTAAAATGGAACCTATCCCTCAGTCCGGGTTTGCAAGAGAAATTGACTCCATTTGGGGCACAACAGTCAAGCGAGATATTTTCACACCTTATTCACCAATTTCCCTTCGCAAATAAATAAAGAGTAGCGAAAAACACAGTGTTATGTGCAGTCGGGGAATTTACATACCGCCTGGAATGAAAATGTAGAAACATTGCCAATACATTGAGTAATGCACACAGTGCCACATACTGGTGGAAATTGGAAGTTCTAAGTAGGCGCACAAGTAGTGTCATCTAGCGGGAAAACGTAGAACTCTGTAGTGTGGCTGCATTATGACACTTGTACCAATTATGTTACAACCAAAAGGCCTGAGGGAAATAGTAGGACAACATATCCTACGTAACTAGTATATAATCCTATCATTATGACAGGAAGGAATATATTATTTAACTCAAAATCTCATACATATAATTATTATAAACAATTTATTCATATCTTTCAAATATCAAAAATGTATTCAAAATTCTAGTGGCAAATAACTTCAAATCATATCATCACATATATTCTATTAGTTCGCGTTTCTTCCACGTCTTAGGAACGGCGCTGCAGTCGAGCATCACTACCCTAAGTAATGCCCCAAACCCTGATTGGTTTGCTATTCAACCGGCTGAGCATTACACCATCACACATAACCAAGAAAATTATATGAGTTGATGGGAAATTCTGAGAAAGTTCTTTCCTCATTACAACCTCTTTAGATAATTACTTAGTGCTGAGTACTAAGTATTCAGCTCGCACTAACTAGTTCAACATTTAGCCGCTAAATGGCACTTCTTATGTGCTCCATTCTGCCTCCCAAGAATTTCCAATTTGGCCATTACGTGGTACTGTTTGCATTAGTCGCTTAGCTGTGATGTTTTATACATTCTTATTTCCAGCAGAATGGGAATTCCCCAGCGTACCCAGTACCCAGGACGATGTTGAGCGGTTAAACGAATAGCTCTGTATTCAATAATTTAAATATATTCAATTTTGTATAGTCATTCCACTTCCTATTGTAGAGATAAATGTGAATACAAATTTACAAAAACAAAATATAACTACACACAAAAAAAGTGAATAAAAAATTGGGTTAGAAACAGATTTACTAAAAATACACCAAAAATATATACTAACTGTCAGATACATTGCAAACTTTTATATCGCGGCAATTATTGTGAATTATACAGGGCTAAAAAGACTCACCGCCTAACTGCATCAAGAGAGCCGCCAGCAAAGTCAACCACACCAGCAGTGGGTCTGGCCACCAACCCCACTACTCCTTTACCCATGCCCTTCAGAAATCCTCCAAAACCTTCCTCCATTGCTCCAGAGATCGGTTTCAGGAAAACTCCTGAGACTCCATCCACCACACCCTGCAAAAAAACCATTACAATATTCTCAACAAAGAATAAGACTACCAGAGCTTAAGAGAACATTGAATAATTTAGATCTCTGACTTCAAAAGTTGCATTTTATTAACGACAGTCATATCTCATTTGACCCTGCCCCGTACAACACTAATTCATTATAATAATGCTCTTTGTTCTCGGACCAATTTTTGTAAAATGAAAGTGTTAAAGCGACTTGAAGCGGGCAAACGTCAAGTCGATGTGGGCTGCGCTCTAGGTCTAGCTACTTCAAGCATCAGAACAATCATAAATCTGAGTTAATTAAAACAATGGCCAAGTATACGACTGAATTAACTGCAACAAAGCTCAGACATTGAAGAAGTAATTTGTTGGAGAAAATGGAGAGACTGTTAAGCATATGGAATGAAGAAGAGAATCGGCGCCATATACCTCTGAAACAGTTAATCATCATGGAGAAGGCAAAAAGCATCTTTGATAATTATCCTCCTGAACTGGTTTTCAATGTGGATGAAACTGGTCTTAATTGGAAGAGAATGTTGTCACACTCTGTTATATCCTGAGAATAAAAGCATGGAGCAGGATTCAAAGCAGCCAAAGACACTTATGTTGGGTGGTAATGCTTCGGGAATTTTAGAGCTATTTAAAGTGTGTGATACAGATCAAAGATGCAGAAAGGTCAGGCACCACTCTCATACAGGGGTTATAGTATTCCATGTCTTTTTTGATAAATATTACTAAGTAAGCATTGATGTGTTGTTTGTTACCAGAATATGTTTACAGAAACTTAATAGTATTATCAGCTCCAAGGGTGAATCCAGAAACTTTGAGGGAAATGATGGGTGGTATTCAGCAAAGGCATGCCTCACATTTTTAAAGACATCCTCTTATGAGATAAAAGATGGTTTCAAGTATAGTTACCTCTAATTTTTTTTCATCCATGTGCGGAATGAATATCGCTATGAGAGCCTACATGAAGTTAATGCGCGGATGTGCGCCCAGGTTGGTGTGACCCTGTTTGGATATATCCTAAGAAAAACAGTCGTGCGTGCTTGAAAAATTTAGTGCATGGCACATCAAAAACTGCTGCATGGCAGCGCTGTCACACAGCTCAGAGGGAACCATGGTTTCAAGCATATAGCTAATAAGCCATGAACATTGAGCATGGAATAAGTGTATTCTATGTAAAAAGTATGTTCCATTCTGACATTGCTCTTTGTTAATAACAAGAGCTGATAAACACGTATAAACATTTCCAGGGAAGGGAGATGGAGGACAAATGCTCTCTCTAACCCCCTTCAAAATTACCAAAGAGATTTTAATGAGAATCAGATTTTATAATTCACTGTATTTAATTAATAGAATAAACAATTAAATATAACAAATATACATACTATAAATGCATTGGAAAAGAAACTATAAATAAAAAATATAGGTAAGAAATTTATCATATTGTTACAAAAAGAATTATAAAAATTGAAAATCATAAACTGATTTAATGCCAAACCGTTACAAGTCCCCTTCCTCCTCTGGCCAATCCTTCCTGAAGATTTGTTGGCTGACGACCCATCTGCTCACGCCGTCGCCGTTGAAACTCGGGATCAAAGCTCAGAGCTGCTATGCCCTTCCCTGCAACACACAAATAAACTATAAGAAAATCTCCATTCAACAATTCTTTGATGAAATAATGTGTTGTGCCTTAAATACAGAAATTATTTAGAAACATAGCAAATGCAAAAATATAGATATGCAAGTACAAATAGTTTCACTTCAAAGGTCATTGCTTTCTCATAGAAGGACATACCAGAAATAGGAGTAGATTATAGGAAAGTGCCAGTATCAACCAGCCTCAATGGAAGCATTTAACTTCTATGGTAGTTCAGCTGCAGAATATCTACATGGCAAGTGGAAGACCTGGGTTCGATTCCCAGTCAAAGCAGATTTTTCTCTTATTTCCGAATTTCTTTAAATTTTTATGATTCGAGCCCCAGATACCTATATTTTTGGATTTCATTAAAGCACTCTGTCTTAAATTGCCTTTGACCACAATCTCGTCTTTTGGTGGGTCTTCATTCTGGGGTGTGATACATTTAGAGTTATACAGTTACCATATTTAATCGATTCTAAGCTGACACTGATTCTACGCTGATCCCCACTTTTCACAAGGCCATGCAAGGAAAAATTTTGATTTTAAAGTGCTTAGACAACTGGGGTCATTTATTTCAAAATACCAACAATAATGCCTCAGATTTTCAGTTCATAATTAAATAAAGAGTATTAACTAAAATTACAGCGACATAAAATACATTTTATTCACTTATTCATAACAACTTCTACTAAAAGAGTAATTTGACCTCGTTATCTCCCGGATCTTATTCTCATAAAAAATAGCCATTTCTCGTCAATCAAATACGGAAACCATATTACATAACATACGTTAGTACTACACAAGTATCACCTGGGCATTCCTTTTCACATTAATTCTTAAATTATTCTCCCAAGTTGGCTGCTATGCCGCTAAGGCACGAGGAAGTAACGGTTTGCTCAGGAAATCCCAATACGCGCATGCTAAACACACTGAAACAAGCTAGGAAGAGGAAGGAGGGGAGTGGGTAGGAAAGGCAAATGTTTCGATCCACGAGTAAAATGAAACATTGTGTATATATATATAGCTTCTTACGCATATGAGTGCTATTGCTGCATTTTTTTACGATTTTGATGCGCCACGTATTATTTACATAATTTATTTTCTCGTAGGTGTTCAGTCATTTTGATTCTTTTTTGCATACATTTAAAGTAGATAGTTTATTCCACTTTAATACACTTATATCTCACGTTATAATGTAACTACGGACATACATTCATTGAGTACTTTTTTTACACCAATTCTAAGCCGAGTGGCTATTTCTGAGATGGTAAAAAGGTAAAAAAAGGTCGGCTTACAATCGATTAAATATGATAATCTATAACATTAGATTGTTTTCATTAAAAGTTAAAAATAAAATCAAAATAAAAAGATTTTTGCATTAAAAAGACACTTTTAAAATGCTTTGAAGTATAAAATAAAAAATTTATGTATTTTTACTTTATAGCATTAATTCCGCAAAATTTCAGATTTACTCAACCTTTTATATATTAAAAATATAATCAATGGGATGAAAGGAAACTTAAGTTCCCACAAGTTTCGGCCTCTCATATATGAGTCATCGGACTCACGTTTCTAGTCAATCGCTACTTCTAACTTTGCATGGTCATAGTTTTGATATAAGCTTACTGTGAAGTAAATAAGATCTCAAGTGAAATAAGATTTCAAAAATTTTGAAATGTACATATCCCCAAAGGTTTTATAAAAGAACACATTCTTCTCTCACCCAGAGTTCCTGCTATTCTTGATGCTGCCCCAGCAGCCCCTCCAACAGTGTGTCCAAACAGGCTGCGTACTCCTAAAACTAATCCTTCTGCAAATTCTCCAGGTCCCTGAACTGCTCCCTATCATGAGAAGGTTACAAAATTAAAGTGAAGAAGAACATTCTTTATTTAATTTCAATAGATATAAGAATCAACATATACCTGGAATGGCTCATAGAAGAGATCTTCAACTCCTCTGGTTAGCCCAAGGACTAAACCAAATGGATTTCCGATGACATCAAGGCCAAGAACAAGGACATAGAGCTGCTTCAGAGATTGTCCAATATAGTGCATCGACACTTCTTGTATTAGCTGGCGACCATTAAGGAAGACACCTTTGCGCTCAAAATATGAAAGTCTAAAAGAAAGCAAATGCTAAGTCAGCAGTCATATTATGCTAACTCAACTTAATGAATCGAAAACTTACATCTCTCATAATAATACAGAAGTGTTGGTTGGTGATTATTTACAAATGTGAATAACTCAATAAAGAATCGAGATAGAAACTCTAAATATGGCAGGAATGCTCGATTCACATATTTTAAGGTGATGACATAAAAAAATCTTGAAAAAGTCCTGGGTTTGACTCAAAGAAAGACATTTCCATTTCTCGTAAAATAACATTTAAAAATCGACTTTTTGAAATGCAGGCTCTTATTCTTTTTTAGATTATAATTAGAAAGAATTAACCTACGATCTTTGGATCTAAACCATATTGAAGAAAAAATTATAAAGTTCATCTTTTTCTGCCTACAGTTCGAAATCGCTCATGTTAAATGTTTAATTCACATATTTTGTGGAAATCATACCATTTTAACGGGATGTTGCTTTGCCTACCAATTACACTGTTAGACCTCGACATCCTATTGTTATTTGAATTCTTATGGGTGTAAGCATGCTTGGAATGCTTTTAATATAATAGAGAAGGAAAGAGAGAGAGAAATTATTTTCAAGACAATGATGTTTCTGATGTCAATTTGATCTCCATAAATAGCTTGAATGACTGAGTCTTTACTCTCGTCATTTTTGACAGGTTATACACTAGTAAGGTACGTAACTAACTCATATGATAACTACATGTTGGATTTTTGGATTTATTTTATAAACAAAATAAACAAGGAGTACAGAAGTAATCTCTCCATATACCATAAAATGTCAGTGTAACGAACGCCGGAGTAACAAAATATTCAGTAAAACGAAATTATTTTCTGTCCCCTGCCAATTTACTGTGTAACATTATGTAAAAATGTTTCATTTTAACGAATATCATTGTAACAAAAATATCAGTTTAGCGCAATAAAAAATCATCCCGGTACGGAAAAATACGATCATTACAACAAAGTTTGTAAAAAGCAATTCCTTAAACAATATGATGTACACTTTTTGATCTTTACTGGGTTTGGTTTTTATCATCTGGCAATACTACAATGATTTAAACTCTGTAAAATCTCAGTCCAGGCAAGTTATTGGACGATTATCTTACTAGCAACCAACAGGCAGGTTCTTCACAGCTCTATTGGTCACGTGGTATGTTGCTTGACAAACCGACTTTCCGATTGGCTGGCAAACTTGTGTGGGAGATCTGCTGCATCGTTAGGTAGATTGGCATTTAAAGTGATGGAGGAGTGGGCAGGGTGGGGTGGTAGGGGTGGGGTGGGGACTCTTCAAATATCGAGATCTGTGTCACGGCAGAATTATTTGGCGTGTTTCTAATAACAATGCATTGTAAGTATGTAACAGTAGTGTACAGCATTGTGTGGCCAGGAGTAGTGATTTATTGCTTTTGTAGCGATTTTTTAGCCCCACTGAAACCTAGCGGCAGAGATTGCTTAAAGTTCATAAATGTAGCGATATTTCATAAAAGTTTTTTGGTTTTACAAAATCCTTTTCTTTAATTTAATTGATTCTTTCGTTATTTTTTGTTTGTTTCAATTTTATGTCATTTCACAATGTATGTCACTTCACTTAATTTCTAATATGGGGAATTTTATTTTCCATAAGTTGCCACTCCACATCGTTTTTTTTCAATTCAATGTAATAATGTAACGATATGTATCGATCCTTTGTGTAGTGATGTTGTAGTGATATTTAGCCGTCTGTGTAGCGACTTGACATTTATATTTCTGGCCACACTGGTCCAGCAGCAAGTTCTTTCAAAGCAGTTCCAATCTAAGTGTTATATTTTGTTATTGTTTTCTCACGCAAGACATGCGAAAGAGTTTACAACAATATCACGTTACATTCTGACTCTTCCATTAAAGATCGATACAATGTATGAAAACATCAGTTGCAATGTCGCATTTTGCATTAATCTAGTCGGTTGGAATAATAGTTCTCACTTTGGCACCAAGAGAGATAAAATGTAAAATTACAGTAAATTTTTAAGAGTTCCTTTTCCTACTATGATTACAATGATGACATAAGCACTACGCAGTTCTCAGAGTTATTGTTTTTGGCGCTACTGTCAGGAGGATGATATATTTCATTTCCCCTGAATTTTTAAAATTGTGTTTCATTGTAACGAATATATTTTGGTCATCCTCACGACTTTGTTATACTGACATTTCAGTGTACAAGGTTTTGATCAGAAATTATTGTTTGTGGGAGGTCAATTTCACTTATTCGTGCTCACCTATTGCAGCACAAAATACAGTGACCACTGAATGCGCTCACTGTGGCCTATTTAATTACCATTCAATGTATTTGTGAGTGATCCCTATAGGGACTAGATTGATTCTTTGTTTCCTAGAAGTTTAGTTTCACTTACAATGCAATAAAGGGGAAGATATTTTCAGAAGCACCTAAAAAAGTTCTACACTTGATATTTGTGAGAGAAAAATTCAGAACTTGAAGAGGAAGTGAACCCGGGTCTCCCACTTGCTGGGTAGGTGCTTTAACCAACTAACCAATCAAGCCAGGGAGAATTAGACTTTGTGAGAGAACCTATCTAAAGTTTGAGTGGTGTCAGAAGGTTTGCCAGATTTTCAGAACTGTAAAGCAGGTCATTTTTAGTAATGCATTAATTTATAGATGAACTACTGTATTTACTTGAAGAATTCTTGAACTTTTTCTTAAACTGTTATGGATAAAACATTGGGGGTGTTATTATGCCTAACACATATAATTAATTTTTCTTAATTCCATATAAAAAAGTAAGGCAGCTTGAATTGCAAATTGGTGTGCTTTTGAAATATTTTACCTTAACCCTTCAGTCATCCTTATTGCTGTAAATTACCTATATTTTGAATATGTATACAGAATTCACCCCTACATGGTGGTGGCGCTGTATACTGGAAATTAAGAAAATGCAAAATATCTCCGAAATGGATAGTTCTACGAAAATTTGTTTCAAACAAAACTTGGAAGAAATATTATTCTCTACAACTTTGGTCCTTACGAAGATTACCAATAACGACGTTTTTAAAGAGATATTTGACAGAAACCAAAAACACAGATTATTTATAAATAATTCCTAAACAATAACTGCTATGGAAAATTGTTTCAAATGAAACTTGTAGGAAATTACAATCTCTATAACCTTTGTATAGAATTGTATATACAATAATGATGTTTTAACGGAGAAATATCCCAAAAACCGAATCGGGTTTCGAATAAACCTCAACTTCCAGTTAACCGGTATTGTCCAAAAACTAATCAGTTCTTTGTGCTCATGCTAAAGTGTTAGATATGAAATTTGGTAGTGATATGGCAAGTACTCTTTGAGTTAGAGCTCCCACAATCACATACATCCATCCATTTCCACATGCACACTAGGGTGGCGCTTATTTTTCGAAATTTCGAATTTTTATGGTTTTGACCCTTCAAAATACTGGATTTGGTGAGAAAATGAATGTTTCAGTCCGATCGCCATGCGACAGCATTAACCCATGCCTCAAGGGGCCTAATTGCAACCAACTCAAATATTCGAATTTTTGGGTCGGAAAAAATCGTATTTAATAAAAGAGGCTATTTTAAAACTCTCTTGGGCCAAAATTTCGTCGGTTTTAACGAATCTCAAGCTGTTTTCAAGATATTGGCCTCCATAGCACGCGATGCGGTGCCATCCCGGCGACGCCACCCCTAGCGCCGCCGATCCGGAGGGGGGGGGGGGTGGCGGCAGCGTGTGCTGTGTTGGTTGCACGACGCTGCAATGTTGCATCGCTGCCTGCTTAAACTTACTTCTTTTGCTGGCTTCCCCTTTATTTAAGTCGGAACACGAGAAAATGCGCATCGGTTTCAGCGGAGCGTCACAGTTAATACAGTTGAAGTAGAGCAGGAATCAACGAATCGTGGTGATTACGATTAGTGAGTGGGTTGCTTGATAGTGGTGTGGTGGGAATTCACTCTGAGTGCGTGCGTTGTGATTATTAATGGTGGCAAAGTTACGAAGTCAGTCTGAGATTGAACTCATTGGGACAGAAGCAGAAGAGCTGCAGGGAGCTCATCTACCGACAGTCAGAGAAGTGTTGTGTTTTTTTTTAGAACGTCAGGGGCTTGAAACTAACCATTAGAGAAAGTGCGAGGAACACTATGAAGCAGATTTTCACATTTTGGAGAAAGACTAGTATCCCGCACATTCAAGAAATACGAGGGATTGAGAAAATAGAAGCGCTTCACTCTGAATGGAGAGCTTTTATGAGAAATAAAAACAGAATTAATGATGCACAAATCAACAGGCAGGAAAAATTTTGTTCAAAGCTAGACTTTCTGTTTGACATCTCTACAAGTAATGCTTTAGAGCAACTAGAGAAGAAAGAGGAAAGGCTGTAGATTTAGATGTCAAAAAGGCATTACGAGAAGAGATAGAATATTTTATTGGGCAACATGAAAAATATCGCCGTGGCTCGCTTGGTGGGATTGATGGAAACCTAAGATCTCGGGAGAGGAAAAGAGCTGAGAAAGAAGTCCGGAAGAAGTAGGTAGAGAAAGTCTTGCAAGATCGGCGAGAGAAAGATTTGGCAAAACGAAGGAAATCAGGTACGTTGCATGCGTGTCGGGGCAATGTGAAACGGTTGAAAAAGGGATGATATTAAGCTGTAATTTTGTTCTTTAGATGAGGTGATGGAGCTGATCTGTCAATGGGAACTGGCCCATATCCAAATCTTAAACTCTTTCTCTCCTTCCGGCCTCAATATCCGTTAATATTTCCTTCTTTCCACCCTCTCTTTCACCTCTCCCCCCTCCCCCTTCAGCATCCTCCAATCCCCCTTTCCACGCTCCCTTCCCTTCCACCCCCACACCTTCACCCCAGTGTCACTGCCAAATCAGTTGTCTCTCTCTTGTGCTGACGAAGGGATCATCCCGAAAACTCGTCAGAGGCGTAAAGATTCGCGAAGGAACAGAGTATCCCCCCAAAAAAAACCATATGTCCAGCTCCATTACGTTCCTGAAATGTCTGTTGCCGACCTAGCTACTACAGCAACCAGTGAGTTTTTCCGTATCCTTGAAATAAGCACAAATTTCTTTGATCTTCCGGTGAGCATGTGGGAAAACCAGAGTGATTACAAAAGAGGTCTTGAAATTGTATCTCACCTCAGAGTCGTTAATGACCATGCCGAAAGAGGCATTAAACTCATGCAGGATTTTAATAAGTCCATGACGAAGAAGGAAGAAAATTTCCAAAATCTTCTACTTATGGTAGCAGTCCATAGGAAGTGTTCCAGATTAAAAAAAATCAATTTAATCCGCAAGTATTCTAAGGATAAAAGCACAAAAAACATACGAATGCAGGTAAACAAGTGTAATTTCAAATTCAACTTAATAGAAATATTGAAAATTCGTGTCAAGATATAATAGAATACATGTAATATATTCAATATACATATGTAGATATGTCAAGATATAATATATATGTAATAGAAATATTGAAAATTCATTAACAATCCCAAAGAGGCCGATTTTTAGCTGAATTTGTTCATACCGTTGTTCTTGAAATATAAAGAACCAGTTATAATGCATTCTAGTCAGTTTGCAAAAATTGAAAAAAATAAAGATTGCTTCACGTTAAATTACAGAGTTATATAATTTTGTATAGGCTTCCAAACCTCTCCCAATCCACTGAGACGCCGCAAGTCAGAAGCGGGGCACTAGGCGCTGCACTAGGGGTGGGGGCCATCTGCCACAGTGGCGCCGGCGCCATCCAGTGGCACCACGTCATGCGCTATGAAGACCAATATCTTGAAAACGGCTTGAGATTCGTTAAAACCGACGAAAATTTGGCCCAAGAGGGTTTTAAAATAGCCTCTTTTATTAAGTACGATTTTTTCCAAGCAAAATAAAAAAGAAGTGTTAAGTGTGTATAAATGTAATATATGACTGTGTAATAAAAAAAATGCTTACCTTACATTTTAAAAACTTTAATATACAAACTTAAGCAAAATGAACTCCATTGGCAAAACTAAAAAAACAAATACACACACATGCCAAAGTGTTTAAAAAAAACAATGGTTTAATTTTAATTCAACTTGAATAAATGGATTTTTGTGATTTAATTGTAACATTTATAGCAGAAGTGTTGATAATAAGGCAAAATAATATAAATATATAATGAATATATATAAATAAAATAATATAATGTTTTATTAAAAATAAGCATTACTGATAGAACCTCAACTCATATTTCAAAGTGATTCAAAGCATTTTTAAAGTTTGATCTTAAAAAGCAGAGAATGTTGTATTGCTCATTCTTGATCGGTACATGGTGCACAATATGCCAGTGGATGAAAATGCCCATCCAGATTCCACACTCGTTGGAGGAATAGAAAGTAACTGTTCATAAAGGAACTGTAATTTTTCACCTCTACATCGACTTTCGCAGAAGAAATTCAGCTCAAGTGTGATTGTCGCAGTCAGTTCAGTGGAACAGGAGGGATGTTGCTTCATTACTGCTTGGAATAAACTATGATTTACAACCAAATAAAGCTCTTCTTTCAATCTTTCTGAATAAGAGTGACAAATTTCAGAAGGTTCAAATATTTCCGTTTCAGCAGTTTGGCTTCCTCATACACTATTTTGGCTCCATTTCCACGTTTGCTGTTTCACACGTTGTGCTGGTATAAAACAAACTCAAACTTTCCTTAGCAAATATTCTTATACAGGCATTCTCCGAGCTACGTAAGAACTTATATAAACTCGCACTTACGTAAGCTAAAAAGTTTTTGTTAAGCAGAAAGTTTACGTTAGCGGTTTGCATAAGCAAGTGGTAACTACTTATGTGTGTGGAGGAAGAATGCAAGGCGTGTGTTGTAATGCGGCATTCTTAGTGTGTTCTACCAAGTTTGCTTGTTCTTGTAATGTGTTTCATTTTTGTGCAAAAAATGTTTGTGGTAAAAGTTTGAAATATATTTTCTCCTGTGCTTTTCTCTCCTTTTTATTTATTTTCTACTAATTTATATAGTTTTTTCTTTGCTACTGCAAGAGGATTTATTTTGCCAGTCATTTGAAAGGGACAAATTCATTTTCTATTCAATTTTAAATTTCTTTGATAACAGAGGAACCAATAAAGCTAAGTTGACAAGATACGGAAGCACTACCATTAACACGTAAAAAAGAATCTGCATGATTAACTTGTTACTTAACTGCTTCACTCAATCACTGCCCTCTTCTTCACTTGAAGAAATATCTTCATGCTCCTCAATCTAAAGTACACACCTTCCTAAGCTGTTAAACACACTTCTTGAAGTCTCTTATATAACTGATTTTGAAATGGCATCCCAGGTTGTCTTGATCCATTCACCAAATTCTGACACCAGATGTTTCCTTTATTTTACCGATTGGATTCAATGGTTGCCAGTAAGTAGCCACTCACTGTAAAAGTATCCACATCTCCCATAAATCTATTATAGGTGTCAAATGGCTTCAGAGTGTGAAATGGCAACCTTTGCCTTTTTCACAGCTCTAGCACTGCACTTACAATGTAGGTTCTACTTTATCCAAATTGGTTGCTACTGTCATTGACTTGTTATCATGCCATATAGTCATAAGTATTTTGTTCTAACTATCAAATCTATAGTGTAAATCTCCTTCCTTGTTTTCCCAGTTTTTTAGGTGTTGTTAAAGTAATTTTGCAGTTATGTCAACCAAAATTGTTCCACTAGCAAAAAAACATAACTCGCATGGATTTTAAATCTTCCTTGCAAGACATTTATGAGAAAGGAAACTCATTTTCTTGGAAGTCCTTGTATGTCAATCATTCCTGCAATATCCTGTAGAGCAGCTATTTCAAGTTTATCATTATCAACGCCTTTTTCGTCCATCAATTCATCCAGTTTTGGGGGATAAAGCTACCAAGTTTGCTTCAATCACTTCAGAAAATAAATATTCATATGCTTCCTGGAGTTTTTTTTACATATTCATCCACTTTAGCTGTGGGTTAAAAAATATGATTGAAAGACAGAATAGTAAACCTTTATGAACTATTGTTGCAGTAAGTACTCTCTAATGCCCAGTGTTCTCAATTGAGGACATCAATTTCTGTACATATTATCATAAAGAATAAATAAAATAAAATTAACAAATTGCACGTTATGGTAAGCGCATATATGTATGCTACATTATATCATAAACAATTACCACTTACATGGATTTTGATGAAAAATAAAACAATTTAGCACAGGTCACTTCTGAGGAAAACTCCATAACTTTAAACGTGTGTTGCTCGTCTCAAACTAAACATGAAGTGATTTGCCAAGAGAACAAGAGAGCTTTTAATGAATACTGCATAACTTGCTAGCAAGAACAAAACATTGTAGATGTTACTGAGCAAAAATGTAACTGTCCTCAAAAGAGGATGCTGGGTGCTAATGGGTTAATAGCATATGAGAATTTTGACCCAGTCACTCATTGATTATGAAAAACACTTTTCTGAATATGTGCAAAATAAGAAAAATATCCAAATATTAATTTTACCTGAATACTACATCTTGGACATCTGTGAGAGTGACACCAATACTTTGCAGGAGGACATTAAGGAAGGCTGACTGGAACCCACTGCTGCCACTGCTACCACTTTGAGTCAGAGAAAAGCTGAGATGCATCTGCAGAAATGTTTATCCGAATGAGAAAGTATTGATATGAATGAATACACAAAGAAGTAGTTTACATGTAAAGTTGCATTTTAACTGAATTGCAGATTTTGTTTTCAAGGTAGATAAAAATATACAGGAATTTTGATTGGCGTTAAAACTACCACAAAAAAATCAATTAATATACAGGCGACTCCCTAGATTTGACAGGGATGCGTTCCTGAAAACGTGGTCGAATCTCGAACAGTCGAATGTCAAATCAGCACAAATTCAAACATAGCAGAAATAACGATGTCTAGACTGAAACTAAACTTCTCGTGGTTGGGTGGGCTGAAAATTACTTCGTGTTAACTAGTTTCTAATTTGACCAATCGATCGGCTGGGTCGATTCAACCAGTCGAATTCTCGAGTTGGTCGAATCTCGAACGGTTGAATCTCAGGAGTCGCCTGTAATTAGTACTTTGGTACAGGTATCTAGCCCCTACAACCCATTTACATCACAATTCACTCAATTTAAAAATAAATATGGCAGTAAATAAAAGAAATAATAATATAATGTAATAAAAAATTAACAATGACAATAATTACAAGGATGATGATGATAATAATAATAGTGATGATAATGAAGAAGATTCAAACTAAAAAATGCAAAACTAAAAAGAATAAAGAGAAATAAGGGAATAGAAAATGTAAACAATAAGGTCCTGCAAAGCCAAAGGCCTGTCTGCAGGTGCTATGATTATCCACATTGCTGGTAGTTTACTGATGAGAACAATTCATTATAACAATATGCATAAACAAAGTTTTTCCTTGATCTTCATTAGCATATAGTGCTAAGAAAAATAAAATGAGTATAGGCAAATACGTAGTGAGGGCAGGGCAACTGGAGCACGTGCCCAGGGAGCAGCTTCGTAAGGGGGCACCAAATGGAAGTCTTATTATACACTTGATAAAATGTGATTACAGTTTTGTTTTTTTGATCTCTTTGCAACTTATAAGAGCCAACCTGAGGTTCAGATGAAGGGCCATGACTGTACCAAGTCATACGTTAACATGTGCAAACTTAATTGGTGGCTGCCTCTACTCTTTATGCTCTGAATGTAATTTCTTTTATTTACCCTCATTCCCAAAAATGTGAGCTCTCTAGCATTGAATTAGTCAAACGGAATTTTCATCAAAGCCCTTGATAAAAAAAAAGAGAAGTTCTAGCAATAAATTCTAAAAATACACACTTTCCTTGTCACAATCAGCCCATCATTAACTGTCATCTGATGGAAGATTGTTAACTACAAGCACTTATTCAAGAGATTGCACAGGGAGTGCAATCATGCTCCTGGCATTTTAGGCGAGAGTTTTGAGGAGCACAATCAAGCTCCATGGCACTCTAAAGAAAATTAAATCTCCTTGCTCTTACTATACAAATGTAATGGTGAAATAGAATTTTCCAGCTACAGAAAACCTACTTACACAAACCACTCCATCCTTATATTATAAACATCCTCTTTCCAACAAGCACATCACTTTCCATAGTTAAAATCACAGGGTTCTCCACGTTCTCTTATCTCTGATTAATTTTGAAGCTGAGTTGAACACTATTAAATATACTAGTGTAATATCCATTGAAATATCAATGGAAGAATTATAGATAGATTATTATTAATTTCATTTAAAATAATTAATATCACACTTTTACATATGAAATATTTCATCATATACAACAGTTCTAGTGGGTATTCTGTTGTTGATGGGCTATCATACAGAGGAACTTTTAGCGTGGTAATAAATTCGCATTTGCGCGGTTTTCATTCCAAGAATTTTATTTCAGAAATCTCCATTTTATATGTATCTCAATTTTTTGTCCTATTTATCATATTTATTCATACAATTTATCAGCTTAGACAGCCAAAACAAATTATAACAGTGGCATGCACCTAATAAAATATTTTAATGAAATTTTTACTCTCATGAAACTTTTAAACTCTTTAAATTTAGGCTAAACCTTAACAAGCAAAAAGGGGCTTAATGATGATTTTCACTTCACCAAACTCGGAACTAGACAAAAATTCATAAATATATTTACGAATTGAAGGAATTCCATATAGTTATGCCTGACACCATTCGCTTCATATTCTTGAGAGTTTAGTTGAATGAATTTTTAATTTTTCCCACGTTTTACCTGCTGTTTTTTCGTAAAACAATAAATACCATAATTTCAATTACTGTCGATAAGTGCCTAGATCGATAGCAACACTACTTGCATCGTATCATTGACCTTGAGCGGTTTGCAATAAAGTCCTGATTTCTTCAAATTATGTAAAATTTCAAGAACAGGGACATTCTGGCGACAGATTTTGCCTGGGGACATGGCAAATAAATCGGAGACTGTCCCCGGAAAACAGGGTCGTCTAGCAACCCAACCCCATGTATATATGTTTTCCTTCCCCGACTTGTTAATCTTCATCTTTTTGATGCGCCTACTGATGATGGAATCCATGATTCCGAAATGCGCATCTAGGCAATTTTTTGAAAGGAAGTGCTCGTGTGTGTGTTTTTTTTGTGTGTATTTGTGTGTGTGTGTGAACAAAGAGAAGGAGGATCACTGGCATGGAGGAGATTCCCCTAAACTGGAGTGTATGCAAGTATTTTCCTTTTTTAAAAAATATTTGTATGGTTATTAGGAGATTCTTCCATTTATCTTCATTGATTAACCATAGGGCTCAAAATTAATATTTTTCCTCCTATATCTGTTATAATGTTTCTTTCCCTTGACCTATATATCTGATTGGAATTGTGGTTGGAAGGGGATTAAAGATGCATCCAGTGGAGGGCAATGGGGGCAGGGAGGGGAATCAACCCTTCCCCCTCAATCTGTCACTGTGTTACTAATTTAAGGTACATACCTTCAGAGGAGAGAAATGAAGAAGATCATAAAAATTCTTCTGCTCTTCTGATGATCGTATAGTCACATATGCCAACAGGGGCTCCTTTAAAAGTTCTAAATCTTGTTTAAATCCAATTTCCTGAGGATAAAAAGGACAAGTTTATATCATTAAGGAATGTCAATTAATTGTTATCAATCTTATGCCAATGAAATCATGTTTGACCAAATTATATGAGAAACAGATTGATTTTGGCTTATTATTGAGAAAGTACAATTTTAATGATGGTTGGGCATTAATTCTAGTTATAAGCATCTGACAAAAATGAGCACCTTATTCAATATAAGCAAGCACACTCATCAGCAACTGAAATATCAAATGTTAGCCTTAATTGTGCATACACTAGGGCTACCACCTTTTTGGAGCTTGATTCCGATTAATGTTGTGAAATTACTACAGGATTCTCGAACAAACCAAAACATTTGCATGACATTACCGAATATTTTAGGAAAAAACCAAAAATTATTAATTAATGCATATGCACAAAGCAGTTTGTAACTACCGTAATTTTCCGATTATAATACGCAATCTATATCATATGCACCCATGTTTTCACGAGTGAAATGTGAAAATTCTCTTATCACTATGTATGATACACACCTATTTTTTTGTAAAAGATCAATGTAATTTTACTTAACTATGTGCAGTATCGGGACAGTTCTCACCTTGCTGCCAAATGAGATACGTGTTAGAGATTTTACAAGAATATCACATTATGTTCTGACTCTCCCACTAAAGATTGCTAAGCTGTATAAAAACATTTTGTCTCAATGTCGCCTTTTGTATTAATCTGGTCGGTTGGAATACGGATTCACGCTTTGCTGCCAAACTAGATGTGTGTGAGAGTTTACGAAAATATCACGTTACATTCTGACTCTCTCATTAAAGATCACTATGCTGTATAAGAACATTTTGTCTCGCCGCCTTTTGTATTAATCTGGTCGGTTGGAATACGATTCATGCTTCGCTGCCAAACTAGATGTGTGTGAGAGAGTTTATGAAAATATCACATTATGTTCTGACTCCTGTTAAAGATTGATACAATGTATAAAAACCTGTCTCAATGTTGCCCTTTGTATTAACCTGGTCGGTTGGAATAACAGTTCATCCTTTGCCGCCCAGCGACATTGTTTACGTGAACATCAAGTCCAGTTCATACAAGCCGATTGAGGTGTGTAAAATGTTCTCGGCGATGCAATTTACGTAGACGATGAGAGAGAATACAAGATCGCCGAGGAACTGTTTGAGGACAGTGAGGGAAGTGGTAATGAATTCCTAGGCTTTAGTAATTGACAGCTAAAGTAAATAAATAAATATTCTTATTTTTGTTTTGAAAAAAATTATTTAAAGGAATGTTATCGAAATGAATTGAAATGTACAATTTATTTGTAAAAATGTGTTCATTATCAAAATGCATTGAAATGTACGATTTATTGGTAAAAACATGTTCGAAAATATAAATTCTTTCTGTACTGAAAAAAGTTGTATGCATTTATAACTATATATAATACACACCCTAACTCTTTGTCAACTATTTCGAGAAAAAAATGCATATTATAATTGGAAAATTACGGTATGTAATGTCTTTCAAAATTAACTGCAAGACTGTAGTTAACCAAAAGCATGTGAACTGGGAAAGATAAATTATCGAGCAATTCTGCTTTCAAGTACACTAATACATAGTATCATATATTCTCATGTATAATGAGCTCTCATGTATACACCTGTACTTTTTGCCAAAAAATCTCGACTTTTTCTTATACCCCATGTATAACATGTACCTACCCTTGATTTTTGTGGAGTATAAGAACAAAATTATATCGTCATGTTAAGTATTAACTAGTGTACTGCAAATAAATATGTTAAAACATAAAATTATCACCAGGTAACAATTTTAAAACGCTTGGACTTGCCCATAAGTATTATGTTCAATAAGCTTCACATTATGTCTTACAATTAGAGAGACATCATCAATAATGAAAGCGAATGAATTGAGATGGCAGCAACTTCATACAGTAAGTTGGCCAAACTGATGCCGTGTAGTAAACTGCAGCACCACTGCTGCCAATCCTTTTAAATAAGACAAAAAGGGATCTGTAAAATAGATCGAGTTGTGATTTATTGTGGATGTTGGTTTTTTTCTTTCCTATCTCATTCTAAAACTGTTTAAAAGTAGGAATAACACAAAAATTTAACAAACAAATCTGGAAACAGGCAAATGGCCTTATTTTAGGGATGCACTTTATACATCAGAAGATACAGATATATTTCTTGTAACAAAAACACATTAAAGAATTAATGTTTAGCGAGATAAATAATCTTTCTATATTTTCTGATAAATTAATGAGTTACCGTTTATAAAAATAAATTTCAAATATAGGTTTTGGATACTAGGCATGATCAAAGATCACGAAAGCACTTAGTTAGCAACAATGAAAAAACTAAATGCAAAGGAAATAAATTTATCTTTACTTTGTCATAAATATCTTCTGTTCCCTGCAGCACTTTTTAGACTCAAAGTGTCAAGTATGTCAGCTACTGTTACTTAGTGTTGGATCAACCTAGGACTGGAGAGGGTTAAAATGATATCCAATTGATATCAAATGAAGAGGTCAAAATCACAATTGGTTCAGAAAGAATGGTTGATTAAAGAATTAACTTTTAGAGATTATATTTTAAAAGTTAAGAATGGGTAGCATTCTAATTACTTAAATTTCTTTCTTTGTTGCAACTAGGGTTGCCAACCTCCAGCTTTCGGGCCGGAGATCTCCGAGTCATCGCCATAATCTCCAGTCTCTGGGTGAGTAGCACAAATCTCCAGTTCAATTTCGATAGCAGAGGAAAGCCCTTTTTATTTTTTTTTGCATTTTTTTATGAATGATTCGAATTAAGATAGTTTTGACTTTAATTTTCATTATTTTTTTATACAAAAACTTAAATTGATGATGCTCTTACAATTTTGTTAATTAGTGATATTTTAAAAAATAAACAACAATTTTTAATCATATGTCCTAAAATCATGAGTGCCTTTCAGAATATTGAATATATTTATCATTACATTTAATTTCTCTTGGGTTTCTTCTACAGTATCCAGGTTTCAAGCATACTCCGGTTCGTGAATATCTTAAAGTAGGCAACCCGTAACATCATCTCCGGTTCATGAAGATCTAAAAGTTGGCAACCCTAGTTGCAACATCACCAAATGAATGATTCACAGGATACTAAGAAATAATTATATGTCAGTGATTAAGGAACTCTGCTTGCTTCACTTGCCAACCCATCCAGGACCCATCATACCCATCCCTATCATTTCTTTCCTTCCTTTATATTCCACCCTTTCCTTCCCACAATGGAGAAATTTTTGCTATACTGCATATCAAACTTCCCATGAAAGACAATACTGAACTTACTTCTGTTCTGAGTAGAACTCAGTTTTCTGTATGTCTGGCATTTGCTATGACCATTAACAAAGAAATTTAAAAACTATTATTTAGTGTGAAGTCCTTAATTGATTGTAATTATTAAAATGAAAATAAACATATTAACTGTTCTTTAAATTTATTTCCTGTTCATTCTTTGATCCCTAAATCCCTCAAATGTGAGGAAGGAAAGGAAGGGGAAGAAAGGGAGTGAAGTAAAGGAAAGAAAAGGGAAGGATGTGTAGGATGGGATCCCCTGATTGCTGAGTTAAGTGAGAGTATTTCATAATCAAATTAATAATGACATATTATTATTATTCATAACATAATAATTACTGTTAATCTCGGTAACTGCTTGTGCCATATTCATGATTCTATCACCGACCGTTTCCAAATTCTATGTAAATGATACAACATGTTTTAATTTCCCACAAAAGTTCAAGGGTATGAGTCCAGGCACGACCCTTATCTCCATAAGAAATACATGGTTCCTGTCGAGGCATCAATACAGGACATTATATAATAGCTTTTTAAATTATTTAACATTTAGATAAAAACTCAGGAGTTAGACTATATTAAGCTTAAAAGAACAGAGATGTTTCCTTCTTGCCAAGTTCAGTGAATCTGTTCCAAAACATTCCAAAAATATGTTTAATAACTGTAAAAAAAGTATGCTGGTTCTGATCAAAACATCGATGCAGGACATTATATAATAGCATTTTAAAATAATTTAGAACTCAGATAGAAACTCTGCATTTAGACTATATTTAAGACTAAAAGAACACATGTTTTTTCTTGCAAAGTTTATTCAAATCCATTCTGAAAAATTAAAAAAAAGGTTAATAACTGAAAAACATGCATATTTCTTATAAGCATTTAAATACAACAATGTTTAATGTGTGGCTAGCATTGTTGTTGATGAAATCTCACACAGCATCATTATGTATTTATGGTATAGAGAGCTAAATGTTCAAGATAACATAAAACTGTGAAGTAAACCAAATGCAATTTCATCCACAAATCAGCTGTCCCTGGTGGTAATTCATTGATCATTGGTTCTAAAACAAAGTTGCCCATCTATTGGATTTAAGTGACCTTGATAAGTCATTTTTACAACATTAACAATGCATGCAATGATATACAATAAGAAATTGTAACAATGGATAGAAAATGCACTTACGTCATATACTCCAAGGCCAATGTCTGCAGTTAGTAAACCCAATAGAGCATTCAGGAATCCTATGTCTAATTTAACATGAAACTCTTGCACAAGGATCTTGAAGTATTTGAACTGCTGAACTGTACTATGCTCATTAAGGCGCTGAACAATACTTAGTTCCACAAAAGGCTTTGGCGCTATATTAAAAATATTTTGTTATTAGTCATCAATATAATTAGTACATCAATACTAAAAAAACCTACATATAGGTAATTCCACTTTAAAAAGCTATATATTAAAACACTAAGGCAATACGTGGCACACAATAACATTGTATTGCTAAGCAACAGGATATATAAACAGCTGAAACAGCTGTCACTGAAACATATCAGATCTTTGTATTATAATGTTAGTATAGTATTGTAAAATCTGTATTAAAGATTATTATTGTTAAGTAGATATTACTTTTTAAAAATTAATTTGCGTACAATCTTATATGGTGGATTACCTATATATCATAAGCCCGTAAAAAATTACGGAACTTAAATGATAAAGCGTTTTCATCTACTTAATAAAACTAATCTCTCTTGGTTGGTCAGAGACATTTTTGTTCAATGAGAATTTATAACACATAAATAAATTCTATCATTTAGCATTTCAAGAGATACAGAATTTTTCTTACCATTGTAAAGTACTTAATGAATAAGCAGCATTGAACGCTACCATTACTTTTCTTCTACAAAACAAATTATCAACAACTACATCAATTTAAATAAACACAATGACCACACTATCTATACTTACCATTTCGGCAGAGGTACATCAGAATGTATCACATTTAGCCAAATCTTACGTGTTAATTTATTAATAACAGTAATTATTTATTTTAAAATGTATATCATTTGATATATATACATATCAACTAAGTAGAACTACGTCAATTTAAATAAAAACAAAATATTTACCATTTTAGAAGTAATACATGATAATACTTTTCCGTATTAATATCGCAACCAAATAACAATGTCTAATGTTTATTTACTCAATGTCTCTAGCAACGTGAAAAACAGCTTCTGTATATCGCACTGAAATACAATATAAAGTTAAAACTGTTTATATGCAACTATATATTAATTAATGAAATTAATATTTAAATTGTTTGCTCAGAATAGAAGTAATGGCTTCAAAAGCAACACGTTATGTTAATTATAATGTCAGAAGAAGAGCGGAATGAGCCAATCAATCTGTTGAAGACACAAATCGAAGAACAACTGAAAGAAATCAAGCCGACAGATATCGAAGAGCCATTGAAACATGTCCCGGCTTTCTTCCCCATAGGTCCGGGTTTGAGAAAAAATGGGCAAAATAGATTTGCACGCAAAACGTATACCAGTATTTAATTTGGCCATTTCATAGAGTGCCGTCGTAGCTGCGGTCGCTAAGGCGTTAGCATTGTAAGCATAAGGTCGATGGTTCGATTCTCACCGGCTGCGAACTTCTTTTTCGTTTTTATATCCGTCTATTTTTCAAATACCAAGCTGGGTACGTTTCTCAACTTTGTTATTTGTAATTAAATGTTTTTTTTATAGTAATAAAATAATTTTTCATATTTTAATCTTTCATTTTTTTATTTGCCAGCGGTAAAAAGAGGTGGTCCACTCACTATTCACCATTCAACTGAATATTTTTAAGGCAACGGCTTGGATGGTATTTATCGTAAAAACAAAGAAAGCACAGATATTCCTTGCACCACACGCATCTTACGAAACTTATTGCGAAACATATGCACTTCTGTTTGCATAGGTCTTGGGGAAAACAATCCTCCCGAGTGTTCATGAAAACACTTCTGGCGTCCGCTAATTTCGATGCATACCATGCATTCTGGAGCATTTCTCAGAATGCGGGTGAAGACAGCCACAAGATGCCATATTAATGTAAATTGCTTACCTATAAAAAAACGAACAGCCCCCGTTATATCTTTTTTATCGTGATTATCTGATAAAAACGAAGCATTGACGACGTCTTCATCGTCCGGTGCAAAGCTACTTCCGGAGGGTCCGACAACTGGATCGATCTCCAACAATAAAGCGAAATGGTTCATGAAGGCAAAAGTCGAAATCAGGGAGGTAATCAAGAATCCTAAAATATTACGATAATCGTAAAAAAACGAAAAATCGCAATACTGAACGATCAAACAGCTAAATCGTAATCCAAAAGGAGTGCAGAGGTCGTTGACGGGAGAGTAAGTGATCCAGGAGAGCAGAGGTCGATATCAAAAAAGCAAATCAAAGGAGTAAAGTGAGAGAAGCACGTAGCAAAAGCAGCGAACGGCAATAACTGAATTGGTTATGATCTGCGGCCTTTAATTTTAAGAGCGATCCACAATAGCACGTGTATTGAAACACTGTTGCGGGGAAATATGTAGTTTTAGCATGCACGTCACCCTGCTTGGCGTCACGGGCACGGTGAGAAACGCTCATTTAACGGCGTGGTGTGGCTATCTTTGCGTTGCAAGTTGTTTTTTCTTCATAGAAAAGCAAGGTCGACTTCGTTTTTCAAGCTTCGACGATGCATTGCTTCTAATTTTGGTAAACCCGAAGAATAGTTCATAGTTTCCCAAAAATTATTTTATTTAACTCGTAAATACTATAAAAAAACATTTAATCACAAATAACGAAGTTGAGAAATGTACCCAGCTTGGTGTTTGAAAAAATAGATGGAAATAAAAACGAAAAAGAAGTTCGCAACCGGTGGGAATTGAACCACTGACCTTAGGCTTACAATGCTAACGCCTTAGCACCACCGGCCAACCGAGATATTTGCATTTACCCAATAGGAGATACTTGCAAGAACATTTCACCAATGAATCGATGCAGTGATCCGATGGTCTACCCTTTACTTTTCCCGAGAGGCGAGTGTGGTTGGCATATCGGAATGGAACGTAGAAGAAAAACAATCAGCTAAGCGAGTTCGAGTCACACAGTTACAGTATTTCGCTTATTGACTCTCTGTGCGTAGCGGTTTCAGTCTCTTGCATAGCAGTGGAAAATTATTCCAGCAATATGTCGTCGACGCTTACGTGAAAACAGAAGGAGCCCAATTGAACTATCTGCGAATGAATCAGAAAGATTTATGAATTGAACTGTACCAAGGACTGTTAGATGCGATAGAGTCTCGAGCAAAAAATGAGAACATGCGAACAGGTAAGATGATAATATTACCTTCAACATTCCAAGGAAGTCCACAATATATGCAGCAAAATTATCAAGATGCAATGGCTATAGTCAGAAAGTTTGGACGGTCGGATCTGTTTCTTACCTTCACTTGCAACCCGACCTGGCCTGAAATTTTGAATGCAATGCAAAGCAATCAATGACCTGAAAACAGACCAAACATAATAGTCCGAGTTTTTAAATTGAAGTTAGCAGAGCTCTTGGATGATATTTTAAAACGCAATCTATTCAGAATTGTCATTGCAAACATCTACGTAATTGAATTTCAAAAGCCAGGCTTACCTCATGATCACATTTACTGATGTTAGATTCAGGTTCAAAAATATGCACAAAAGATGATACTGACAAGTATGTAAGTGCCGAGATACCCAATAAGAATGTCAACCCAAGGCTGTATGAGATTGTAACAAAGTGTATGATTCACTGTCCCTGTGGTACACTTAATCAGTGTTCGCCTTGCATGAAGGAAGGTGCATGTTTTAAAAACTTTCTGAAGGAGTTCAGCGAGACAACTGAAGAAAACATTAATGGATACCCTATCTACAGAAGAAGATCCAGAACTCCTGTTAAAATTGGTCAATATGATGTTGATAATTGATGGGTTGTTCTGTATAATCCCTGGCTCTTAAAGAAATTCAATGCACATATCAACATAGAAGGCGTTAAGTACCTCTACAAATACGTCTACAAAGGATATGACACCGCGTCAGTTAGACTGGTAAAGGAAAACAGTACTGGAATGGTCGATCACAATGAAATATCAACATTTCTTGATGGAAGATATGTTAGTGCTCCAGAAGCAATGTGGCGAATGAATGAGTTCACCATGTCAGAAAAGTCACTCTATACTCAGATTAGCAGTACATTTGCCTGAACAACAACATGTAATTTATCATGAAGGACAAGAAGATCAGGCAGTTGCAAGGGCATCTACAAAACAAACAATGTTAACTGCATGGTTCAAACTTAATCAAACTGACGAACAAGCACGTAACTACACTTACACAGATATACCAAAGTAGTACTATGTTTTCGATAAGAACGGGACAAAATGGAAAAGACATCAATGAGGAGGAGAAGGAGTGATCGGGAGAATTCCGGTAGTTAGTATAAAAGATAACGAAAGATACTATCTGCGTATGTTACTCACAAGACATAAGGGTGCAATTGGTTTTGAGAGTCTGAAGGCTATCAATGGGGTACTATGTCAGACTTTCCAAGAGGCGTGTAGAGAACTTGGACTTCTTGAAGGTGATAGAATTTGACATGATACGCTAACTGAAGTGGCTCAGACAAAAATGCCGAGTTACCTGCGAATGTTATTTGCAATAATCTGTGGATTTGGAGAACCAGAAAATGTTCCTGAACTTTGAGCTCAGCATAATGATGCAATGTGTGAAGGTTTTATACGTAGATATTCTGAAGAGACTGGACCACAATACGCGCTTGCAGAAATCGATGAACTACTGAAGGCTAATGGTTTGAGTCTGAGCGAACTTAAACTGCCAGTTGTAAATCTATCTTCAGCTATTCTGAATTTATACTCCTTTGACATTTTAGAAGAGCAAGCTAAAGCCAGTACAAATACAGAGAAACTTAACGATGAGCAACGAATGGCCATAGAAACAGTACTTGATGCAATATATGGTAACAAAGGGAGAGACTGAAATGTTTTTTTTTTTTTTTTTAGATGGACCTGCAGGCACAGGAAAAACATTCGTTTACTCAACACTACTACATACAATCAGAGGAAAGGGAGATCAAGCCACCGCTGTAGGTTCAACTGGAATAGCAGCTACTCTACTACCTGCAGGAAGAACTGCTCACTTGATTTTCAAAATACCACTAATCCTGAATTTAAAGACAAACACACCCGAAGCAAAAGCACTCTTAGATATGAAATTAATAGTATGGGATGAAGCTCCAATGACGCATGTGCATGTCTTCCTGGCTGTAGATAGACTTCTCAAAGATCTAACAAAATGTATCGAACTCTTCGGTGGTAAAATCGTCTTCCTGGGAGGGGATTTCCATCAAGTCTTGCATGTAATCTTGGGAGGTTCATGGTCTCTGACTGTTGCCAGCTGTAATGAAACTTACCCGAAACATGCGCACTCTTGATACTGAGAGAGAATTTGCAAAATTGCTTTTAGAAATAGGCGAAGGCAATGACGGAGAAATAATTAAATTACCTCCAAGATGCTATCCACACACACAAGATCCAGTTGAAGAACTGTATGCTGATATAGACTTCACTACAGTCATCCCTCAGCAGATTAAAGGAAGAGCAATTCTCAGTGTAACGAATGAAGTATCACTCGAACTCAACAATCGCGTACTTGAGCGTATACCAGGAGATGAAGTAGTTTACAAAAGTGTAGACATTATCGTGAGTGAACATACTGAAGATCAACTTGCATACCTTGAGGAATTTTTGAACAGTCTAACACCAACTGGAATGTCACCTCACAAACTGAGATTGAACTGTGATCATGTTACTTAGAAATTCAGTACCCTCTAAAGGTCTGTGCAATGGGACGCGACTCAGTTTTACGATTAAAACGTAACATAATCGAAGCATCAGTTATAGATTCAGTTAATACAGAAACTGTTCTAATACACCGAATACCACTTATCCCTACAGACACTAACATACCTTTTAAATTTAAACGTAAACAATTCCCTATACGATTAGCTTTTTCTATGACTATAAACAAGTCGCAGGGTCAGACTTTTGACAAAATCTGTCTTTACTTACCAAAACCAGTTTTTAGTCATGGTCAACTTTACGTAGGTCTCTCACGAGTAAGATCATTTGACTCTCTAATTGTTGTATCTACAAATCAAGAGATCGAAAATTGTGTGTATAAAGAAATTTATGATACTGAGCAATAAAGTTAGACTAGTATGCAGATGCTCTGCGTGGGTAAAGCTAGTAAATATATAATACAGTAAAATCTCCTTATTCACGGATTCGTGGATTTGTCATTCGCAGATTTCAGGTATTACTATTTACAACCATTTTCAGCATTTGAGGGTTATAATTTCAGTATTCAGTATCTTTCCACTGGGATAAAGAATCACAGCCATGGTGCACTGCCGGCTGCCTACATTTGCAGCAGCATGTACTTTTTAGCAATTCCTTCCAATTACCGTATAGCCCCCCTGTTTTTCGCCAAAAGTGAAGTGCAAAAGTTGAGGGGGGAGGTTATTTTCGGGCACTAAAAATTAGGTGGGTACAAACAAGTGTGCAAAGCTTCAATAACGATGAATTTCATTCAAGTCAGTAAGTGTTTCTATCCATTGTAACACTAAACTACTCGGGTTGCGAATATTTATTTGCAAGGCTGATTGACGTCACCATATAGGAAGGATTTTTCAATTGCCTGATCGCTCTCATTATCGTCAAATTGCAAGTTTTACCGTATTTGCTCGTGTAAGCCGCACCCCTCTGTATCCTGCGCACCCCGTTTTTTGAGCCAGCTCTAGAGAAAAAAATTTATTTGAGCCGAAAAAGGGTTTTTTAAATCACCAATTCCTATTCCTCAAAAATACTACGCTCAAGTTAAGCATCTTCACACTCCTACGTGACGAATTTATTGGGTGATCTCTTTATATCGGTACTAGCAGAAATCTCCTCGGTAGTCCTCTTTTGTTAAACACTTAACTGTTTTTGTCGTCATATTGGTCATGTTCGGCAGAAATCGCTCCGGAAGCGATCATTCTGCTGGACGTAATTTTCCAGCCATATGGTCACTGATCCCTACCGTATCGGTCGTCATATTTTGGCGAACTAAAATTATGATCAGTGATCATTCAATGACTTTCACAGACGTATAATAGAATAAAGGAAGCATGCCATATCTGAACATGGTAGGCGTCGTCTGCTGTGAGAACAAAACCCCCACCAATCCAAACTGGTCACGCATGAGCCGTGGCCTCCGTGACGATTGCAGCAGAAAGCCGTCAAGTTTGGGGAGCACCCGTTTAAACTTAAAACTCACTTAAAATTTTTATACAATGAATGAAAATGACTAAATACACCGAAATTTAGAAATAGAATAATAGATGCAGCATGGGTGCTAGCTTAAAGTGTATTTGTTTACCGACACGACATTTTGAGAAAAATGGTGAGCGGCAAATAAAAGAATTCGTGTAATACGCGCACCCCCTTTTCTTCACCGGCGTTTTGGGAAAAAAGGTGCGCAGCTTACACGAGCAAATATGGTAATACCAATAAAATTAACCTTACCCGAGAATGGACTAATTGCCTGGCAAAGCTCGAATTGTTAATTACACAAACGAAAGATAGATTAGCACTGCGCATCGAAATATGAGCGAAGTGCGAATTTATATTGCTGCATAAATTGGTATTTTATTTCGACTTTTTAAAGTTTACTTTTACTCCCTAAAAATGTATTTTTGTTCATTTCCTTGTCAAATATCTCTTTCGTTAGTATACCCTCTGAATTCTGAGGTACAAATCTGAAAACCTTAAAATTCCAATTAGCATGGCATTTTATAACTCGCTAATTGGTACTTTTTTATTAAATGAATGCAAGTTTGATATTTCTTCAAATTATACAGCATGTTTCATGACATTAAAGTCCTAAAAATGATCATGTCCTTTCAGGGTATTAAAATATTTTCTAGATTTGTGTGAGAAAAGATGGGTAGGGGGGCTATATTCGGAGGGGGGCTATATTCGGTCAAATACGGTACTCTCCAACAGATGATCCTAGATCAACCAAATTTACATCCTATGTAGGCCTAATGTAGATTTATCTATCCGAGAATTTTGACATTTGTAACTTACGTCATTTGAGTTATTACTTTCTCTATATGTAGTATGGGGAAAGTATTGTTTTCATGAAAAGATTTGAATTCGAAATTTCAATGGAAATTCATGTTTTGAGGTCCCATGAACACATTTTGGTCATTTTCTCGATGATGTCTGTGTGTCTATCCGCATGTGTGTGATAGAAATTTTGTGGGCTCTCTAACTCAAAAACTATTCATCAGATCAGCATGAAACTCTATATTAGTGATTTTATATACATATATTCTTAAGATTTGAAAAGATTTTTATAACAATCGGTCAGTCGGAAGTAAAGGTTTACTCCTGTCAAATTTTAGTTTTTCTTAAATATTTGGCTTAAAACTGAATTTTTGTTAACATATATACGAGGGTCGGCTGAAAAGTAATGCACATGGTCATGTACAATTCAAACGAAGAAGTGGAGCATGACATACACAGTCTTGTTTTGTACCTTCATTCCCCCTCTACAAACCAGACAAGTTTCAACTTGAGTGGATGTTAGGGAAGCTGAGAAGATGTGTCTGTCGTGTGTGAGGCAGTACAGATTCCATTTTGTTGCATCATGACAACGTGAGACCGCACACATCACACACAATGCAGGAAGCGCTACCGCTACAGAGAAAGAAATTTGTCATTGTTCCACATCCTCCCTACAGTCCCAATCTCGCTCCCTGTGATTTTGTTTTGTTTCCAGCATTGAAGCATGATCTTCGAGAAAACTGTTACGGGTCTGATGACCAGTTGATGTTGGGAGAAATGTATCGGTAAAGGTGGGGATTTTGTAGAAAAACAATAAATGAATTCAAAGATAAGATTCTGAGCTTTGTTTCTTTTTGTTTTTTTTAATACCTCTATTCATTCAGGAGTTATGTGACCGTGTGCATTATATTTCAGCCGACCCTCATATATATAGAAGTTGTAGATATTATTTTTTTCTACAACTCTTGTTTGAAATAAATTTTCATATGAGGAATATTTCAAGAGATATTCAATTTTCTTCAAAATTGACGGTTAGTGGGCAGCTCGCATGCATGGTAGTGAAAACAATTGAATCGCTAGCACTGAAGCATGTAAGTTGAACTGTTCCTATTGGCATATTTATTTGATTTTAGTTGACAACTTACGTACGGAGACAGTCATGTGTTGGACACATCAATTTATTTTGTACATGGAAAGATAGATGGATGAACCAAAATTATGCTTTCCATGGCTTTTCTTGGCTACATTTAGTTGGGATATTAAAATACTATATGCTTAGATTTTAATAAATTCTTATATTTCAGGTACTCTTAATGATAAAACATTCAAATTAAATGGAGGATATAGGAAAAATAATAACAAATTACTTGGTTATATTTACTATCTAAATAAATATGTAGAAAAGACATACTTGTGCACAAATTTAACTAAAACATAATGTGAGTACAGGATGTCCCGAGTTACAAACGGAGTGCATTCCAAAAGTTCATTCGTAAGTCCTTTGTTCAGAACTCAGAACCACATGCTCTATTTTATAAATGGTTCCAGACAGTCCACAAATGCCTATTTAACCCACAATTAAACTGAAATATTGTATAGTTGCTATAAATAATAATAGAAAATAATACTGTTGCGAATTTTGGTTATGTCCTTCACTATCCTCCTGATGGGAAATGTGAAAAAATCTGCTATGACCGGGAATCGAACCCGGGTCTTCCACTTGTCAGGCAGATATTCTATCACTGAACTATCGTAGCAGACTAATTCTCCTGTTTCAGAATGGGAATATTTTCTTAGGTTGGGACTAGTGCTAGTATCAACCAGCCGCAACAGATGTCCTCAAGGAGATACATCAAAGAAAACCCCTACCCACTCAATGGTGAGAATGTCTATGTTATAAATTGGTGAAATGAATGAGGAACACTTCCACAGAGGGGTGATGCCATGCTACACTATCGCAAGTGATTCCTGAGAGAAAAGACTGATTTTTACGTGTGATTTGGTGCTCGTATGCCCGATTTATTAGAGTTATGGAGTTTCATTCATAAGTATGGATGTTCATAAGTCTGGAACCTCCTGTACTTCCTTTTTATTATTTTTATGGTACTTTACTAGATGCTTTGGTTTATACTACCAAATAATACTTTTATAGCAGATCACTTTATGTCCTATTCGTAATTGAAAGTTTCATTTTTAAGAAATTTAATCTAACTAATATAAAAGACAGTGTCACTTTGTGTGTAATGCTTTTTGAAGCTTAATATATTGTAAACAACTGAACCAAATTTGATGAAAATTTCAGGATAGCATTATGATATAATAACAAAATGTTTTAATGTATCAAACTTGAGATCAAAGACCCGGGTTCGACTCCATGGGCTAATTTCCATTTCCAATAAGATAACACGTAATTTCACATAAAAATGAACTATTTGACACACAGGCTTTCATTCTTTTTTAGATTAAAATTAGAAAGAATTGACCTACGAACTTCGGATGTGAACCATTTTGAAGAAAACATTATAAGGGTTCTTATTCTGTTCGTCTTTTACTGATTACAGTTCGAAATTGCTGAATTTAAACATTTAATTCACACAGTTTGAGGAAATCTAGCCATTTTAAGAGGATGTTGCCTTGCCTACCAATTATTAGACCTTGATATCATATTGTTATTTCAATCATTATGGACGTAAACGTGCTTTGTTTTAATACGAGAGAGAGAGAGAGAGGGAGAGGACAAAGGGAGGGGGAGGGAGAGAGGGAAGGAGAGGGAGGTAGAGGAAGGGGGAGGGAAAGGAGAGAGGGGAAGAGAGTGGGAGAGGGGGAATGAAGGAGAGGGAAATGACTTTCAATACAATTTATGTTTCTGATGCCAAATTGATCTCCATAAATAGCTTGAATGATTGAATCTTTACTCCTGTTGATATTTCAATGGGCATTACACTAGTGCATTAATACAGAGATCAGTTATTTCAGCAAATGAAGAATATTTCTTATGCTTACCTGAATCAGTGGCAACAGACTTAGGTGGGGGCACAGGAGCAAAGATGGTGGGAAAAACAGAGTCTGGTAGTTGGCAGTCTATCTGCAAGCGGTTAATTTTTGCATGTATCTTTCGACCATGTGGAGATGTCTGCATTTCAAGCCACAGACCAGTAAGAAATGATCGCCGCAGATGTCTTCTGTGAGGACGCTCCATCATCATCAGCCGAAAATCTACCTGTGTTGAATGAATGTCATTGAAACCATCACTTTGTCAGCTAAATTTGATAATCTTAAATGATTAGGGATAGACCTAGTTTAGATTATTAATTTGTTTGAATAATTGTAAAGTAAAGGAATCAAATAGTATGTAAAATATGTTGGCATATAAGACAGCATTGTAATTTTCATAATTTACCTATATCCAATGAAGCAAAATGCAATAAATAGGAATGAATAAATCTGGTAAAGATTATTAACACATCTGCTGACCATATTTTCCCATTAGCAGCTACTGGGAATGACCATTTAAGGCTGTGAAATTTAAAAAATCTGATGTGGCCAACACATGACTTTCTCCATATTTGGGGTATAGATATTTAAATTATTATGAGTAGCATTATAAGGCAAAATTATTATTTCGTATCGTAAAAGAATACAGTCGTATTATTGCCATAAATTACGTATATTTTGAATGTTTACAATATTCACCGCTACATGGTGCTGGCGCTGTATACAGGTATTAAGATAAAGCGAAATATATCCAAAATGGATGCTTCTACGAAAATTAGTTTCAAACAAAACTTGGAAGAAATATTATTCTCTACAACTTTGGTCCTTACGAAGATTACCAATTACAATGTTGTTAAGGAGATATTTAACGGAAACCGAAAAACCGGTTATTTATAAATAACTCCTAAACAATAACTCCTATAGAAAATTGTTTCAAATGAAAGTTGTAGGAAATTACATTCTCTATAACTTTTGTATAGAATTGTAAATACAAAAATGATATTTTAACCAAGAAATATCGCAAAAACCGAATCGGGTTTCGAATAAACCTCGACTTCCGGTTATCCGTTATTGTCCAAAAACTAATCAGTTCTTTGTGCTCATGTAAGAGTGTTAGATATGAAGTTTGGTAACGATATGGCACGTACTTTTTGAGTTAGAGCGCCCACACTAACATACACACACACGTACACACACACGTACAAACACACACGCACACACGCACGCATGCACACACACAGACATCATTCCGAAAATAGTCTAAACGTGTTCTAGGGACCTAAAAACATGTATATCCGTTGAAATCTGGAAGTCGATTTTTTTCATGAATACAATACTTTCCCATTACTACGTATGAGAAAGTAACAAATATGCACTCATGCAAATAAACATGTCTAGGGGTTTATTGAAGATATTTGGTTCATTTAAATGCACCTCTACATAATCAAGCATGCTTGTACATTTATAATACATGATATGTATAATCTTCAGTATTAAATACTAAGTACAGTGAGACCTCGATTTTACACCACTGAAGGGACCACCTAAAATAAATGTAAAATCGAGGAAAGTGTAAAATTGGGAAAAAGAAGATTATGTAACATTAAGTAAAATATGGGTTGCTTTACACCATAACTTTGGTAAAATATATGTTTGAACACAGTAACAATGAAATTGCAAATAAACTAACTTATATAACATATTATTTCTTTCACCAGTCAAAAAGTTTGATACGTGTTCCAACATGCGCATCAAGTTGAGCTAAGATATTAATTTTATCATTTATCATAAATACTTTCCGTTTTGCATTATTATCCACATTTCAGGCCAAAAATTAATTAATGGATTACCATTTTTTAAACAATACCAAGCGTTGTGCAGATGTTGTCGACTACCTACTAAAATGACCAATACATAAATGGATTACCGCATTAACCATATTTATTCGTGTACCCCAAGCACATTTTTCCCGAAATGCCGGGGAAAAAAGGGGTTGCGCATCTTACATGAGGATTTCGGAAGAGGTTATATAAATTGTATCGATAGTAAATTCTCAGCAATATGCTTGCATCTACGTTTATATTCGTAAAATACGTTGAATTCTATGAAGTATAAGTGTATTTATGTGACCAAGCAAACGTTTAAGTTATGCCCGTGCTGCAGGAAAAAACTCGCTAAAGTAGGCAGAAAGAATACACCGACTGACTGATAACTACAGTTCAATGACTACTGAGGGTTTACTGACTTGAGAATAGGTAGGTTCAAGTTTGGTCCTTTTCCCTCATCCACTTCAAGGAATTCGGAGTGGTGAAATTTTGTTGCAAATGAAAGATTTCATCGTTCGAAAGGAAGATGGAAATCCAAATCCCATGTGTTTGGACTCGTTTGTTCGTAACCTTCCAATATTTACTCATGAGACGATACGCGAAGAAACTCCCCATCCACCTAAGGAAGTTCCCGTTCATATTTGAACAAATAGTTCGTGAAGCTCAACATCTGTTCGTAATATTAAGTGCGTCAAAAACAGAAGGGGGGGCAAAGTTGCGTAATAACAACAAAAATAGTTAAGGGATTAACAAAAGAGGATTATCGGTGAGGAGATTTCTGCTAGTATCGTCATAAAGAGATCATTCAATAAATTGCGTCACGTAGAAGGGAGAAGATGCTTACCTGAGCGGCACTTGCTTCAGGGAGTGGGAAGCGGTGACTTACAAAAAAAACTTATTCTGGCTCAAATTAATTTTTTCCCTCCAAACCGGCCCAAAAACAGGAGTGTGCGGGGTACACGAGTGCGTGGGTTACGTGAGTAAATCCGGTATATACAATTCCTAGCGTCGTGTTGATATAAACTTCCTACAAAAACAAATGACTGCAACTATGCAAGCGTAATGGTGAGCATGAAGTGTGTTCGTTTATTTGATTGGTCGATAAATATACTGCCACGTGGGGTTGCAAACAGTTCTTACGCAAACATATGTCTATTTAAACATGAGTTTGACAAAGTTACGACTAAAACTATTGAATAAAGTCTATTTTTAACATTGAATATGAGCAGAACACTGCTGGTGCTTCTTCACATTTTCCAAAATAGAAAATTGAAAACGTAAACTTGGGTGAATTTCCATTGTCAGGACTCGAAAAATAAGACACTGATTCGGGAGAAATGTAAATTCGAGGAAACGTAAAATCGGATAAAATTTTACATTGTTCTTATGAGAATTTGGCCTGGACCAGACAAAAAGTGCGCAAAATCGGAAAAAACGTAAAATTGGATAGTGCAGAATTGAGGTTTCACTGTATTACTAGCTGAACCCGCACAATATTTTCGTTTTTTTTTCAATTAATTTATCAAAAATTAAGGAGTGTGTCTCAATAATTCATATTTAACTATACTAATGCATTTCCCAGGTATTGGTAAGGTTCGTGGGTTCGAATCTCTGCGAGGGCACGGCTGTGTGTATGTACTGACAATTTATTCTGCGAAGTCAGTCAGAAATCTGCATTTTAAATTTCATATTAGAGAGAAAATTAATGCTACACAGTAATTGATTGCAAACTTTTCCATTTCCCATAAAATAACACGTAAAAATGGAATTCTCAACCTGCAGGCTTTCATTCCTTTTGAGATAAAAATAATAAAGTATTGCCTACAATCTTCGGTTATGAAACATTTTGAATAAAACATTATAAAATTTCTTATTCTGTTCACCATTTTCCACCTACAGTTCAAAATAGTTCAGTTTAAACGTTTAATGCATGTAATGCTGGAATTCAAGTGGAGAATAAAAGGATAATTGAAATAGTAAGATCAGTTTATAGAGGAATGTAAACAATGGATAAGAGAACTCCACAGAGGTATATTGTTCCACTTCCATTATCTCAATGAAGAGAATATAACCATGTAACGGGTCAAAAAAATAACGTATGTCCCTATTCTCATCTAATTTGAAATTTATGTATGAGACTGCGTTAATAAGCATTATAGATGTATAATATAATAGTTCTACTTATTAAAATGTAAGATTCAAGCATTCAAATGATGAAATGAAGATTCACCTGCTTTGAATAAATCGTTAGAAATGCTTCCCATACACAGTTAACTGAATAATTATCCGTAAATATTTACATTTCTATGCATACTAAAGTTTGACGTATTCTTTTTAGTAAATAATATTATCAGACTATGCACTCAAGTTGTACGATCCTATAGTTCAATTCAATTTTTTCCGCTAGAGGTTTCTTTAAGTAAAGGGGCTCTGCCCCTTACCGCTGTCCGGTTTACACCCGTGTGATTGGTGGCAAAAATAGAGCATACCTTTCTAGCTCTGTTTAAGAGCTTCTGTGTTAAGTCTTCCGTCTCTTTTCCACAGCCATTCGGGAGAATAACCCATAGGTCAGTCAGAAATCTGCATTTTAAGTCATATTAGAGAGGATATTAATGCTACACAGTAATTGATCACGAACATTTATGTTTATAATTTTCTTTGTTTCTTATTATTGAATAATATCCTTTCTTTTTTATATAACTATCAATGCAACCATTTATTTAGATTAACTATGAAGAGAAGATAACTGTAAACTTTCAACATGTTTAAAAAAATATTGTACGTCCCTATTCTCATCTAATTTTAAATTTATGCGTGAGCCTATTTGCGTTAATAAGCATTACAGCTGTATAATATAATAATTTTACTTACGAAAAGGTAAGATTCCAGCATTCAAATGGTGAAATTAAGATTCAATTACTACGATTAAATCGTTAGAAACGTTTCCCATATGCAGTCAACAGAATAATTATCCGTAAATATTTATGTTGCTATGCATCATTAATTTCGATGCTTAAACAAAAGTGCAAAGCGAATAACACTTCTATTTCACCTACTTGAAGGTTTAATTGGCATTAATTGAATCGGAGGCAACAAAGACGGTCGCCTTGACAACGTCCAGAAAAAGTACGAAATATCCGTAAAATTTTGAAAACAATTGCGTATTTCTGAATGATTTGACTGTGTAACATGTAAACATCGCAAGAATAAGATAGTGTAGAGTGTTAGCCGTCAAATAAAGCAAAAACAAAGAAAATCGGTCCATATTTACGTGTTTTAATGAATGAAGGAAAAAACCTTGCACTCTTAAAAATCGAAAATCCCGTGTAAACTTATGGGAACATATAGTTGTCTCATGGAATCGAACCTGGGACTTTGTCAAAATGAAAATAGTTTTCTAGGGACTATCTTGTAGAAACAAAACTCAGTTTACCGCATATCTCTATGACAAATGGCTTTCGAGATAGAGGGGGGACAGACAGATGGACACTTCCAAAATTATATATAAGATGTTACTAACAGATATACTCATGGAAGTATTAAATAAAAAAGAGAAAAATGACAAAGTAGAGAAGTTAGTGACTCAAGACCCAGTATACCAAGCACATTTCTTAGATGGTTACGTCAGCGGATGGGTTAAAAATAAGGACTTTACATAGAACTGGATCAAAATTTTTACTGCAAATATTTCATTATTTCAAATAACAGCAACTGAGTTATCAAATGTGCAACCCAAAGAAAGTGTACCAAAAGTAATGAAATTGAATAAATATGAATTTAGTGACAGTTTTGCAGCTAAGCAATGGCCAGTCACCAAAATAGAGGAAATGGGAAGAGGATGGTTCTGGGAAAGGGGGTGTTGTTAGTGGAGGGTTAGACTGAGGAACAAAAGAGAGCAGAAGATTTCAATGTGAGCATGGCATGGGAAAGCACGGATTGTTTTTACAGTGAAATATCTATTGAAGGATAGGGAGTAGGTTACCTTATGATCTGCAACCAGAAGGGAGCATTTAAGAGCGACGCTTTTCCGATGACCATACATGTGGATGCTGAGGTATGTTTTGGTGAAGACCATATAAAATGCAGGGCATTGTATGTAGTTTAACGGTAAATGATGTTTGTGGAGGTGTAGGTTCTGTGAGATGATACTGGGTAAGTGGTTTGCTTTATCGGGCCAGTGAACAAGAAGTTTCTATGATGGGGCAAGTGAGGCACCATGGCAGCACCGGCTTCAGACGGTAAGCAAGTGAGGCAATCGCCTCAGGGCGCACTCTCGAGGGGGGCGGCCTAATGCCGTTTGTGGTCACAATGACGCCCCTCCCTCTCCCAACTTCGGTCTTACAGCAGGAGCGGCCACCCAGCTCATAGAGACATATTTGCGAAAAATGGAGGGAAGTATAAAGCAAAACAAAGGCAACATGTGCGGGTCGGATCCGCGAGGTAGTTTTTACAAGTTTTCCGTCTCCTTTGTCTCCGATGGTGAACGAAAAAAGGAATTTTTTCAAGAAAGTGGGGGGGGGGGGGGGGGGGGGGGGAATTTCCACATTGGTCCCATCGGGATATTTGACCTAAAACGGCATATGGCATCCCTGATTCCAATGATTCTGTTTCCCTCTTATTTATATTATGAAGACCACTTTCCACTCTGAGAATCCAGGAAACTGCATGATTTGCACGTGAGTTGAGAAAATATTTTAAAGCACTCTTTCGGATGACGGTTTATTTCTGCATGGAAATTCAATGACCACCCGCATGCGCCTTTCTTCTGAATGGGAGGACACGTATGCGAAGATCATAAATGCTACTGCTGGCAGTCTTTCTTTCTTTTTGAAGGTTTTAGATTTTATGACCTTACGGGCGGCTAGAAAGAAATCTTACCGATGCGTCGGCAAACGTCGCGACGTTCCCAAGAAAACTTTCTGACACGTGTTTTACACATTGGTCTCTTGACCCTCTCTCCTTTTTCTCTTAAAATTTCTCGAAAAAGAAATTACTTCAAGACCCTCAGATTTTCTTAGTTTGTGGAAGAAGTAACATCGCAGAGCGAGTCGTGTCGTATTTTTGCAGTAACAGTGTGCATTTTGCTTAAAAATTAATAGGACTGGTTAGTATTTTAACTCGTGAAATATTTTAATTGTTTGTTTTTAATTTCTTTTGTTTCGCTTTTGGAGTTTTTGTGAGAGAAACTGTTTTAATTTTGGTAGAAAGATATCCTAACGATCCAGATCTTCTCATCACTACGTGGGACACCTTCACGCACAACATAGTCAGTACATTGTCTTCCATTGGAGAGGTTAGTTTCAATTTAATGAATTGTTACTGTTTATATTAAACTTCTTTTAGTACCTAATCTGATTTATTTCGAGAGATTTACTTCAATTATTTCTCGGTGTATTGTGACATTTCTCAGAATAATTAGTATTATTAATATTAGCCGATGTCAGCATTTTCGCCTTGTCATAATGACCCCTATGTTATTGATGATTCCTATAATAACTTGCAAGTCTAAATCAGTTATTCAAGTAAAAATTGCAAAAGTTGAAAAAATAAACCCTAATATTTAGGATGATTGTTTTTCGGATAAATTTCCCACCCCGTTATTCGCTAAACCCTTTGTTGTGAGGAAATCCTACCGGCGCGTGTTTTTCCAGTTATAGACGCCGCGGCGTCTATAACTGGAAAAACCTTACTGAATATAAATATTGCTTCTCTCAGATTCAGAGCAACTCCCATGAATTCTCCTCCATACTACCCCTACTAAATTACATCTTTTCATTGCTTTACTTTTTGGTATGCCAAAACAAAGGGAGAAGGTGTGAGTATAATTTTTATATAATTCTTATATCGAAAGTGAATTCTTAAAGTTGCGTAGTTATGTTATAGTCGGAATTAATAATGTTACTATTTCTTGATTCTTCGAATTAAGTACGGCTGGTAGTAAAATTAAAATTTTTAACTTATTATAATTTTCTTGTTGGATTTTATTCGTTTATCTAGCCCTTAGATAATAATCATTACTTGTATTTAGTATCTTTCCATTATTGTACGATAAATTCTATAAATCTTTTCCCCAGTACTCACAGTAGCTAGTTCTTTTCTCCTGTAAGGATTTTCACGAAGATAGGTATAATTAAATAAGTGAGAAAATTTCAATTTTTCAGATCAATCTAATGTAAGATATCAAAATAGTGAATAACATATTGTTTTTGAGGATATTACTATTAGTTGCTATGCCTATGACCATAACTTAATAATTCTCGAAGAGTGAATTGTTTCTCTTTAACTTTGTTAAAATGATAGAAATGACAAACGTGCGATGCATATTTTCTACAGAACTACAGAAAGTGCCTTATTCCTAGCGTCTGTAATTCGGAATGGCTTAAATCTGACGTCTATATTAGTTTTTTGTTTCACCTCATTTTAACGTGATGTCCCCACTGCGATTTGCATTGTTGGATTGCACTGTCGCACTCGATTCAAATCGACTCGAAAAAACGCCTAAATTGTATTTCACGTTTAAACACTAGCGGATATTTTCTTATGAGAAATAGTTCAACATAGTGCTTACATTTCATTCTATTTAATTAAGCAATTAGTTTTCTATGTATGCATTTAAAAACTTTTCATTTTTATGTCTTCATTAAAACGAGTTTTACATTTTCCGACCTAATTATGTGGCTCGATGTATTAATCTTTTCTGTAACAGTACGCAATTTTGTAATTTAGTATATTTTTTCTACTGGATATTAAATATGTTCATAGCATCATTAACTTACACGAGATTTATATTCAATTTTTCACTGGCAAAATAAGATTATATTTTCTTCCCTCTGTCTGTTCTTTCTTATTCAGTTTTGATCCAATGGGTGAATACAAATCCAATATAAATTTAAATATGAGGTAGCCTTACAAATATTGTTGTTTAGTGGACACTCGCACAATAATGGATTTTGTTTGATATAAAATTAGTATTATTATCATTTTTATATTATAAACTAGCAGAATTTCCCGTTGAATTTCAATGGATTTAGTGAAGCTACTACAGCACAACATACAAACTCTTTAAAATACCTATATATTATGTGATAATTTTAGTTATTAATAATACAAAAAAGTATGAATTCTTGATCATTACGGGACATGAGGGTGGGAGGGGGGCGACCAAAAACTTCCCGCCTCAGGGTGGCCAAAAGTCTGAAGCCGGCCCTGCACCATGGTCTTTCATATGAGAAAGACCCTGCAGGGGATGGCAGTGGACCTGTGGAGAGTTCTTTGCACCACAAGTCACCAAGATTCCTAGGTGAGCTTGGGGAAGAGTGTGAGAGTGGTAGGTGAGGTTATGAGAATGGGATGGGTGGCAAGAAGGACTTAATTCAGGCCTTCGTGTAGCCCCAGGTGGAAGGTTGTTATGAGAATCAGGAGAAGGGGATGTCTGCCTGAATTGGTGGATTCAGTGTTTGTGCAGAGGGAGGGAAAATGGCATGGTGTATTTGATAGTGAATTAATTCTGGAGGATAGCCTCGGTTGAGGAATGCCTCCTGAAGTTTGTTGCATATTCTATACCCTCTGCAGGAGGAATAAAGGAGAGATTTTTGGGTGTGATGTGGATGGCAGCTGGTATAGGGTAAGTACCATATCCGCCCAAATACAAGCCGATATTTTTTGTCAAAATCTATCATGAAAAAATCACCCCTCCGCTTAAATGCGAGTCCGAGGAAAATTTGGGTTATTGTTAAATCTCGAAGTCTCTCATTGCCTTCATGTTCAAATGATAGTACTATATTTTTTGTAAAGTAAATATTTGACCTATGATGAATATATATAAAAATATCTTGGCGAGATCGCTTTCGTAAAATGACGATTACGCAAAATGCGTTGACGACTTTGAATGCTCAACTGTTTGAATTTCGGTAAAACTTTACATGGAACGTGTATAATTATAAAAATGTAATTTCTTAAGGCAATGTAAATGCTAATTTCATTGGAAATAGACTTGGATGAAAAATTTCTTGGCGAGATCACTGTTACTATATTTGACCTTTTGTGAAAATGAAGATGAATGAAATTATTGTCACTGAATGTGGAACATTATTCAATGATGCAAAATTATTAATTGGAGTAATATTTCAAAATGTCAACAACTAAACCATTTCTCACACATTTCTTCGATCTTGAATAATGTATTCTAAGATGTGCATGAATGCCCGGCACACTTCAATGTAAAATCTACGAAATTTACGTTTTTGCCAAAAAAATTGGGAAAATTTTTGGGGGGTCGGCATAAATCCGGGGTCAGCTTCTCTTCGGGCAGATACGGTATTGTTCGTGATTGAAGGCTTTGATATGCACCCATTTCTCAGAAAAAGATTTATGTCATGGAATGTGGATTGTGTTGTATAGTAGTGATGGGTGATTGAGAAGGGGGTTGGGTTGAGACTTTCAAGAGGAAGCAATCAAGTTCTTCCTCCTCATTGGTCCACAGTAAGAAAATGTGGTTGATGAAGCGGAGACAAATGATGGTCTTTTGGGGAGATGATTTAAGGAGCTGTCACTCCACCACATCCCCATGATGGTCTGTTTTGTTTGTAACCTTCCAAATGCAAAGTTATTTTGTTGAGAACCATATCCATCAGTGTTGTGCGGAAGATGATAGATGGTTTCTTCTCTCCTGACCTCTTGTCAAGAGAGATTTGAAGGGTGGCAAGTCCTTCAGGGTGGGGAATTTCTGTGTATAGGGAACTTACATCTATGGTGACCATGATGGTGTTTGGTGAGGAGGAGAAGGAAGTGATTTTATGCAGTGGAGGAAGTGGTTTGTGTCTTTGAAAAAAGAGGGGAGCTGTTGGTTGAGAGGCTTTAGTTGACGAAGGTGGAGATTCGTTCAGTCAGTTAGTCGAAACTTGCGACTATTGGGCAATCTGGGTTTCTAGGTTTGTGAATTTTGGGAAGGAGGTAGATGTTAGGGATGCAGGGCATCAGTAGGATGATGAGATCCTCCAATAGTCAAGTAAGTGTCCACTGTCTCCCTCCAATCCATATCAACCACTACTTGAACATATATGCATGTGAGGGCACATGCATTTATGTACGTGTTTTAGTGCTGTTTAAATGTTAGACAGCATTCCTGTTTCAACAGTCTGAATTGTTGGAGTTCATATTTACAATAATAATCATTATCACATCCTGATTTAAAGATAATTCAAAATCATCAGTTGTACATAGCACTTAAAAATAATCAAAAATACATACCAATGTCTTGCTGTCAATCTGGACTTGTGTTTTCTCTTCTGCTTGCAGAACATTCAGATACTTCTGGTAGCCTTTTTCCAAAGCTAGTGATTCTTTTGCAGGAAGTGCACGGAATCGTTTCCCACCAGATTTCTGAACTTCCCAAAGAACACCAGAACTTCTCAGAAAGGAAAACATAAGCTGAATAAATCTCAAGGAACTAAATGCACATAGGTACATTACTTCCGGCACATATAAAAAAGATCTGATGTGTTCAGCACATGGTTTTCTCTACACAGAGTAATGAATATGATTGCTGTAGACATCAGCATACACAAGAATAATTAGTGGCAATTACACTAGTGTTATAAAACACAATACTTTTAAAATGCTTTCAATGATGTTTACATTGAAAAACAATAAGTAAACAAAATTGCTAGCTGTTTCTATGGATAAAATATCGATACACAATTTAAATTATCCTTGACAGCGTATGCATCGCTATCAACAATTAGACAATTTTATCAAAGCAATGGAAACAATGATAACACTTATCAACGTACTTAATATAAACTTGGACAAAAAATTGAAATACAGGCACTCTCCGGGTTACATAAGCCTCGACTTACATATGAGTAAACCCGCACTTACGTAAGCGGTTTGTGCAAGCGAGCGGAAACTACACACATGCATGAAGGAAGAATGTAAGGCATGGGTTGTAATGCAATGCACATTTGCTTGATCTCTTAACATTTGTTTCACTTTTGCGTAAATTAACTAACTGTTGCCCCTGCAATCATGGCTGATAAGTGTTGCAGTGAGAGTAAAAGTGCTAGTTTACATGCCTCTATTTTAACTGATTACTTGTACTGTATTGATGCAGTAAATTATACTTTAAACATATAGCATCCGTAGTAATTTTGAGTTACATAACCTGGGGAGTGCCTGTAGTTATCCATTGGCAATTGGTCAGAGTCCACTGCTCTAAAGCATATACTATTTGATTTCAGTCAAGATATTGCAAGGCAGGATGATGTATTTGTCCAAATAACTCATAGTTTAATTCTAGAGTTGCCTTAACATTTGACTTGCTAGTGCATTACTAATGTGGATATGACCCCTTGGAGCCTCTCTGGTTACTTAGGTAAAATACAGCTCCTCAAGTTACACATTAAAATGATATATAAAATTTTATGAGTATTATAAGCACAACAATAAATACATTCTCATTCAGTTTTGCTGCAAAAGGTTTGTAATTAGATGAGTTTTACATCCTAATGCTATCATATATTTATTTATTTTAATATGCAAAAAAGAAGCTGCTGGCCTCACCTTACTATCCCTGCATGTAAGACTTCAAACCCCTTTGAGTCATCTACGAGTGACAAGCCTAATCCATGGAGCGATATGGACAAATCCATTGACGCAGCCTCAAGTTCTCCAGCAGTCCGTGCCTCTTGCGCCAGTACCACATCAGCAGTGAAAAGTAGCACCCTCTGCATCCCATCAAGGAAAGACACCCAGTAGCCTTCTTCAGACTCACTGTTGTCACACACTTCGCCAAGTGCATCCTAAAGGAAAAGAATAGTCATTTAGCCCTTTTTCCAGTCAGATGTCTATATACAGTCCACTTCCCTATTTTTCTCTCATGGATATTGTTGTGTATTTCATAGGCATGCTAGGAATATGTTTCCCTTGATTCTGCTGCCATATAACATACTCTCAATGAATTTTTCAAAAATAATATGGGAATTTTTTAAAATTATTAAAAGTATTCATGGGGTCATATGAGTATTTCCGATGAAAATAATAACTTTGTTAACTTCCACAATCACACACACAATCACTTCCTTCAATCACATTCAATTTAACTTCTGCTGATATAGGTTTTCTTTTGTCTTCAGAAGTACTAGTTTCTCACTAGCTTTACATTTTTCACTCATGATTACTAATGGGTTACAATTAAATATTGTGATCAACATGAGGCACCATACAGGCACACAATTAAGATGACGACCGCACTGTCACTGAGAGAAAACATTAATGCCTACCAGGACTGTGTCCAGACATTCTATTGGCCTGAGGTGACATATATAACACCTTCAATTTTGTAACAAAGTTGTTTTCTCAGCAGTTTGCTCACTTTGCCACTGCATCTATCATTGTGGCATTCTGTGGTTGGCTTCTTGGAGAACAGTTTGTCCAATAAGTTATTATGTTAAGGTGGAAAAAATATCGTGCAAAGCAAAAAGTCTTCCTAAAGTAACAAATTGTGTTATAGTGAAATTGTATTAACTGCTTCCCTGAAAAGACTGAGTAAACTCAAGTGCAGAAGTGGAGAAAATTCTGACAAGTCAGAGTATACTAAAAGTTCCATCGACATTTTTGAAAGAAGCAGACAAACGAATAAGATGACGATTGCACTGCAACTGAGGGAGAAAGATTGCTATCGCAGTGGTGGACAACTTTTTCTGCATGGTGGGCCGCATTGGTAGCAGTGAACCATTTGGTGGGTCGCATAGGAAATGGCCAATGGATTATAGATAAATCGTAAGTTACCTAGAAATTCTTAGGAGCCATATGCGTGTTAGAATTAACTTTTTAGGGTTAACATTTCAATATTAAAAATCATGATGGAATTCAATCTAAGAAATATCTTTGAGAAAAAATCAAAAACAGTATTAAAAAGAACTTAACTGAACTGATAAATATTTAATAAGAGTTCACAATTTAACGTGAGATATTTGAACAGATTTTGCTACACAGAAAATAATATTTTTTAGTTAATAAATGAAAAAGTATAGAAAACTATGAATCACTGGCGGTTGGCTGCATAAAATTGCTAAGTAGGCTGCATATGGCCTGCATATTGGGCACCCCTTATCTATCAAAATGGTGCAGTTGTTTTCAGAGAACATTTAGACAATTGTGTTAGTGAAAAAATTTCGTGTAAATTGAAACGGTTAAATAAAGACTAACAGTATTTAGAATTTTGCCTTCAAATATAAGGATCGAACAGCAAAACATTCCTTCATGAATTGCTGTGGTAAACCTGTCAGCTCATTTGTCAACAGATAACATATTTCTTAAATATGTTAAATTAAATATGCTTATTAAACTTCGAGTATAACAAAAATGGTCCCAAAACGCAGTGCTAGTGACAATGCTGCTAAAAGGTTCAGAAATGTGACATCCCTTCAAATAAAACTAGAAGTGAATGAATGAAAATAACTCAGTCTAAAATTTCAAGCAACCTGAGGCCTAAAAATTCATCATTTTACTAATCGCCGAGGATTCCAGGAACCAATTAACGATGGTTATCATGGTCCTATTGTTCTACTTTTCCTATAAATTTTTATCGTAGGGGTAGCCATTATCAATAAAATCAAACAAGAATGTCTTCATTCGAGTTGAACTTTGAAATTTTTTTGCATGGTTACTTCTTCATTGTTACTAACATAAACAATCTCACAAAAATACACCGGTTGGGTTAGACTGGTAGGTATACCTTGACCGCGTAGAAAACGACCTTCTTGGCGACCAGTGGGCGGAGCTAAGGCTACCTACCCCACCTCCACACCTTCCCACCTCTGCTATCCCTTCCCCTCACTCTCGAGCGGACAGTCCCTTTTAACCAGCTCAGTGTTGATAGAAAGGATGATCCGAAGATCCTTATGCGACAGGCATAAGCTGTTATGATGGGAAATGAGGAAACAGGTGAAAACATCTGCCATGACCGGGAATCGAACCTGGGCCTTCCACTTGCCGGGTGGATATTCTACCACTGAACTACCGTGACAGACTAATTCTCCTAAGAAAATATTCCCGTTCAGAAACGAGAATTAGTCTGCCACGGTAGTTCAGTGGAAGAATATCTGCCCGGCAAGTGGAAGGCCCGGGTTTGATTCCCGGTCATGGCAGATTTTTTCACCTGTTTCCTCATTTCCCAGTTCAGTGTTGTCAGTTTCCCTCAAACATGGGCTGTAGGCCTGTTTTCCACTTATGAAAAGTAGCGGCGTTTTTAATTTTTCAGAAAAATAACAAACAGCAAAAGCTGGCAACCGTGAGCAAGTGAAGCTCCCGCCAGGGTCGTTCACGAGGGAGGGAGTTATAGCGGGAGTGGGGGTATACCCTTCTCGGAGGGGATGCACAGGAATTTTCATGCAGGACGTTTTGTACGCGGTCAAGCTATAGTGTGCATGTCTTCTAACCCAAAGGTTGTGGGTTCGAATCCTGCTTCAGGCATGGATGTTGTGATTCATCTTGGGGTTGTTCCCTCTGCCTGCAGTCAAGCCTTTGGCTTTGCAGGGAAGGCATCATTGAAAAAAACATATTTCCTTATGTGTGCATGCAATATTTTTAAATAGGAAGGAAATGGATTATTTATGACGAAGAAAGGAACTTTAAAATGCTATTTCCCTTACGAACATGTATATCATTTCTTTCAAATATTCCATTGCACAAAATGTGCCCATTTGTAATACGCTGTACAATTTCCTAATTGTTTGTTTCAGTACATGACATAGTTGTGTTTTCTAAATTTAGTTTACACCTCGATTGCTAGGTGTCGGAAACGGACAAAACTTGGATACCTCATTATGGGATATTCAAAAACCAAGTGTAATGTAACCACATGGTCATTTTACACTAGGAACGTAGGAAATTACTATACAACTTTTGCAGCTTCGCTTTCATTGCCAGATTTTCTTCATTGTGCCAATATATCTTTTCTTCTCTGGATCACTCAATGCTTGGGTTATTCCCAGTTCACCTTTAGAGGTCTATATTCTAGTTCCTGGAAGTATTTTCAAGGGAGGTGCTCGTGTAACCCTTCAACCTCATGCTTTTGATAGAAATTTTAGACACTTTGTTTTTCGAAATGTGGACATGGAGAAGAATTCTCAAGATAAAATGGACAGATAGGATGAAAAATGTGGAAGTACTACGAAGAACAGGAGAGGAGCAAATGATTCTACATAATATTTTAAATATTTTACTCCATGTTATTCAATTCTAGTTTTTGTTTTGAAATCTTTATGTCTCACAGATCAGTGCATCTTATTGGGTAGAAAATGCAGTAATTATGTACAACCTACCTCTGTCAAACTATTAGAAACTTCTTTGCCTTTGTGTCCTTTCCAACAAAGGATTCTTGGTCCTGAAGGATTGGACCATGCCAAGAGTCTCTGCTCATTAGGCAACAATTTCCTAAGGGAAAAAAAAACAACTCTTATTATAAAATAAAAAATAGCCTAATTTATGCATATAATGTATTTTCTGGTGTATAAGACATACTTTTTTGTCACAAAAATGTCTTCAAATCATGACGCACTTTATACCATGAAGGATTAAATGATGATGAAATGCTTTGCTTAAAATTTATTACAAGAAAACAAAATCATGTAATTATTCAATATTTTTACTATAAAATACTTTTACATGAACACTAACTGACTGTTGCAACTTTGTTTGCATTAAAAATTGCCATGTAACATTACAAAGATTATGTTTTAACAAGTAAGAATTTAAAAAAATTCAAAAATAAAAAATCTTTTTGCTTTACAAAATAGGCGGCCTTAAAAGGATAAAACAAGAAAAACTTCAGACTATTGGTTTGTTATAAGAGATTTCGATGTCATTATCTTTTCATTATTGTTGCTTTACGTATCATTTACATAATAATTTTGCTTTGATCGGAGGTTTTCAAGGTAGAGCTTCAATAAAAAATTGGTACAATCCAATTGTTATTAAAATTTCCAAGAATTAAATTGACTTTTCATTCATTTTTTGAGAAATATGAATTATGTAGTATTATTGCATATGTAAACTCATGTAACTGTACAAAATTTGATCAAAATTCGTTGTATCTGTTTTTGAGAAAATCCAATTGTTGCTAAAATTTCCTAGAATAAATGGTCCTTAATTATTCTGCAATTTTAACCATTTCTTCATAGCTTCTATTTGGATGATAAAATGCATAAGTACGAGATTTCATTCATTTTCGCTCTACAGTTTAGACTTTAGAGCCGCGAACAGATGGACAGACAGACAGAATTGCGAAAACCACTTTTTCAGACTCAGGTACACCTAAAACGTATATCTCCATCAAAATCTCAAGATCAAATTCTTTCGCGAATACAATACTGTATATACCCGATATTAGACGACTCTAATTATAAGACAACCCCCCATTTTGAATTCCCAATAAAAGGAAAAAATTTATTATGCACACCATGACAGAGATTTATTAACTAATAAAGATTAAACCAATTGAAATAAGCAATTTTGTAGTGTTAGTTAGCATATACAGTTGCTTTCCTTCAAGTGTCTATCAACGACTGATTTTAGCTTCTTACAGGACCTACTATAAAGGCGACGTCAATGCGTTTATTTATACTATCAATGAAGAGAAGATAACAATAACGCTTTTCTTTCATCTATTGGAAGGTTTAATTGGCCTTAAATGAATCGGAGGCAACAATGAGTCTCTCCTTGGCAACACCCGGAATGAGTACGAAAAATTTCGAAAAAGAATGCGTATTTCTGAAAAATTCGACCGTGTTACGTGTAAACATCGCAAGAATAACATAGTATAGATCTTTAGCCATCGAATAAAGTGAAAAAGAAGAAAATCAGTCCATATTTACATATTTTAAAGAATGAGGGAAAAAAACCTTGCACTCTGAAAAATCGAAAATCCCATGTAAACTTATGGGGAAATATAATTGTCTCCTGGATTCAAACCCGGGACACTTTAGCAAATGAAAATATTTTCCAGGGACCTCATAGCCAGTAGAAACAAAACACCGTTTACCGCATATCTTTTACGACGAACGGTTCTCGAGAAATACGCCGATATAATTACGCGATACTTCATACTCACGGACGCACACAGCTTCACTACGCGCATAATACATATATAGGATAAAATTCAAAAGAGTATTTGTATTCGAATACATTTGAATCGATTTCATTTCTACTACTACTTTTAATAATCGATTGTTTCAATTGATTTTAAGAATCGAATATTTCGATTATACTCTGCATTCGGTTCCTCTGTCAGTCAAACTATTACCCACCGCGCGATTATAAGACGACTAGCGATTTTTCGGTAATAAAAATTGGAACAAAACCTCGTCTTATATTCAGGTATATACGGTACTTACTCAATACACTTCATATATGAGAAAGTAGAAATGTGTTTTGCTATTAACTTTATATTCAGACTCCATTTATTCCAGCTTATGGATTAAGATTATTACCTAAATGATATGTAAAGCAATAGTAATGAAAAGAATATGACCGAAATTTTTTATAACGAACAAATAGCCTGAAATTTTTCTTTTTTTATCCTTTTAAGGCTGCCTATTTTGTAAAACAAAAAGATTTTATTTTTGAATTTTTTCAAAAATTCTTACTTGTTTTCATCTTTTAAGAGCGAAAATGAGTAACATTTAATGAAAAATAATAAACGTAAATAATGTAATTTATTTCCTTGTAGGTATTCAGTCATTTTGATTATTTTTTGCATACATTTAAAGTAGATAGTTTACTTCTATTTTAATACACTTATATCTCGCGTTATAATGTAACTACGGACATAAATTCATTGACTACTTTTTTTACACCGATTCTAAGCTGTGTGGCGATTTCTGAGAAAAGGTAAAAAAAGGTCGCCTTACAATGGTACTTTTATAACCAGAATCCATCTACCACAGCGTGAGGAATAAAAATACTTACCCAAAGTAATCATCTACTGATTACGTGTTGATTGTTTTATGAAAAAGTTCAAATTGTACAATTAAGCATTATAACTTCTCTCGCCTTATATTGGTCAAAATGACAACTTACGTTGAAATCCGTATTTCCCGCTATCATTTATAACATAGGGGCAAAGAATGCTGTGACTATGTAGTAGTTCAATTTCTTGCTACTAAAATGCCCCCGACTCACCGGCAGAGCCACCACAACCAAATAGACTTTTGGAAAGTTTGAATATTCACAGTTCAACTTCTAGATGAGATAGAAAACTGTTTATAGGCTACAAACTATCTGCAAGCCATAAGCTTTCAATCAATGTAACATTCTTTACAATCCGACCATTCCTTCAAGAGATATGAGGAAACAAAAAATGGTCTACCTTTGAAAACAGACCTGTTGATAAGTAGGTGGTGTTGCCGTGTGGCTAAGGTGCTGGTAGTTCACTTTGAACCTGAGGACCCGGGTTCGATTCCCACACGTGGCATATTTTTTTTCTGTCACCTACGGACATTTTCTTAACTTAAATTTTTGCCTTTATGTTACCATATAGACTCGAATACAGTGCGATGTTTTTTTCATCAATGGTTACCTTTAAAAGTCGCATTCGCACTATATTCGAGTACTTTTAAGAAGTGCATATTGGCGCGTCTCATGACGCGTTTCAGACGTCAGTTTATAATTGCTACATTGTAGGTGAATTGGGTGTTCATGTTACGATGCTACACTGTACAAATACAATGGAAAAGCATCTGAGAAGAAAATTGAAAATAGGTAGATCACGGTCAAACTGCAACAACTTCGCGCACATGTTGTCTGCAGCTGGAACCCCCAAGGTATCGGTAGCTCATACGTCAGTGCATTGATATTTTTTGTTTTTCCAGTTTCCGAAGTTTTTACCCATTATTATTTTAATCATGGATGGCCAAAAGGAAGTTGATCATGTTGAGAAAAAGGCTTCTTCCAAATCCCAAGTTAACAGAGGAATTCGACAAAGTTATGACATGAACTTTAAAGTACTCGTGACTCAAGAGGCAGAAAAAATAAACAATCTTCAAGCTTCGAAGAAGTATGGTGTTTCGGAAGCAACTATACATTTATGGTGGAAGCATTTAGATAAGTTTAAATTTGCTAATTCAACCAGGAAGGTGTTTAGGGGACCTTCAAAAGGAAGATTTGAAGAGACCTCGACAATCGTGTCTACGATTTCGTGATGGAAAAACGAAGTGAAGGATTTCCCATCACTTAAGAAGACATAATGATGAAAGCTTTGGAAGTGGCGAGTGAATTTAAAATTCCACGCAGATTTTAAAGCAAGCATCGGCTGGTGTAGACGGATGATGCGAAGAAAAGGCCTTTCTCTTCGACGCCGCACTTCTCTAGCTCAATGCCTTCCTAGTGATAATGCCGAGAAGTTAACTGATTACCAAAGGTATATCATAAACTTACGTAAAAAGCACAGCTACCTGCTAGGGAAGATGGGAAATGCCGATCAAACTCCTGTTTGTTTTGATATGCCATCAAATGTCACCATCAATGTTAAAGGCACTAAATCAGTGTTGATCAAATCCATGGGAAATGAGAAAAATAGAATCACGGTAATGCTTGCAGTCACGGCCGACAGGCAAAAACTGACTCCTTATTTTAATTAAAATGTTCGCATTAAAATTTGTGTTTTAAATTGTTTTCAGGAGATTGAAGAAACTTCAGATATTTAGTACATGAGTTTATACATAATTTACATGTGTAAAACAGAGAAAATGAAATGTTTTTTCATTATTTTCTAAAATTCCTTTCAAAATACTTGGGGTCGCACTATATTCAGGTCAATATGGTATATTAGTGTGCATCTCTCTCGGTAGATTTTTATTTCTATTTTAAAATAATATTTACAGGTTTTCTTCTCTTGTGATTCTCACTCTATGTTATGCACATTAAAAAGCGACTTACTTCCTAACATTTTGTGATTGCTTTTAAGGAGCTGATTTACTTTGTACTTGCAATTAAAAATATGATTACTCAACGAAAGAGGTCAGCGTTTTAAGTAGGTATCTCCATAACCCTTTCTGCCTTCCCTAGCTGCAAGGATTCCTGGAAGAATATGTCTAACAGTTCATGTTTCCAACCCTGGCAGTGAAAGCGACAAACAGAGAGACTGTTGGAAGGCACGGAGACAGTACCTATTTAAAAGGTCTATCATTGGGTAATTGTATCTTTAATTGCAAGTACAAAGTAAATCAGCTCCTTTAAAGCAATCACAACATGTTAGAAAGTAAGGTGCTTTTTAATGTGCATAACATAGAGTGATAATCGCAAGAGAAGAAGAACCTGTAAATATTATTTTAAAATAGAAATAAAAATCTACCGAGAGAGATGCACACTAATACAGTAAGTCCCCGACTTACATGGATCCGAGTTACACGGATCCGAGTTACACGGATCCGAGTTACACGGATCCGAGTTACACGGATCCGAGTTACACGGATCCGCAGATACACGGATGAGGGTAGTTGAACTGCCGCGTGTATACAGTTAGTTGGGCAGCTGCTCGATAGATGGCGTTACTTGTACACTGCAGGAAACGTAGCAGACAGAAGTGCTTTTGTTAGATTTGTTTTTTATTGTGAAAGAGCTTTTAAGTGCATGAAAATTATCACATAATTGCATTAAAACAAATTTGATAAACGAACTAGGTATAAGCCCTCATTATGGCTGAGAAACGTAAGAGTGATAACGTGGCGGTTCACGAAGGTATCTAGAGCAGTTAATGACGAAACTGCATGCTATAAAATTATTTATGATGAGAAGAAAGAAGCTACTATGTAAATATCACTGGACAAGTACATACATAAAACAGAGACAAATGATGTAATGCCATAGTCACCTGCAGAATCTGCTTAAATACATATATACTATGTACTAATACTCTTCTTGCAATTACTAACAGTTTTACTTAAGTAGGATGTATTGTAATGAATAAATTTTCATTTTCTTAACATTTTGTTATTATAAGCTCTACTTTTTCGGCTTTAATTATCCAATGAAGTGAATGTCAAATTTGTGTGACTGCTGTGCGTATTAGGTTACTTGACCAGCTACTCAAAAGAAGGCATTTGCCATACATTTCCACTGAAGTTCTCTTTACATTGCCACTAGTACTGCACAGCCGACTGCGTTGCTTCAAAAAAGGTATTGGTTTAAACATTGTTCGACTTACACGGAAATTTTTGGAACGAATTAACCGTGTAAGTTGGGGACTTACTGTATAATGTAAAAACAAAAATTTTAATTAAGAAAATGTCCGTAGGTGACGGAAAAAATATATGCCACGTGTGGGGATCAAACCTGGGTCCTCAGGTTCAAAGTGAACCACTAGCACCTTTAGCCGCATGGCAACACTGCCTACTTGTCAGCAGGTCTGTTTTCAAAGATATTTAAATGGTGGGCAGGTTTTTCGTGATCTTTAAATGTTAATAACTTGCGAAAGAATGGCCACTGGCGGCTATAAAAAATATGTCCAATTAATTTTTGTTCTTTCATGCAACGGTGGTTTTGTCCGAAAATCAGGGGACGAGTTGACTAACTTTACTTGTTAGATGAATCTCTGTGTCACACTGAGTGTTATGTAGTGAACAATATTGTCACATGACATTTTAATTTAAGAGAGCAGCACATGAGCCAAGAGCATACAACCACTATGCATCAAGTGCATCTATGGTTATCAAATAATCATACTATTTTCACCATAAAGAACAGAATAAATCTCTTAGTCAACCCTCACAGTGCATGTCTCTTTCAATGACTACAGCTCAAATCAATCAAAATCAAATGAAAATAATGATAGTATTATATTGGATGTCCCATTAATATCTTACATTTTGTTATTTGATATATCTGAGCATAACTATAAATTTGACTAATTTGACTATTAGACAACATTTAAAAGACGTAGAGTATGATAAGACACAACTCCCATGTTTGTACTTGACTGTATTTTAATAAATGTGTGGTTTTCTTTAACAACCTTTGTTTTATTACAGAAATAAATGTGTCAGATATAAATGGGCCATCCTGTATAAACATTTTATAAGAGTCTAAATATAATCTTAATCCTCCGTGACTCGCACGGGGTGCTGTGGACACTCCAGCCTACATTGTGGGGTGGCATTCTGTTTACTTTAGGTTTTATGACCCTTACCCTTTGGCAGCTGGAGTGAAAGATGTTCTGAACCTTTCCCGTACAAATCTTTAGTTTTACCCGACTTTCCTCTGAGTTCGGACGCTTTTTTTCTGACAGTGCGCTCTTGTGTGTGGCAGAAGTAACGAAGCTGTCATTTGCGTGTTCACGGATCACGGAATTTTGCAAAGCTCTATGTTTACTTAGTGTATTTGTATTGCGGAGTGTGTTCTGAAAATCTTCTAGTACTTTGGTCATCATATTACAATAGATAAGGTTCGTAAATATACTTTTATTTTATTTTTCCAAAAATTTATTTCTATTTTGAAGCAGATTTCATTTATATATATATATATATATATATATATATATATATATATATATATATATATATATATATATATATATATATTAGATAGATGTCTGAATTGCATTCTGAGACAGACGGAAACCATTGCTCTGCTTATTGGTGAATCTTCTGAAGAAGAAGTATGGGATTCCGACGATGGGTCTTCCGAAGACTTACTACATGAATCAGAACATGAAACAAGCAGTGAGCAAGATGTTAGTGATCTGGAAGATGAAATTGCATGTCATACGGAAGAACGCATCCTTATCGGTACAGACAATGTTACGAAGTGGAGTTTGGAGCAACCCCGACGTAATGTTAGAAAACCCACACATAATATCGTGTCTCAAGCTCCTGGTTTCAAGGGAAGCAAGGAAGATATAAAAATCCCTGTGGACTGCTTCAGAATTATGTTTAATCAGAAGATTTTAGAGATTATTGTTAATTGTAAGAATATACAAATTTCAAAAGTTGCAGTAAAATTTTCACGCGAAAGGGATGCAAAGCAAACAAATGAAATGGAGATAACTTGTCTTACAGGGCTTCTTTTTTATTTGGGTGCAAATAGATCTGGTTGCCAAAATATAAAAGATTTATGGGATCGGAATGGATTAGGTGTGGAAATATTTCATGCATCCTTGAGTTATTAACATTTTAAATTTTTATTGCAGTGCTTGCGTTTTGACAATGTAAACAATAGGGCAGTTAGGCAAGAAACCGATAAATTAGCAGCCATTCGGAATGTTTTTGAATTGATCGTTCGCAAATTTCAAGACTGTTATACAATAAGAGAGTTTGCGACTGTGGATGAACAATTACCTAGTTGCTTTTCGAGGCACGTGTTCTTTCCGTCAGTATATACCAAGTAAACCAGCTAAATACGGGATAAAAATATTTGCCCTTGTGGATGCATGCATTTACTATACGCTGAATTTAGAGGTATATGTTGGGACACAGCCTCAAGGGCCATATAAGCTAGACAATTGCCCAAGAGAGGTTGTAAAATGCCTTGTCCCACTTTTGAGGACGGGAAGGAACTTAACTGCTGACAATTGGTTTGTAAGCATGCTGCTTGCAGAGGATTTGCTGAAAAATAATATTACACTGGTGGGAACTGTTCGAAAAAATAAGAGGGAACTGCCACCACAGATGGTGAATGTGAAGGGCAGGGAAGAGTACTGTAGCATGTTTGCATTAAAAAAGAACATGACTCTTGTATCATATATACCTAAGAAGGGTAAATATGTCATTGTGCTATCAACTATGCATAATGAAGTTAGCATAGACAGCTCAACTGGAGAAAAAAGAAAGCTAGAGATGGTAACATTTTATAATTCAACGAAAGGCGGTGTTGATACGGTTGATAAGATGTGTGCGACATATAATACTGCTAGGAATACAAGAATGTGGCCACTTGTTATTTTTTATCATCTACTAAACACACTGGGAATCAACGCATTTATTATCCACAGAAATATTTATCCCAAAAAAAAAAATGAATCGGCGGACATTCTTATGTGAAATAGTGAGGGAATTAACAAGGCCATACATGGTAAGAAGAAGTTCCATGACATTGTTGCCTTTGCCATTGAAGAGAAAGATAGAGGAATATGGAGAACCTTCGACAGTAGGAACGCAGGAGAAGACGAAAAAAGGGAAATGCGTACGATGTGTAGTTTGTCCCAGAACGAAAGATATTAAAACAAAATTTTATTGTGAATCTTGCGAAAGATAGATGTGTGCTAACCATGTGATGAAAATTCTCCCAGATTGTTTTAAAAAGTAAGAAAATAATTTGTGTTTGAAAAAATTTTGTTTCAATAACCTAAATATATTCAAAAATGCTTTTTTATGATAAATGATAATTTACGTAAAGAACTGTTTTAATTCATTGATAAATTATCTCTGTCATTCCAAAAATACTTAAACAATAAAAAAAGAAACATTTAACAGGAAAAAATGCAATTAAATTCGAAAAAACGGTGGGGTGTCAGGGACACCCCGTGCGAGTTTTCATGTTTGAATATGGCGCGCGCGTCCTGCAGGGTTAAAGGTCTGTATGAAATAAAATGAAACACAAAATGGCACATTCATGGATGCAATTACCAAATATCCTTTGAGCCCTTTTCCCAGAACTCCACCGGCTTTTGAAGATGATTCACAATAAGAGCAGGAGAAAGACCAGGTTTGTAAGGTGCAAATGTGATGTATGTTGCTCCCTCTGTATTTTGCGTTTCCACCTGCACACCACCATACTAAAACACAGAGAAAAACAAAAATCACATTTTTTCCCTGGTGATTTAATAATTCCTCAATCATTACGTCTAAGAATGAACTTACCTTATTAGGTAAAGGCAGTAATGTTGGATTGATTAAAGTAAGAGGAAATGGAGCTGTGATTTCTTTAGTTCCATATACTCGAACTACAAGTTTTCCATCCGTGGCATCAACTGGCCACAAAGGACAGCAACCACCTGAAGGGATACACACCCATGGATCAGCAGGTCGGCCTTCTTCACGACACTCCAAATCGTGGTCGGCAGTGTTCATAAGAACCACTCGAGGCATGAAGGTCACACGCTTTGTTAATGAACAGCCAGTTAATTGCACGTGAACACCCAACTAAAAATGAAATTGATGAAATTAAATCAAGATAAATGAAATTGGAATTTCTAAAATTATGGAGTTATTGAAAATAATCAAATCAGTACGATAAAATTTGATTGAAGCTTATCTAAATATATTGACACATCTGACATAGAATATAGGAGGATACAAATTATGAGGCACTTCTAGATGAGTTAGAGACTTGAAATTTGGCGGGATTATAGGTTTTTAGTCACAACCGAAGAAAAAATTCCAAAATTGTTAAAATTCCAAGGTGATATTTTTGCACCATAAGAAAAGTACATAAATTGGTGCAGAAGCTTGAAAATTCACACAAGTGTAGGTTTTTGGTCACAACCAATGGGAAAAATCTGAAATTGTTGAAATTCAATTTGTAGGGACTATTTTTGCCCCATTATTGCCCCTTACGAAAAACGTAAATCAGTGCAGAAACTTCCAAATGAGCTAGAAGCTTAAACATTTGCATGAGTTTAGGATTTTGATCACAACTGAGGGAAGGATTCTAAAATTGTTGAAATTCTAAGTGGTAACATTCCAAATTAGATGTAAACAAAAAATTGTCGAAAACGCCAATTTTATCAGTAACATTTCCAACTAGATGTAATAAAAAATCAAGAGGCAGGAGAGGCCGGTTGCTTGAGAATTCTGGTTGCATGAGTGCTGGATAAGTCGGAGTTTCCTGTATTACATTCACTTCTCTAACAATTAAGGGCTTGCCGGCACTGACTGACAACAACTTTAATATATAGAGAGATATCTTACTTAGGAACCCTCATGAACACAATATAAAAAAATAATGGAATATTTATTTATTTATTTTCCTACCCATAGTATTGTTCACTTTTACCTGTGTATTTCATGAATTTGTAGACATATGTGACATGAAATTATAAACCCAGTCAATCATATGCAATTACACAAAACTGTCAACAATGCAAATCACCTTGACAATGAAAGATTTTTCACGTAAATACGTTAAATTTTGGCATCAAAAACTAATTTCTGGGCTAATTTGAAGCATATACTAAAGTCGACGGCAGGAAAATTTAATTTTTAATGCCATTTCTCTAGCTTTCTGTTGCAGAATAGGCCTTGCTATAGGTACATTTCCAGCTCTATTTTCCATCAACCATTCAAACACACACTTATCTCTCTATTTTTCAGTGTACGAGATATGTTTCTGATGAAACCTTTACGAGCTGCAGGTTCAGTTTCTTTATATTTTATTAAAATACATTGTTTTAATATATGTAGGTTGTTCTTCTATCAGGGGTATTTTTTCCTATTATGAAAAATGGAAGATTACGAAAATACTAAGGTACGATATTAAGAGGTTTGCCTATATCATTATGTATAGTTTGGGTAGGACTAAAAGGATACTACAAAATGCAGAAGTTTATGATATATTGAGGTTTACTATATAGAAGTTTCACAGCATATAAATATATATAGATAATTTGAAGCTACACTGTGTGAATCATTTTTTTTAGCCCAAGGTAGTTCAACACACAATGACTTGGCATGAGTGAGTGCTGCAAAAGATCAAAAGAAAAACTGAAGTACACTGGTTTGAATATTTTGTCCATAAATAAAAAGATTTATTAGAAGGTTAGTTTTGCATTCAGAGTAGTCTTGAAATAAGGTAAATATAGGAAATTTGTTTCTTAGCAATATCATGTTAATAATGCTATTGCCATCATAGATATTGATATGAAGAGAATTAAACTATACCTGGCGTATGAATGTGGAAGTGTTGCAGGACACAATCCCAGAGCTTCCTACTGCATCCAAAGAGAAGCTGGTTGACCAATCACTGTCATCAATCCTCACCAAAGCTTTCTTTTTGCCAAAGAATGCTTTGCCTTTTGGAGCCAACATTACTGGACTGTTGAGGTCAGCAGGATGGTAGAGAATGTTTGATGAATCCTCTGCAGACTGAAAAAAATCTCCAAGTTAGTGAAATGTTTTCAAATTTGCCATTGGTGCATGAATAAAATCCACTGACAAAATGGCACCCTTACTCTGTATGTTAGCAGGAAACCAGTTTTATTAACCATCCAGCAAGGAGCAAAGAGACTAAGTTCTAATGTCCCTTTAGATTTTCCTCCATGCATACCTAAATCTAAAGTGGCATCCTGCGTTGCATCATAAGACTCAAAAGACCAGACTGAAAGTTCAGGCTGGTTCAGTAGGATGTCTTCAAGGCAAGACCACTCTCTCTCCAAATAATTAGGAATCTGGAAAGGAGGAAAGTGGTGGCAAAGATGCTCCAAAATAAAAGGTCAGAAAAAGACATACATTCAGTTCAACAAAGAACAAATAAAATTTAGTAACAAATATAATATACAGTGTACTCTCAAATATTCGTGGGTGGATTATCCGTTTTGCGGGTTATCCGTGCATGATTTTTCCGTATTTCTGATGAACTTTTATTTACGAAAATTGCGCTTTGCACTATTCATGCATTAATGCATGCGGAGTCGCATAATACGTTTCGCTCATTTACTTATGCAAAGAAGACATACTGCATAAAAAGAACATATATAAGGTTTTTTAAAGGTAGATCGACCATAAAATGATATCATGCTCTTTTACTGTTGATTATATTACATCGCATCTTTTACAGAGCGTAGCAGACAAACAAATTGTTTCATTGTGATTACATTTTACCCACGTATACAAAAATTTCCCTTCCCCTCTGTAGTCATTTCTCAGTCCACTGTGTTGTAGTTCACTCGGAAAGCCGTACACTCACACTGTCGTACTCACTTGGAAGTGTATACTCCAGAAGAGATGGCAGAAAAATGCAAGAAAATTGCGCTGAGAGTGAAGAGGAAAGAAACACAGAGCGCATGAGTCACAGTCTGGCACCCCAGTACATTTATAATTTACTTGATTATATGGGGCAGTAAAATTATCAATACAGTGATATTATAGCTGTGAGGAAAATCCGAGCCATCATGAAGAGAAACCTTAATGAGTCAACAAAACAAGCTAAGATTACGGACTATTTACTAAAAGACAAGTAAACTGTGTTAAGCGCGAAAATGGGTTGAATAGCATGTAATACGAGAGAATGTGAAAAATAAAGCAAAATTTGGATTATTTATTTTTTCTGAGTTTTTGTGCTGCTTCTCCCCAACATTAGCCTGGATAATTGAGAGTACACTGTACTAGCTTAAGCATCTGGTGTTGGCCAAGTAAATCCAATAAGAGCTAGTGACAGGAAAATGTACTTTTTTGTCTGCAACAAAACCTTTGCAACACCTGTTGTAAATAAGTTACCTTATCATTTGTCTGATTTCCACCTAAAAACAGTGGCTGTAGATAAAAAGTGAAATTGATATTACTGTTTCTGTTGCTTAGTTATATAATTCATGTCCATAGTTTTGTGATTAACTGTTTAGCAAATGTTCATTTTCTGTTTCTTAAATCTTTAGGAGAGGTTGATTATTTTTAGTCATTTAAGATCTGCAATTTACAAGTTAGTTAGTTTTATTTCCCTTTGTAGATTTGTTTAATTTCTATGTTTAAGAGTTTAGTACAAATTTGCCAAAATAATATACATAAAAACAATATATATAAGTATTCATATCTATAGCTCTTATACAACCTGTATAGTACCATAAATCATTCTATTTGGAAAGAGGATATTTGCTGTAAAAATGTGCGAGAGCATATAACTATGATAGTTTAAGAGATGCAAATTCAAGAGAGACTACCATAACTGCCTTACTCAAAAATCCTGTGAGCCAAATCACTTTGCAGTGATGGGAGGAGAGAAGGGAGAGAGGAACGGAAGGAGAGGGAGGTGAGAAGAGAAGTAGGGACTAGTAAAGAGACACAAAATGACTTTATTTAAACATAAATGAGACCAACAAGTTCTCTCTTACATTTATATGGGATGGGAATAGGAGAGTGAGAAGGAAGGAATGGAGAGGGAGAGAGAGGTTAGTACATTTTCAAACATACCTTGATGACAAGCGAACATTTTCCTGGGCAAGCTGAGGGTAATGTAATATCATTGCCAGCAATTACAGGATGCTCCCCACATATACCAGATTGAGTTACAATAATGTCTATTGGCAGCAGATTTCGCAGTATGACTGTTGGTCGAAGGTAAACACGATGACAAACACTTGAAAGTGTATGTTTTCCAGTTCGCTCATGAGGAATTCTTTCTGTCTCTCCTATAACCTAAAAACAAGAAAAACAACATTTAAATGAAAATTTTACTTATGGCAAATATGTTATAATAAATTTTGTAAAAAAGCTGTCCGAGATACAAATGTTAGGTTTTTGAAACTGATAATAGGATTATGAAGAAATGTTAAATTTTATCATTCTCCAGCAAATAACAAAATTAAATTATCCAACAATTGTATAGCAACCTGAATGAACACCGGAGATCCCCCTTCCTTAGGGTCACAGCGAAGAATCGAAGAATATGCTGGCATTCTTTGAAGTTCTTTCCAAACAAAAGGAACAGTTGAAACTGTGGACCTGAGAATCAGAATCATAATAAATACAATACAAGAACACACTGAAGTGAAAGAGAGGGTGAATATGTTTTCACAATATAGCATTAAAACATAAAGGCATCCTACTTATTATTCCCATTATCTAGCAAACATTAACAATCACTTAAGGTGCCACTTTAGTTGCCTTTTCTCAATGTGAAAGTAAATGATCCACTGAATGACTACAAGAAATTGTTAACATAAACTTAAGAAAGCATTTATCAGACGACAGATACATATACACGAATCTACCAATGTGTTTCTAAAATGCTACAAAACCAACATTATTTGTGTGTAGGCTAAGAAAGGTCTTACATATCCATTATCTGAACAAATATTAAAATGTCAGAATCGACATACCGTATCTGCCCGAATAGAAGCCGACCCCAGATTTAAGCCGACCTCCCAAAAATTTCCACAATTCTTTGGCAAAAACGTAAATTTCATAGATTTTATGCTGAAGTGTGCCGGGCATATCAGTGCCCACAGGCATTGGGGGTACATGGGTTGGGCAGCAGAGGGCCTACTTAGCATAACACTCCAACAGAGCTCTGATTTCAGAGCTGAATGGGCAGCTAGTCTATTTAGTAAAAGACTACATAAATTGATCCACTGATTGCAATCCATTTATGGATCAGTTCAAATGTGTGTTTAATTGAAAAACTATATCTTTCAAAGGAATGCAGAGGAGATTGGAGTCATGTGGTGCTACAGAAGAATGACCAAGATTAAATGGGCAGAAACGATAGCTTATGAAGAAGTGCTGAGAAAAGTAAATAAGGACAGAAGTATATTAAAAACATTTAAAAACGAGAAGGGATAAATTAATAGGATACATCTTAAGACATTAGGAGTTATAAAGATCATAATAGAAGGGAATAAGAGGAAGGCAGTGAATGCAATACATAGAACAGATTATAAAGAACATGAGTGCTAGGGGTTATGAGGAAATGAAGAGATTAGTGAAAAGGAGGATGAAATAGAGAGCTGCTTCAAACCAATTCAAGGATTGATAACTATTGCTGATGATCTTTCAAATAGCCATTAAAAACCATTAGAAGATTTTGGCTAATTAATTAATGACTTAATTTTCACTGATTTAAAAACGAAAATTTATAATGCCTTGTGCCAATTTCACATTTTTCTTATGGGGTAGAAGTTAACAAAATAGTGAGGAAAAGACACTGATTACTCCCAGGAGGAATTTTAGTTTGCACATGTTGAAGAGATATAAATGATGGTGATGACAATTCGAAAGTTAGCTTCTAAAGTGTCCATCTCAGTCATCAGTAGTGATACAATTCATACGGAGCACTTGAATAAGGATGAAATGGATTTAAAAAAAAAGAAATCAGCTGTCTTGGAGGTGTGAAATGTCAAGAAATGAAGAAGATGATGAGGCGAGGTAAGCATGGAGAAATATAGTCAGTTTCATCTGCAACAAAAATCAGTACTGACGGTGAAATTCTGGAAAGCAGAATAAAAATTCTAACTGGGAATCAAAGCCAGGTCTTCTACTTCCAGGAGGATATTTTATCACTTAACTACTGAGACAGATTAATCCTCCTGTTTCAGAATGGGATATTTCTTAAACATAGAGGCAATTAACATAGTATGATATTTTAAAATTGTTATGCATTATTTTCCTCTTAGGGAAGAAGCAAAGTGACTAGGAGAAATATTTTTCTCATGATTAGCTAAGGAAATGTAACACAACACATACTTTTCCACCCTGAAGAAGAGTTCAGCCGTTGGAGTATGAATGGCATGGAGCGGCAGATTAAGGACATCTCCAGGAGTTAGAGGACCCCCCACTCGTTCTACCTCATTGCCCCTAGCTGTCATGTAATATACCTCCACTGGCTCATGCAGCTCATTCACAACCTACAAGAGAATAATAACAGATTGTTTTTAAACTAAAGATGCTCTTATATAAACTTCACACTCTTACATTTTCAGATGATAACAGTAACAAATTCTTCGGAAAGTCTCACTCGATTTTTTAGGTTTCTCCTGATCCATGGCTGGTGTTACCATATGTGACAAGAATGAATTATATGGTGAAAGTTATCAAACGAAAACATTGAGACAATAGTAACAGTGAAGTTAATATAAAATAGCTATTTTGAGGTTTCGGATCCAAGGTTTCAACCAAATAAATTTCCAACATTGACTTTAAACTATTGTGTTATATATTTCTTTTAAAAAATAAGCATACAGTTCAAGACAGAACTGAAGATGCCGCAGTAGAAACATAACAAAGCAATCTAGTGTTATGATACTAATTTTCCATAAATCGACTAAGAGTATCTGGGTGTGTTTGTGACTTCCTCACCAGTATCTATTATATTTAGTCAATCTGTGGCATATAAGGTGGTTTATTCAGATTCAGTTGTATTCACATCAAAGGCCACTTAAATATATTTATACTAGTGCAAGTACCCATTGTATTTCAACAGATTTAGTGAATCTACTTTCATTATCAATTCTAAAGTGCATGCGGGGTATACAAAAACTTTTTAGTCAATGAAAACTGAAGATCACGTATAAAGAATACTTTTTCAATTAGATTTTCTTAACAATTAATCAAATTTGTTTGTAAACAATGTTTCCAAATGCATCACATTAAAATATAACGATGATTTTATTCATTACAACATTTGTTATGCCATTCTCTGTTAAAAAATAATGCTCTACAATATTGACATTCTTTATTCATTTTTCCTAAATATGAATCATCTTGTCGAATAGCTAATCCATTTTCTTTTGCAGAGTTTAAATTTATGCTGTTTCTTCATCTTCTGCTGTTGGCTGCATCGATTCTGTTTTGGCTTCTTCTTATATTTCTCCCTTCTTCACTTTCTTCGTTTCTTCTTTGATACTTGGCTTCATTTATGCTCTACTCTCCTTCTCATAAGTTCTCTATAATATCTTCTTCTTTCTTCCACTGGATGAATTAACGGGCTATTCCTGCCTTAAATTTTAATTAAAAATTATATTTGTAATAATTAAAATACTGATAACAACAACAACTTGGGAAATTGCAATTGATAATGGATTTCTGTCAAAGATAATAATAATGAGTAAAAGTGTTGTTATGTAAACTAAACAAACAAAATTATAAAATGTAATTATTATCTCTTATGTGGCTAACTAAGGACAATAAAACTATGCAATAAAGAAATGCTATTATGTAATTAATGTATTAAAAATTGTTTATTGTAATTCTGAAAAAATGAACATAAATATTAAGTTAGTCGAAATATTCATGAATCTGGTGACAATGCAGGTTTACAAGCCAATAAAGTTTTCTATTATTATAAACCTTAAATTGGCAAAATATGTCATGCAAACATTAAATTTGAGCAATTTCAAAATGAAGGTGAAAAGTATCGATAAGAATAAGAAACCTTATTCATTTTTCTTGAAAACAGTCATAATTCTAAGATCATAGGTTAATATTTTCTAATTTAAATTTCCACAAGTAGAAAAGTCTGCGCGGCAAAAATTGATTTTTTACATGTTAGAAATTACCATCTGGAATCAAACTGAGATCTTTATTCATGTTTTTTTCGTTGTTCCATTTTTATCTCTGAATCAAACATTCCTACCAATTTTCAGTCTTCTATCTATTCAGGTAGATTGTTAAAACACACTAAAACTTTTATAAGAGATTAAAATATTTTCTGACAGTCGTCCTTTATATGTATGTATGCAGGGCCGTGCCGATGGGCGAGGCGGCAAGGCAACCGCCCAGGTGCCTCTGGAAGGGAGGTGCCAAAATTTGACAAAAATGAAAACCTTTCAAAATAAATTCATAAGGCCAGCAGGGCCAGGGGGCGCCATATCATATCTTGCCGCAGGCAGCAAAATGTCTGGGCACGGCCCTGTATGTATGTATGTGTGTATATATATATATATATATGTATACACACACACACACACAGTAAAACTCATTTATAACGATCATGCCTAAAACAAAATCTTGGCTATAATGAAGAAATGTCTCGGTCCCTTGAACTTCTCCATAAGGGCTTTGGTTAAATTTCTCGGATGTAACGAACACGCATTTTATGAATTCTCGGCTGTAACGAACAAATGTTTGGTTCCGTGGAAAAAAATGCCCCATATATAACGAATTTTGGCGAGCAGAGCGATAAGTAATGAATAGTTTCTGCCGGTTTACCGAGCACATCTACCCCTTCCATATGAATTCCCACGCTCCCTTTGTCTTGAAATTGATATTTAAAATGTGAAATGTTTATGTAAATTAATGACCATAATAATAATAATATTAATTGACCAATTAAAAAATCGTATGTAGTAGCAGTCGAACATTTTACATGCTGCGAAGTTGATAAGCATCTCTTTGCATATGTAAGTACAGCATTGAAGTCGACTCACTGCAAATACAGTAAAAGCTGTGTTATCCGGCTATCTTGGGGATTGTGGAAAGTCGATTAGGAGAAATAGCCGGTTAGGGGAGCGATTTTCGATTCTGACATCGCAAATTTAGCAATAACCTAACAAAATTGGGCTTACGTTCACTATCGTACTCCCCAAACATAACTATGCATGGGGTTTGCATTTTCCATTTTAATTCTTCTACACGTATTTAGATATAGACACTATTTACCCATTCTTATTTAATACGTTGCTACGCTTACATGCAAAACAAAAAGACTATTGAAAAGTTTAGGGCATCCGGGAAGTTTGGGGATTACGGCAGTGAACCTGTTCCCAAAATTGAATTTATTGGGTTATATATTTCTTATTTATCTTTATTATTTATCTTTATTTACTCTATTAGAAAAGGACGAAATTATTTAATTCTTCTGAACATTTCTGTGAAAACCAGTCATAATATTTTATCCAGTTCCTCCATTTTTGGCTTACGAAGCGTATGATGTTTATTAATTGATTTACTCGTCTCAGAAGATTACACAAATTTCATTATTTTAGCCTTATAAGCCTTGATATCGTAGAGCATGGAAGATCCGATGTTGAATTCTTTTGCTATGGCTGCTCTATTTTCTCCTTTTTTCATTCGTTTGATCAGCTTCAGCTTTTGTGTTAGCGTTAAACCAACCTTTCCTCTCCTGTTCCTTGTTTTAGGTATTTATTTTGATGCCATATTCAATGGATGTATAATTTTCAAAATAATAAAAAGCGATAAAACTGGAAATTGTAGAAGTACACCAAAACATCTAGACAATGCAAATGGCTTACGTAACCAAAAACCCCATGCTTACTCGGCAGCCACAGAAGTATACGGAGTAAATATGTAATATATACATCTTATATTTTAAGAAATTTTAAAGTGGAAGTTGTGGTATTACACATATACAATTCACACAAAAATTCATAAAAAAGAAAAAGAAATACAAAATGACTTGTATTTGTGTAATTGCCGGTATCTAAGGCTGGCCGGTTCTAAATAGCCGGATAGCACAGCTTTTACTGTATGTGTATATGTGTTATATGGGATGTATAGGCCAAAAACCATGTTTCTTGTACATAATGTAGTCACGCTTATAACGAAGCAATGAGTCGGTCCACTCAAATACGTATTAAACGAGTTTTACTGTATATATATATATACACAAAGGGACGACCACGGTAGTAATGGACTGCTCCCATTACAACGACGAAGCCCTCTGCCAACTATCTGACCAAACCTTCTACCTCCCTCTCCCCTCCAACCCCACCGACTGCCACTCTTCTGAAATCACCACATATCTGCGATCCGTGGGAAAACAAGAAGGCTCTCCCGATCCCACAATCGCCCTTATGATTCCCAACAAACCCTGCACCCCAACCTTCTACCTTCTCCCAAAAATCCACAAACCGAATATCCCCAGCCGTACAATAGTTGCCAGCTATAACTCTCGCACAGAACGCATCTCTGCCTTTGTGGACTCCCATCTTCAACCCCTCGTTCGTCAAATCCCATCTTTCGTCCAAGATACTAACCACTTTCTTCAACACCTAAAATCTCTCCCCTCCCCCCTCTCACCTAACACAATCATGACAACAACAGACATCTGCTTCCTTTATACAAACATCCCCCACCACGATGGAATGTCCGCCCTGAAAAAATCCCTTGACTCGAGACCACCTGACGCAAGACCCTCCTGCCATTTCCTAATGAAGCTGGCAGAAATAGTGCTCCACAAGAACAACTTTACCTTGGGAGGCTGCCACTACCTACAAATAAAAGGTACTGCAATGGGCACTCGCATGGCACCCTCATACGCCAATGTCTTCCTAGGTGAATGGGAGGAACGTTTTCTCGACATACACCCCAGACCGCTCCTGTGGCTGAGGTATATTGACATTTTTCTTCTTTGGACACATCGACCCAATGTGGCAGCCAAATTAAATGCCACATCAATCTCTAACTAATTACTATATTTGGTACAAATTATAACAAACAGGAAAACAAATAGACTTGAGACGCACACTTGTCTCATAGTTTAAATTACATCAACATGGTATCTTAGAGTTGAGTAAAATGACAGAACGGAAAACAAACAAACTCGAGACGTAACACCTGTCTCGTACAATGACTGAACGAACGGCAATCAGACATGAGACGTAACACTTGTCTCGCAACGTAATTCTCTTCAGTGGTATAGTTTATAGTTACAATGAATGTCCACTGGAAAAGTTCAGCACATGCCGTCTACGAGAAGATCTCTCTCTGTCAAACAGCAAGCGCGTAGCATAGCCCAACCCTCGTTCAGCTCTCTCGGAATATATTCTGCCCGCGAGACGCTGTGTCGCCCCGGCAAAAGCGACGGTCACGTAATGGCAGCTGATGAGGGGAAATCCGGCGCTTAGTTTGAACAGGCGACTCCTTGATTTCATATTGGTTAATTGTTTGAGTAGATTATATAACCATACGAAAAAGGAGGAATGTTAAATAGGGGTGATATTCGCCCTATATAAGCTATGGGGCCGAGCCAATAGCGAGGAGAGCCTTTAGCGTTTCTGTTCGGCGATTATGAATGGCGTCGATAACGAAGGGAGGCGATATTCGATGGGTAGGCGTTATTCGTCTCGTTTTTTCGACAAGTGCTTTGTTAAGTGCATAGGTGCGGGGAAAATCACTGCACCGACTCACTCCAATCCTTTTTACAGCACCTCTCTTCCCACCCTATGCTCTCCTTCACCCACCACTCCTCCCCCTCCAGCATCACCTTCTTGGATGTTGTCTCTCCATCCGAGAAAACAAAATCCACACCAAAGTTCACTTAAAACCCTTCCACCACCTTCAATATCTCCACTTCCACAGCTGCCACCCCCTCCACACCAAAGCCTCAATCCCCTACGCCCTAGCCCGCCGAGGGCGGAGGATCCGCTCAGACAGAGACTCACTCTCCAAGTACTGTTCCATCCTCGAAAATGCATTCCTCCAACGCGGATACCCACCAGACCTGATCCGGGACCAAACCCGACCGGCAGTCACATCCAGCAGCCCTAACCTACACTCCAACCACCCCGCAACCCCTGACTCTATCCCCCAACCCACCCTAATCACCACATTTTATCCCGGCATCCACGATACCCTAAAGAGCATCTTAAAGGCAGCACACCCAATCCTCACTTCCTCCCCCAACCAGGTCTCCTTCCACATACCCCCAATCCTCTCCTTCCGCAGATCTCCCAACCTAGCCAACATCTTGTGGAGAAAAGAACCCCCATCATCCACTCCTCTGCACCCTGCAGGGACCCACCCCTGCCGCAGACCCCGATGACTAACATGTCCTATAAACCCGACCAACTCATTCTCAAACCCCACCACTAACATCACCTACCCCATAACTTCCCCTACCAACTGTACCACCCGCAACGTCATCTAACTACTAACCTGCACCCAATGCCCTGCCTTTTACGTCGGCCTCACCAGCAATTCCCTCAACATTCGCATGAACGGCCATCACAACAGCTTTAGTCTTAAACGACAGCTACCTGTGGCCGTTCATGCAAATAATCATAATCTTAGCTTCAATGCTTGTTTCACGGTGAGGGCCATTCGCGCCCTCCCAGACGATGCTTCTGCCCCCCAACTCCATCAATGGGAACTGGCCCATACCCAAATCTTAAACTTTCTCTCCTCACGGCCTCAATATCCGTTAATGTTTCCTTCTTTCCATCCTCTCTTTCCCCTTCTCCCCCCCCCCCCCCCCCCCCCTGTATCCTCCAATCCCCGACCTTTCCATGCTCACTTCCCTTCCACCCCACCCCCACACCTTCACCCCAGTGTCACTGCCGAATCAGTTGTCTCTCTTGTGCTGACGAAGGGATCATCCCGAAAGCTCTAATAACTTCTACAAATGTCTCTCTCCAACACCCCAGTGGCTCTCCTTCCGGTAAGTGCTCACTGGGTTTCCTTTAACACCTAGTTGCCCTAAATCTCCTCATTTACCTAAGGCCAGCGAGGCCAGGGGGTGCCATATTATATCTCGCCTCAGGCGGCAAAATGTCTGGGCATGGCCCTGTATATATGTGTGTGTGTATATATATTAGGGTGGCCCTTAGTTATACACAATGAATTTTTTTGGTCTCACCCCCTAGAATGGTTCCAATTCCTAAAATAATGAACTACAAAAATTTTTAGCTCGATCGGAGAATATTAACAGGTGCCACAAAGGCCCAAAAGTTACAAAATTGTAGATTTTTCTGGATGTATCAATTTTTTAATGTATTTCAGGTAATATCTCAAAAATGGTAAGACCTTATCGAAATTTTGGTGAGATGATGTCGATAGAGCATTAAATTTCCTACAATTTTGGTATTTAAACTTTTTTCATGCACCCAACCATTTATATATATATATAAGATTGCAACTAGTAGTTGAGAGGGATAGGAAGGAGCCAGTGGACACTTACTTGGTGTTGTGGATGTCCATGGCGATAGAAGAAGGCTTTTCTTGGAGCTTTCGGGCAACTGCCCTTCTTCAGCACAAGAGTATGACTAAAACTAAAACTAAGTGTCTCACTGGGGGTTAGAGGGGATGGGAAGAGGATGGCATTCATGGAAAGGAGGCTATGGTATTTGAGGTGGGGGTGTTAGCGGAGATTTAGACCGGGAAAGGAAAGAGAGCGGAGGATTTCTATATGGGCCAGCTCTCATTGGCGGAGTTGTGGTGTGGGAGAGTCTTTAGGAGAGCCCGGATTGTTTTTATATTTATTTCAAAGCTTGCTTGTAAACAATATTTTTTGTTTTTCCTTCATTAGCATAAATAAACAAATATTTGCTTGATCCAACATGTGAACATGAAACACAGAGTTGGCCATGAGAAAAACATTGATTTTCCAAATTAATGCCAGCCCTCTTTAAAGACTGGCCTTGAGCTTTGTTGACTGTAATAGCAAATGATAATCGTACTGGAAACTGAAGGTGACGAAATTCAATTGGTATATCTGTTGGAATTACTGGAATCCTGGTGATGAAAATTTCCTCTCCCTTTGCACATCCTGTCCATGGAGGTCTGGAGAGAACGTGAGCATACGTCAGAGTAATAGGATTTTGAGTTTAACAATGAAATCGGTTGGCAAGGCAACTTCATATTAAAAATGCTAAATTTTGTCAAAATTTGATATTAAAATGTTAAATTCGAAAGATTTAGATTCGAAAGCGACAAAAGAGGATAAGAATAAGAAACTGCATTTATTTTTCTTTAATACAGTCCAAATCCAAAAATCGTAGTTCAAATATGTGAATTTTAATAAGCAAAATGAAATATGGCTGCAGGTCGAAATATCGATTTTTCCATGTTATCTTATGAGGAATGGAAATCATTCTGAGGAATACAACCCGGGTTGATTTTGGAAATTTTTTACTTCGTAAATGGCTTCTACTTTAAGAACTACCTACTACCTACCAACTGTCAATCTTCTAGCTACTCGGAAAGTTTGTTAAAAATAGCATTACATAGTTCCAATTTCCTACCAACGACGATGAAGTCAATTTTATATTTACTGTACGATAAATGATAGTGAACTCTCGCTTGTTAAAAGCCACCAAGTGTTTAGACGTGATCGTGAAGGCCGCAGGGGAGGGGGAGTGCTATTAGCAATCCACACATCTTTGACTGCTCAGAGGAGGACTGATCTAGAAATATACCCTGAGATACTATGGTGTGAACTATCTGTTCACTTAAATGCGAGCAGAACTTGTAAATCCAAAGTTTTTATAGGAGTATTCTGCTGTCCACCAGCAAGTGATAAATCTATTCTTGAAACTTGTTTCGATTCTGTTTTACATGTTCGTTCTCTAGGCAAAGTCATTCTTCTAGGAGACTTTAATCTGGCTATCGAATGGATTATACCTTTCAATGGTGTGTGCCATAATTGCTATGATGAGTTTTTCTTCCAGCATTTCATCAGTGGACTCAAACTCGGTCAATTTAATTTACACAACACTAGGCAGTTGGCTACCCTGGACTACATAGTGTCTTCCATTGATATTGAAACAGTTTCTCCAGGCCGAAATATTTTCAGTTCAGACCACACATCCATTGAAACTTCTCTTATCCTTCCCCCAGCCTTGAAGTCTTCCCCCCGTGAAGTTAGGGTCTGCAAGAAGGCAGAGTGGGTAGCCATTAACCGTGCACTTTCTCTTTTGCCTTGGGAATTTCTTTGTTCCGGCTCCATCGAAGAGGTTATTGACACTTTTATGACATTATCGGAGCAACCATTGCTGACTGGGTTCCTTCCTGGAAGCTCACGAAGAAGAAACCTGTGTGGATGTCTGGTGAAACATTTCTATGTTTAAAAAATAAACTTGCTTGTTGGCGCTTGTTCAAAAGGAATCCAAATTTGGAAACCAAAAACGTTTTCAATAACATGAAAGACATTGTAAATATCTTTTAAGGAGGGATTATAAACAATATGTGGATAGTGTCACTGATGATTTAAAAACTAATTGTAAGCGTTTTTGGACCCTTATTAATTCGAGATGCCGAAAACCACACATATCAAATTTGATCAAATATGGAAATAGTAACGGTCTTGGTAACGAGCGTCCTTCCGTATTTAATGTTTATTTCTCATCAAACTTCTCTACTCCTTCATCAGTTGATAATTTGCGTAAAGTATCTTCGGTTACATCAGAGTTGCTTTCACGCTTAAGCACATCTCCCTCAAAAGTTCAAAATCTTCTCTCAGCATTGGATACAAATAAACCTTCCGGATCTGACGGTATTAGCGCAATTTTCTTAAAAAACACTGCTGAAACTCTTTGCATCCCCTTAGCAACTATATTCAATAGATGTCTTGCAGATGGAGTGTTTCCGACTAAATGGAAATTATCAAATATCACCCCGATCATGAAATGTGGAAACAGCTCAAATGTTGTAAATTACCGTCCAATTTCCATTCTCCCAGTAATTTCAATTATCTTTGAGAAAATAATACACAGAAATTTACTTCAATATTCTCTTCCATACATTTCTCCACAGCAACATGGTTTTCTACCCGGAGGTTCATGTTTAATGAACTTAACAATATTGTACAACGAAGTAACAACGGCTTTTGCGGAAAGATCACAACTTGATGTGCACTATATTGATTTGAGCAAGGCGTTCAACTCTGTCAACCATAAGTTACTCATACACAAACTTGCTAACAGATATAATATTCATGGTCCACTTCTGAGATTAATTCAAGATTATTTGAAGTCCCATTTTTAGAAAGTTGTAATCGATAGAGTTTCCTCCTCAACTATTCCTGTTCTATCCGGTGTACCTCAAGGCAGCGCCTTAGGTCCTCTGCTATTTGCTCTATTTATTGATGACATTGTTCATGTAGTCACATCTTACCTTTGTAAAATTTTACTCTATGCAGACGACTGCAAGTCCTCAAAATGACAAACTCTCTCCAGGACAGCCTTTTACTCCAGGCTGCACTTATTTCATTTGCGGAGTGGTGTGCAACTTGGAAACTCAAAATTAATCCAACAAAAAGTAAGCTTCTTCCTTTCAGCCTGAAAACCTCCCTTATTCCATTTCCTTACAGGATAAACAGTGAAACAATTCCAATTGTATACGAGGTCAATGACCTACTGTCGGATTCAAAATGATGTGCCCCTGGACTTCATTAATTTACCACAGCGTCTGCCTGCGTCTTACGATAATGTATTATACGATGAATTAAAGATAATTTTATAAACCTTCTTTGGATATTTTTTTCATTAACGAAGAATAAAAACTTGATGAACTGTGAAGAAATATTTAAACCAATGTACCGTAAAATCGACACTTTCTGCAAATTGCCGATCTTTAAAATTTAATTTAAAAGAAACGACGCCACATACGACAACACAATTTTCACTGAGATTGCAGTTATACTGTTTAGATGGAATGATTATGTTAAAAAATGCAAAACTCAATTATGTTGTTTCTAATTAGCGTAAAACTTTGAACATTATCTAGTCTGTGAGTTTTTAACGTAAGAAAAAATAAAAAGCACCATCATGTTCTACAATTTTTAAAAAAATTTCCTATGATTCGAAATTACGCAATTTTTTCATATAAACATACTTAATCGGGAAATTTGTTATTACGTCCAAAGGGGCCAGCGACAGTGTTGACATGTCTCCCACATGCAGCGCGCGAAGTGGCTCGTTTCGAATTATTAGCGGGTGCTACATCGAACTTGATTAATGCAAAATATGAGATGTTGCACTGAGAAAGTGAAAGTGCAACATTTCCAAGAAGCAATTAGGGGAAGGTTTTACCCATTTCATTAGAATTGGGGAATGGACGCGGATACGTTTCCAAGAATCAAAGGGATAGGTTTACCCGTCGGTAAAATCTCGGAAACGCGTCTTAACCCCTTTCATTGAATCGTCCAGTAACCTTCCATTCGTCTCCACAGGACATCCTTAAAGTGACAGTTTACCCTTTGCACCTGAATCGAGAACAGGAGCCATTTCATTGTCTTACGTTGGTATAGTTCCAGCATTTCACAAGTGCTTGTTCCCGCTTCAGTTTTACCGCGTTAATTGTGATCATTTTGTTTGTCATTTTTGAGAAATCATTGTGAGGAATCCTTCATGTTCAGTGTGATCAACATGCCTCCAGTGAAAAGAAGTGTTTTACGGCTAAAAAAGCTTAAACGTTCGGGAGCACCATTGGCATCGACTGCAAACTCAAATGATGAGAATGGTGGAGTGAAATTGCATAATTTACGAAAGCGCGATGAAGACATTATCATGAATGTTAGACATTTTTTCCAAGGCCTAAAGTCAGGTGAACAATTAATAGATTTTAAGCAAGTCACAGTTAACACTGCGTTGTGCGCCGGAGTGAGTGAAAGGACTCTGCATGAGTTGATGTCGGAAATCAAAGATTTTCCTGATGTCAGCAGAAGTACAATGTTGAGATGGGTGAAGAAATTAGGGTTTTCCTTTCAAAAGCTGCAAAATAAGCCTGTCCTTATGGAAAATCCTCACGTGTCGGATCAACGTCACACGTATCTCCGCACGATCAAAAGACTCCGAGCGGCTGGTTGGGAGATATTTTATTCAGATGAAACCTGGTGTGGCACAAATCACACGGTAAAGTATGTGTGGCATGAAAAGATAGATGAAACCGCATGTGATTCCATTGATTTTGATCGAGGGATAATTCAGGAAGTCAACGGATGGAAAGGTGGTATTAAGGTACCATCTGGCGCTGGAAAGCGCATAATTATTTCGCATATTGGGAGTGAAAAAGGATTTCTGAAGCCTGAAGAGGAAACAATGCTTGTTTTCGAGGGAAAGAAAGATCAATCGGACTACCACTCAGAAATGAATGCGCAACATTTTGAGGAATATTTCTGGTGAGTGCTATTGAGACTTCCGGAAAAATCTGTCTTGGTTGTTGATCAGGCTCCCTATCACACTATGCAAGATCGAAGTATGTACAAAGAATCCGAGCATGAGTTGTAGAAAAAGTGACATTATTGACTGGCTTGTGAAGAGACTTGTCGAACCACCAGTGCAAGAAGATGGCACTCAAGATAGCTACGAATCACTCACAAAGACAGAGTTAATTGAACTTGGAAAACCAAAATTTAAGCCTTTTAAGTTTCTTCTTGAGAAAATAATTGAAGAAAGCAGAAAGGAAGTGAAGATTTTGTGGACTCCTGTGGCACACTGCGAGCTCAATGCCATTGAGCTGATTTGGGCAAAGGTCAAATCATGGGTTGCGAAGAACAATAAAACGCATAAGATGAAGGATGTGCTGCAGCTTTGTGTACAAGCTCTACACCTTGTCTCCAACTCTGACTGGAAAAAAGTTGTACAACATATAATGAAAGTGGAGGATTATTACTGGGTGAAGGATCGTATAGTTGAGCAGTTTATGGAACCTCTGGTCATTAATTTGGACGATTCAAGCAGCACCAGCAGCGACAATGAGGATGAATAATACCATACAGGTAAGTAATTTAAGTTTTTATTGTAGTTATTCCATTTCCAAGCGATAATTAGACAAAGAGGAGGTCATAAAGGAGTGCCGTCATAAGCGCGAGTGATTGTAAGTTGGGAGAGACGTACTTTAGGGCCGCCGCAGCAGATGATGCAGGGCGCTTGGCAACGCCGCATTAAGAAAATTCGTCGATATCTGAGGAAATAGTGTTTTTAAACTTTTGGGATCATAGGAAATTTTTAAAAAAATTGTAGAACATGATGGTGCTTTTTATTTTTTCTTACGTTAAAAACTCACGGACTAGATAATGTTCAAAGTAAACTTACCTTTTCCAAGCATATTAAGAAAATTGTATCTAAATCCATGTCCCTTCTGGGAATACTATATAGACTTAACGAAATAAAAGACCCGGCTGCTGTGGTTTCATATTTTAATGGTTATGTTTTACCTGTGGTAAGTTATTCCCTCCCATTTGGTGTACTGCTGTTCCTACAAATCTAAAACGCTTAGAGTCAATAGAGAGGTTTTTCCTAGCCATAGTCCGACACCATGCACAAAATCCAAACTACAAGTTAACTTTGCTCACTCTTTCTAATAGATGACAGTTTCCCAATCTTGCCCACCTTCATTCGATCATTAACGGTTTCTATCGCTCATCTGAAATGTCATTCTATTTTGCCCTACGTATTCCATCACGCACAACCCGTCTTCAAGATTTGTTTCATATTCCCAATTATCGCCTCTCTATTTCTAAGCGCTCTCTTTTCTGCCATATTCCAACAGCATACAACAACCTATTGCATCACCACTCCAAAGTTGACATCTTTTTAGGTAATCACTTCAGAAAACAATTAGCTTCTATTTTGAAATACAGTAGAACCTCATAAATCCTGCACTCGAAAATCCGGAATTATCAAAAATCCGGCACTTTTTGAAAAGTGCACTTTTTAAAATTTTTTCCGCGGGTAGCCTAATCCGCTATGGAACGATAAACGCACCGCTTCGCATCAAAATTCGCGAATTCTAGAACCAATTTGACGGCAGCAGTTACATTGTATGTGTGAGTGAGTCCAATTGTCAGCTGACCAATACATGTTGGTACGTGTTAGGGAGTTTCCACAGTCACATTGTATAACTTGTATACAGTCGCGTATTCAGATTCGTAGCGATCGCATGTGTTTTTCATTAGTGTGATATTGCTCAAGTTCATATTGGAATGTCTTCAAAAAAAGCTGAAAACCCCTCCAGTAGTATTATGAAGCGTAAACATAAATCTCTTTCTATTGAACAAAAAGTAGATTTATTAAGAAAACTTGAAAAAGGTGCTTCAGTTAAGAGACTTTGTGAAGAATATAGCGTAGGCAGTTCTACTGTATATGAGTTGAAGAAACGAAAAAGTGAGTTTCTGGCATTTTATGCAGACAGTGACACTTCTAAGGCCGAAAAACATTACACACTTCCAGGGTCAACGATATCGATTGAGTATTGTTTGAATGGTTTCGACAAAGAAGAAGTGAAGGTGTACCGGTATCAGGCCTATTGCTTATACAGCAAGCAAAGAAATTCCACGATGATTTGAAAATCAATAAAGCTTGCAATTATTCGCAGGGTTGGCTTCATCGCTTTAAGCTTCGCCATGAATACGAAAATTAGCAGTGTCTGGCGAAAAACTTAGTGCCGATTCGGATGCTCCCGAAACATTTGTAAAGGAATTTACGAAGTTAATTTCGGATGAAAATTTTACTGCAGAGCAAATATATAACGCGGACGAGACAGGATTATTTTGGCGATGTCTTCCTCGGAGCACACTTGCAGCCGCCGATGAGGATATGACATTTGGAGTGAAGGAGTCAAAGGAGAGGCTGACGGTTCTTGCGTGCACAAATGCAGCAGGTACGCACAAACAAAAGCTAACTGTAATTGGTAAAAGTGCACACCCTCGTGCTTTAAAGGGTGTAAAGAATTTTCCTGTCAACTACCGTGCTAATAAACGTGCATGGATAATATTTTGCATGTTTATTTACATACATTTTGTGTATGTATTTCATATTTTAAAATATTCTGTCGTGATTTCTGATTAAATTTTGAAATACATTATAGTGTATATTACAAAAAGCTTTCTTTTGTTTTATCCTGTAATAGGCCGATTTGCCCCTGGATACCTAGGCAGTGTGCAACATTTTCAAAAACCCGGAATTTTCTAAAATCCGGCTTGCGCTAGGTCCCGAGTGTGCCGGATTTATGAGGTTCTACTGTAATTGATTGCCTTTGCTTTTTATGTTAACCTGCTTCTTTGTTGTTTTGTTATTTTGTGTTTGTTTATTGTTTCCAAGTAAGAGCCAACAAATAAGTTTTAAACGCAAAAGTTTACACCTCTGCACCAATTTACATGCTTTTCTCTTTGAAAATTATTGGGGTAAAAACAACCCCTAAAATTTGTAATTATAAGAGTTTTAAATTTTTTCATCCTTTGCTACAAGTAACACACAATTATACCAAATTTTATCGATCTAGCACCATTAGAAGTGCATATATATATTTAATTGTTTAAATTTTATTAATTTTTAACAGCAACAGAAATAAACTTATTGTAATTTTTCAATGTTAATAGCTGCTGGAACACCATTATCTAACTTTCTGCACAATTTCAGCTCGAAAGTACATAAACATCTGCCAATTTATTTAACTTTTATGAATTTTTAACTGCAAAATAAATAAATATATTTAAATTTTTATAATCGCTATTTGGATATTTAATGAATTCTACCACTAGAAAAAAATTCAGCATTATAGCACATTTAGAAATACCTAAAACGTTAAATATTTGAATTCTCGAATTTTGATCTCCTAAACTATAAATCATAAATATACTCTCGCAGACTTTTTTGTTACAAATGCTGTTCTCTAGCCGACTAAATTTATTAATCAATATCTTGCAGATCATATAAGGGCAAGAGAGAGTAAAATATTTATTTCTTATTGTTGCATTAATGGAAATGGCATCCCTTGACTGTGATGCCGCAAATGGCAACGGTCACTTACCAAACTAAATCCTACTATCAACCCTTAAAAATGATTCCGACACTTGAGAAAACTCCATGTGGTATGCTACTATGCTTAACCCCAGTATCTCTCTACCTCGCTGCTATACAGGGTTGTGCGGAGCTGGGCCTGCTCGACCTGACTCATCGCCTAACTTCCAGTCAGTAATCACTACACATGACCCCAGTCTCTCTCCACCACACCGCTATTCTGTTAAATGCTATAGAGAAGTGCTTCCCAAACCTTTGAGCTCTGCAGACCACTAGAGAAACCCTCCAGGCCCTGTGGACCACCTCATTTCTGACACTAACGTACTTACTGTAATCACATTATTGAAAAGGGGTTAATTTGACTGCAGAGAGATGAAATCTGGAAATACGGAGTAGAAAAATCTTTAAGCTAACTAGATACATTACTAAAGTACTGAATACCTGTGATAGTGTAAGAATTGATTAACTTTTCCCAAAAAAATTCAACTAAATATGCGGTTCATTCTAAAAAATTACATTTTGGAAACCTTCGCAGACCATAGTTTGGGAAGCACTGCTACAGAGCATGTGATGTCCGATAGCACAACTTCGCTCGAGATCTTCCAGTGAACGTATTTTGGTGAGCTGAACTTTTTTGGCACAACTGCATTTCATAGCTGCCAGCATGCTGATGGTTTTAATAATATTACATATATGTATATATCATGATATTCAGTGGATGTGTGCCGCACATCTAGCACACCCTGAATGTATGCCCCTGATATATACCTATATTGAGGTAAGTTAATATAAAAGTTAATAAAAGGAGAATAATTTCAGTGTGGGTTGATGATTCAAGTTTATGGTATAAAATTGTTTTTTGTCTGAAGCTTATAAAGAAAAATTGCCAGACAGCCAATCTGAATTCTATTCTGTGCATCCCACCTCACAGACAAAGAGAAAACATTTTGGAGGATGATGGCTTATCCAATATTATTGCTTTCTGAGAATGAAATGTTTGCAGAAGTCATTTGCTCTCAGTCTGAGTTAGCCTTAAAAGTTCTATTGTTTTCTTCATTATATAATTTAAATTATAAAGTGCTTGTTTCTCCTTTTTAAAAATAAAAATGAATTATGAACAGCAAGTGGTTGGAATATAGTGAAATAAAATAAAAGGATAAAAGCAGTAAGGAAGATGCAACAACTGTTATAAAAAACCATTATATCAGTGAATAGTTAGAAAGATGAAGTAGTTGAGGTGACTATCATAATCCTCCAAGATAAATGACATGGATATCAAATTACGAGAAATAGGAATAATGACCAAACTTGTTAATATTTACCTGAACAGCACTTCTCAGAGTCACCACCTTGTTTCCATTCTCCACATTAATCTCCGATACCAAAGACCATGATTCTCCTTGATGCCTTCGAAGAGAGAAATGCCGGCATTCTGCTCTTGCCACAGGTATATCTACTCTCCAGCTTCCACCAACACCTTCCACAGATGGGGCTTCTGTTAGAACCTGACAAAAATATTCTGTCAAGACTCTCATACCTAAACAATATGTCTACTTATGCCAAAAAGGTAAGAAAATCAGAGTAAAAATTAAATAGAGGTTATATAGTATTACATCAAGTAACTATTACCATAATTTTTTATACATAAGATTCATTTTTTTCACGAAAAATCGACAAAAGTTAGGGTGTGTATTATACATGGTAAGAACTGCATACAACTTTTTCCAGTTGGTAAATAATTGGTATTTTAGGATGCATTTTTAATAATAAATCATACTTGTCATTGAAATGATAGCATTGCTTTTTTTAATTATTATTAAAGCCTCTGAATTCTTTATCACTGTCCTCAAACAATTCAACGACAATCTTGTGTTCCCTCTCATCATCTGAGTAAATGGCATCACCGCAAATGCTGTCTTCATCCTCGCTATCCACCATATTGAAATCTTCATTCTCAGGGCCGGCGTGAGGTGTGTGCAGTCGGTTCCCTGCACAATGCTCAATTTTCATGTATTGAGATTTAGACAATTTTTATTACATATTAACATTATTACAGAATAATTTTAAAAATTAATTTTAATAATAACTATTTTTCATTTAAAAAACTGCCACTGTTCTTTAAAAATGCCATTTTTGTGGCCCCGGGTATATATGCAAGCATAAATAGGCCCTGCTCCGATCACTATTGAACTAAGCACTGCAAATAATCATGCCAGCCCTGCTTATTCTATATAATGTCAACTTCAGAACCATCCATGATATTTGTGAGGCAATACTTTTAAAAGTCACATTTATATCGTAAACTATCTCGCCCATACCTTGCTTGGCGGCAAAGCAAGAACTGTCTCCATACTGCTATCAAAATATTTATATAACTACTTGGTATTATTACTCTGTCACAAATTTGGTAACTAATTTGTCTTATGGCAATAAAAAACAATTTTTTTATTTCTGTGATTTTCATGCCCAAGTTTGAAAAACCTATTTTGGAAACTAGCTCCTTAATCTCACAGAAAGGTTCCATTTTGAGTTGTTACACATTCTCAAGTTATTTAATGTAAACTGCATTATTTTCACTAACTTTATGAAATCATGCTAAATCAGCCATTTTTACTAAGAACAATATTGGATTTTACATAAATAAAATTTTCATGCTAAAAATAAATGTGTCAAATTGAACAATTTAAAATTTGGCTTGTCAATAGTAAAAATAGATTTAGTTCTTTTAGCTGCTCTCCATTCTCTCAATGTTTCTATTTTCAAGTTATTTTTAAATAAGAACTCAAATTGTGCATCTTATCTGCTCTAAAACACATACTTAAAGCTATACCAACAGAGCAAAAACTGATGTTCAGAAAATCAGAGATCACATAAAACTACCGTATATATCTGAATATAAGACGAGGTTTCATTCCTATTTTTATGACCGAAAAATCGCTAGTCGTCTTATAATTGCGCGGTGCGTAATAGTTTGACTGACAGAGGAACTGAAGCCAAAGTAATTTATTCAAAAATAAAATGAGTAAAATTACTTGGTATAAGTTCCACTTTATTAAAATAGATACGACCGGTTTTGACTAATAACTAGTCATCATCAGGTACAATAACAAGAAGCAATGCAAATATATATGGAATCGGAGGGGTATACACCACAATGACACTCAACCTCGTTAACGAACTTATTTCCCCCACCCACTCTCCCTTGCTTACCTTGTTTCTTCCTAACACTCACCCCTCCCCAATACCTTGACTCAGTCTCCCCCCCCCCTCCTCTACACATTTCCCTCCCCCACTCCCCTCCGATTTCGTATATATTTGCCTTGCTTCTTGTTTTTGTATATGATGATGACTAGATATTAGTTGAAACCGGTCGTATCTATTTTAATTAGTGGAACTTATACCAAGTAATTTTTCTCATTTTATTTATGATGGAGTTCCACCAAGTAAAGGCTTCCTCCGTTGATTTTAATTTATTCAATATTAATTTCAAAAACTAAATACAGCAATTATTTACCGATCCGATAAAAACATAGAAAAGTTGCTCATAAATACTGATATTTACACTTGAATGCATAGTTGCAAGAGATATTACACTTTCATACTAAATTCTAAAAGTCACAAACCTCCACGAATAGTACATCCTCATCAGCAGAGTTGAAAGGATCTTCTCCAGTGCTTTTACTTTTTGTTTTGTCAAGGGAAACATTAGCGCCTGACTGCAAGCGGATTTCTCGTATGCATCCTCTATTTTCTTCGTCACTATCTGTCATGGGAACCTGGGCAAAATGAACAAAACAGATTATTCACCAAAAAATCATCTATCCCATCTTACAGCTGAAAAAATCTAGAATTAGAATATAAGAATTTAAAAAAGTGAGAAAGTACTTATCTCAGGTATCTCCAATAGACACAGCAAGGTTATGAAAAACCAGATGTGAATTTAGACTACAATGCAGCCATAATCAGCGGTAATTCATCAAAAGTAGATTATATAAGAATTTTGTTATGGCTATTGGAAATAAGTGCGATAAGTACTTTTTTGTTTTCTTATTTTTTAAGTGCCTATGCTTGTAAATAAAATGTTGATACAATTTCAAAAGAGGATAGTTCAAAGTTCTCATGTATTGCCTCAAAAGATGATTTTAAGGTACAGTAGGTGCTCGATGACCGCCATTAATTGGTTCCTGGAATTCCGGACGATTAGTGAAACAACAATAGTTGAAACCAATTTTCTCATAGGAACAATGTCATAGGTCAATAATTTGTTCAAAAAAACCTTACCCACATAATATAAAACTGAATTTTTAGGCATCAGTTTGCTTGAAATTTTAGACTCTGCATCATTCTCATTTATTCACTTCTAGTTTTATTTGAACGGATGTCACATTTCTGGACCTTTTAGCAGCAATGTCACTAACACTGCGTTTTGGGGCCATTTTTATCACTTGAGGTTTAATAAGCTATAAAATATTTAAGAAATATGTAGGGGTTATGTTAACTGTTGACAAATGACATTCCATGAAGGAATGTTTTGCTGCTTGAATCTAAGATTCAAGCAGCAATTTCAAACAGAGTTGACTCCTGCCGAACGCGGGGGTTATGTTCTGCTTTGGCAATGCTTGGAAAGTGTACAAAAAATCTGCAAAATTTCTAAAATTATGTATTTCTGAAAACTTCGACTGTGTAACATGTAAATATCACAAGAATAAGATAGTACACAGCTTTAACCATCAAATAAAGCAAAAACAAAGAAAATTGGTCCATATTTACCTATTTAGACAAATGAAGGAAGAAAATCTTGCACTCCAATTACAGAATTAAACACCCCCTTCCTCCCCAAATGTTTTTATTGCCATATAGCCTATGCTACCCGCAGGGTAAAATTATATACACATGTGAAGTTTTGTGAAGATATCTTCAGAGGTGTGGATTTGTATAGAGAACAAACATAATCTGAATTTCACTTTTATATATATAGTGTAATGGAATGACCCAGTGGATCATTGCGTTATGCGATAGTCAGGTCTTAAGCAAAGTTTCATCGTCGAGGGTGCTGACTTCACCCCTGCATTTCTTCTCCTCCCCTCTCCTCTTCTCCCCCTACCAGAATTCCCTCAGTTACCTATTTAAGGGGCCTGGTCGAACCTCACGATGGTAAATTTTCCCCTTGCGGGACAGAAATGAGGCTCCCTGCGTAAGAATTCCCCGAGGAGAGACTCCCTCAGCTGCTTTCCCCTTTGCTGCTTTAACCCTGCTGCCTTCCCTCAGCTGATTTCCTGCTGGTTATTTTCCTGTGAGTGCCCTTCCTGAACATTGGAGAAATCTGCTCTGCAACGTGTAAGGAACCGTGACGGACCTTGGCTGCAATAACCGAGTTGGTGGTTATTTTTAAGTTCTAATTGACAAACTTTACCTGAGAAATTAGTTGAACTATTATGGTATTTGTGTTCTATTCCCTGTTGATTTATTATTGTATTTGTGTGCTATGATCTTTGGATTTCGATATAACGTAATATCTTGAATTAGAAGTGATAACTTGTAACAATCAGTGTCAGTGAATCCCATTTAGGGAATAACCATTGTACGACATTCACTAGATCTGAACTGAGTATTTCATAGTTTTTGTTTGTTTTTTTATGATATTAAACTCTGCTTTGTTTGGTGAATGCAGTGCATTTTGGGTGTGTACGACCTCCTCTCCTCACCTCTCCTTTTTTTCTCAAGTCGATTCGGGGCGCTGTTCGGGCGTGTGGCCCACACGCATTCGCTTTTTGGTTACATAAAACTGGGAGGCAGGAACCCCATGCTGCTGGTGTTCCGATCTTCTCTCTCAACTGGTAACCCCTCCTTTTAAAATAAACTAAAATTGAGAGTAATCTGCTCTTTGTTAATGTCGGCCCAATAAGTGGCAATTCTGCCCTCCTATTTACCAGAAGAACGGAAGTTTGGGTTACAATAGATAGATAGATATATAACAAAATTACCCAGCGTTGCTCAGTATACCATGTGAGATCAGTTCCCATTTAAAAACATTGATCTTGCTACTGTGGTATTTAGCATTTTCCATTGTTACCAATGCATAAAAATTCTTTTTTTTCGTGATTAAAACATTAAATTTTATGTTAAATCAGCTAACGTTTGAATTCTGTCTTGAAAAAATCAAAAGTCGACTCTTTCAGCTTAATAGATGTTTTTGTCATGAGTTCATGTCCTCTTTTTATGTAATTTAAATTTATATATGAATAAATGCCTGCATGTCAAGCAATCCATTTGTACATGTTATCTAATGGAAAAATGTGAATCTCCTATATTGGCAGCACTGACTAATCCCGGTTGGCCAAACCTTGACCATTCACTAAGTTAAGACTTAGTAAGAACTGAACCAAATTTGGTTGTTCTAGGACTTATAGTTTTGGAGGAGTTACATGAACAAAACAACAAACTCTTCAAAATACCTATATATAGTTACCGTATATCTTCGAGTATAAGTTGAGAAATTTCTTCCTTTTTTAGGTCTATCAAACCCTACCTTCGACTTATATTCAAGTTGCAAACTAGGTGGACATTTTTCTGGGTCAATAATTAAACATGACTGGCGAAAAACAACATTTGACTGACTTGAAGTGCGTTAGAATGAAAAATTCACACTAACTAGCGGAAAACGCGAAGGCTAATGATAAAATAATACAGCATCGCCGTACTTCCGTACTTTGAAAGGAAAACTTAAAATTTATATTTTATCTTTAAAAACCTGGCCAAGTGAGTGGATTGAAGAGAAGAATCAATTCAGTACTCAAGCATTTGTTTTTTTATTTTGATCCTGAATTCAAATTATTAAACACCATTCCATTTCTTCCATAACGGCATTTTGTTTTTTACTTATAATCATGGACTCTACAGAGCCTGCATTGCGAATATGATCACCAATTTTTCCTTTGTCTTTTAAAATGGTTGCAATTGTTGAACAATAGAGATCATAAAGACAACCAATTGAAGCAAGTGACCCCCCTTTTTCTGATGTGTATTATGCCCATTTTAGTTTTCATCGAAAGCACTTGACTTATTTTACCACTCTTAGCACTTTCACAAACACTACATTTACAATTGTTTTCCATATTTCAAGGGTAATAAAAAATACGTACATAAACACACACCCGTATAGTTTTGAATACAAACGGCAAATGAGAACTGTTGACAAGTTTACATGTTCCTACTGTGATCGATGTTCGTAAGTGCGGGAGGGTGTGTTCATAAATGAAGTGCGAGGCGCAATTCACTGGTATGTGGAATGTTCATAAATATGAATTGTTTGTTTCTTGAATGTTTGCTAGTAGAGGTTCACCTGTATATACATTAATTTTTTTGTAAATTTCAAAATTATCTTGTTTTCGTTTTCTTTGCTTCGACTTATAATTGGGTCTTGGATTTTAGATGCTTTTTTAGGCTAAAAAGTACACTTCGACTTATACTTGAATCACCTTATACTTAAAGATATACGGTAGTTGATTATCAGAGTTGCAGAAAATATAATTTTTTACAAATTTTGTTTGAAAGATTTTTTTCATAGAACAGGTTGCTTAAGAGATGTTTTATCTGTCTGAATTTATGTTAAGTACAGTAAGTCCTTGACTTACAAACAGGTTGTGTTCCAAAAGTTTGTTCATAATTCTTTTGTTCGGAACTTGGAACCATAGACAATATTTTATAAATGGTGGTCAGGTATAAAAGTCAGTCCACAAAAGCCTATTTAACCCAAAATTAAACTGAAATATTGTACATTTGCAAAGAGTAATAATAGGACAAATGCTATTTTAAATTTTAGTTGTTTTTAATTATCCTTCCAATCGTCGAATGAGCAAGTAACTTAGAACTTAAAGAGTGTAACGGATTACTGTGTCTAAGAACATCCTGTGGAGGGTTGATGCTGTGCTCTGCCATCACAAGTAATTCCCAAGAGAAAAGTCTGATTCATATGTGCGAGATGGTGTTTGTGTGTCTGATTTATTAAAATATTAATACCTTAAGGGGCTTCATTCGTAAGTACGTGTGTTTGCAAGTCAGACGTTCATAATTCAAGGACCTACTGTACTTTGGTAAGAGATACCATTTCATATAGTTGCTATGATAACATTTTCTAATTGTGCTGCCAGGGGTAATTTAAATTATTCCAATGCCATCACAGTTTGTAAGCAAATTTTTTTGTAGATATATTGAGATTGATGCCAGTGCCACTAATGTAACTTTTGATAGTGCTTAAATAGTTTTTTATCCACAGCAATAAATAACAATTTTTTTGCTTATTGTTTTTTTAATGAGAAAAGTGATTAAAATAAATTATCACTCTGAAAATTATTCACAACTGCAATTGCCAATAATTATTCTTGATGACACTGATATCGAGAGCAACTGTTAAGTAATATTGTAATCATATTCATTACTCTGTATAGAAAAAGTAATGTTTTGGGCACATCTGATTTTTATTAATATATAATAAATTATAAAATTAAAAATAGGCCAAACTTCATATGTGGTAGTAATACATTCAATGTGATTAACATGAAATAATAATATTAACATCATTATAATACTAAAATACTTAGTAGACTTATTTGTTAAAATTTTAAGGGTTTATGGTAGACCTGCATGACTAATAGAATGGTCAAGTGACTTTATCCAGCAACACAACTTTCAATTAAATATTATTATGATTTGAGATTAAAGTTATTGATAAAAGAAACAAAGTGAACAAATGTTTTATGAACATAAGGCTAAACATTTAAATTAAATGGCAAATGATATGAAACTAAACATGGTTTTGAAGGCTTATAAAATATGAGTTTGTCAGTCATTTAATTACCTGATACAATTCAGAGTTTATTTCACCAATAATTTCCTATCTTTAACTTAAGATAATACAAATAGATACCTGAAAATGAGTTCCTTTGAGGATAAGTTTAACAGAGATTCCCAAGTCATTCTGCACAAGATATGGTGCTGCAGGAATAGAAGAACTGACTGTTCCCTCATCAATTGCATTTTGGAATGCTTTTCCTAACAGAGAGATCACATCCAGGCAGGACTTTGTCACTGTTATTTCCAAGTTGTCCTGAAAGAGAAAAATAATTATGGTAGAATACCATATGCACATAGTATTTGACCAGTATTACTACAACTGGAAACAACCTCAAAAAATTTGTTATATATTGTGTTAGCATAAAACTCACTGTAACAAGATTGGAAACTACATTTCAGAGTACACAGAGATTCCAAAAGCTTTCTTTACTATTTTGTTATCATGTCAAAAAAAGATGAATATGAATGGCTTAGTCTAATGTCTAAGCACTGCAAAATGATATATCAGAAGTGATTTCAAGGAAATATTGAATTTGTGATTTGTCAGTTTATCTTATAATCAATAGTAATTAAGGAAAAAAAATATTTAAAACATACCTCACTTGGAATGAATCTTAATTAATCTAATGCTCATGTTTATTCCTTCGTCATAAATTGTCCATTTGTTTTTACTTACACAAGTTTTGCGCATATGTAAGAAAAATAAATGTACCGTATCTGCCAGAATACAAGTCGATGTTTTTTGTCAAAATCTATCATGAAAAAATCACCCCTCGGCTTAAATGCGAGTCTGAGGAAAATTTGGGTTATGGTTAACTCTCGAAGTCTCTCATTGCCTTCGCTTTCAAATGATAGTACAGGTTGAGTATCCCCAATCCGAAATTCCGAAATCCGTAACATTGTATTAACTCACTTCTCAGTCCTGAGTTTTTGAAATATCTTTGGATAATATGAACATAGTGCCGCCCAGTGATTTAGAAATGATGAAACTATTCAATATTGTCACGTCCATTAAGTGAAAAAACACCTTTTTAGCCCACTTCCATGTCCGTTGACTAATCGAATAGCTATTTGCCATTTGATCTCCCTTGTCTACAAATCGCATGTTTCGACTGTAGTCCTGAAAAATGGCTGGCTTTACAGCATTTCCATGTTCATCACAGAAATTACTATTTGCAGGTGGATTGTGCATGTTTGTTGGTAAATGTACGTCTTGTTTGTCTCTCCAAGCTACAGCCGTCAAATCTGTTTTTACTTGAACACGTATATCACCCTATTTTTGTTTCTGTATCTTTCCATCAAACCGTTTTGGCATTCCTTTGCGATTGGATCTAACAGTCCCGCAATAATAAATTTTTCGTGTCTTCAGATCATCAAATAAGTGAGGAGATGAGAAGAAATTGTCCATAAAAAGTTTATGTCCAACTCCCTCAACTCTCCCAGTCAGTTTCTTTACAGTTGCATGAGTGGCAGTGCGAAAGCGGCGTAGCAGCTCCTTACAAATCACAAGAAAAAGAAACTCACTTAGCTTTCTGGAACATCCATAACTTCGCTCTCACAGCAGGCAGCCCTTTGGGATAGGAACTCACTGTTTGGGGCCGTCCATATTTTTATTCAACGGCAGCAGATTTGTTATTTTGTGTGTTCAAGTGGAGAATTTGGGTGAGAAAACATGTTAAATGGTTTTAATAATTTATATTTTGGAATTTTGTGACCCGTTATGAGTTTCTTCATTGATTCCCGTTTCCTTATAGGCACGCTTCTAGCGACTGGGAGAAAGTTCTGATGATGGTCCAGTTCCTCAACACGGCTGTGTCATGGGTATGCAGTAAACCGTCAAACATTGTCAGTGCGAGGTGTCTGTGACTTCTTATTTTCTGTTCTGTGTTGTTTATATATCTTTAAAAATGTCAAAAAGGCCTGATAGTGATAACCCTATGGGTGACAGTGATACGAAGAAGCGGAAGCATTTAACGTTATCAATTGAACAGAAAGTAAATCTGTTAAAGAAATTGGACAGTGGTGTAAACGCAAAACTTCTTGCAAAAGAGTTTGGGGTTGGAACTACCATCGTCTACGACCTGAAGAAACAAAAAGACAAACTTTTCAAGTTTTATGCTGAAAGTGATGAACAGAAGTTAATGAAAAATAGAAAAACATTGCATAAAGCTAAAAACGAAGATCTCGATTGTGTTTTGAAAGAGTGGATCTGTCAGCGTCTCAGTGAACATGTGCCACTTACCGGTCAAATGATTACGGAACAAGCAAAAGTATATCACAAGGAACTAAAAATTGAAGGAAACTGTGAATATTCAACAGGCTTTCAGGTTTCAGAAATTTAGGAAGAGACATGGCATTAAATTTTTAAAGATTTGTGGTGATAAGGCATCTGCTGATAATGAAGCAGCAGAGAAATTCATTGAGGAGTTCGCAAAAATCATTGCTGAAGAAAATTTGACGACTGAACAAGTATATAATGCTGATGAAACGTCATTGTTTTGGCGTTATTGCCCTCGGAAGACACTGACTACAGCTGATGAGACAGCTCCAACAGGAATTAAGGATGCCAAAGACAGATTAACTGTGCTGGGATGCACTAATGCAGCAGTGTGAGGTTATGCTTGGATGCCCGGAAGTTAAATTCTTTAACTGTTCCTGATAGGGAGGTGCTTCCCCATATTGACGATAATAAGAAAGTTTTCTAAGGTACGTTGGTTTTCAGTGACTGATTTGACCTCGTCCTATTGGCAAGTTCAATTGTACCCGGATGACCAGAAATTCACCGCTTTCATGTATAAAGGTGTGTTTACATGTATGCGTTCACACGTTCAAGCAGCAAGGCGTTGCAACGACAAATTTCAGAGCCATCCACATGTATGAGATTACTGCGCACGTTCACACATCAGGCGTTGATGCGCAGAACAGTTGACTGTTGCTTTGGCGCATGGTGGATTAGGCCTATTTTTTCGGCTAGAAGCCATCAAGGCTAAAGTGACCAGATGTACAGCATTATGCTGTATTGTACAGCATTTGCATCTCCTGTACAGCATTGGAAAGTGTACAGCAAAACATACAGCATTTTAAAACATTGCCCGCCAAAATTGATAGTAATTTCAATAATTTATTATTTATGTCAGCAATGTAAAAAAGTACTTAAACGCAGAACAATAATTTGTTTTCTGTGATGTGGTTGTAGTTTTATATATGCTCTTTACTTTATGGTTTAGTTTTACTACTACATCCATGGTTTCTGTCAAAATGATTGTATCACTCATACCACTTTAGAAAAATCTATGATTGTAGCTGGTTTACGTGGTTTAGCATATGTCACCTGTCACAATCCGCAAAGCACCTGCAAAGTTTTATAGTCACAAGTTTCCAAAAGTAAGTGAAGTAATTGGAAAATTGAATAAATTTATGTAACGGTTAATTTCATGATTTGTTCCAATTTTATTTTGTGTTTGTTTTCATAAAAATAACATCAAACGCACCACAAGGAGGGTATGATTTTGGAGAATTAATAAAAAAATTGGATTTTATTGTCTTCGTTAAAATTGTTTTCACTAAATCAATATTGATGTATTATCGATATGTTTTCATTTTGTTAAAAATACAGATTCAAAAATACGTATTGTATTTTGTATTTTAAATTTTGTACAGCATTGAGCTTTTGGAAATCTGGTCACTTTAGTCAAGGCCACTATCACCATTTGGTATAGGAGATGAGGTTGAATGACTTTCCATGGCAGCCCAGTAGATGGCTACACTGTCTAGCATTTGCCGCCCGAATGCGTGAAAAAGTTGAGATCTTTCCATCTCTCAATGCGCCTCAACGCCTGCTGCGTGAATGCGCACGGTAAGCCATCTCATTGGTTGATGTGTGAACGCCTCGACGCTTCAACGTGTGAATGCGTACATGTAAACACACCTTAACTCATGCACATACGTGTTTGGGAGACTTCCTTTTGGATTGAAAAATAGTGGCGCAGCACTAATTCGCAGTCTGAACTCTGTTTTAGATGACGAGTTTTCTGAATTTACCACCAATTACACTGATGATGTGTTGGTTACCACAACAACTTTTGAGGAACATTTAGTCCATTTACGTCCTAAAAAAGGCCAATGCGACGTTAAGCATAAAAAAGTCATGGTTTTGTTGTGATCGCATGCCTATCCTCGGGCACGTCTTACCCTCAAATGGTTTTCTTCCCAATCCCGAGAAAATCGAGGCAATAAAATCTTTCAAAGCCCCTGGTAATCTTAAAAAGCTCAGAGGTTTCCTCGGGTTATGTAATTTTTATAGTAAATTTGTGGACAATTATTCATCTTTAACAGTTTCCCTGTTAAAGTTATTAAAAAAGGGTATCAGATGGAGTTGGGATTCTAACGCTCAAGCTGCCTTCGAGGAAATAAAAACTTCCTTCCTAAATACTGTCATCCTGTGCTATCCAGATTTCACGCGGGCTATGTATCTACAGACCAACAGCAGTGGATACGGGCTAGGAGGAGTGCTCTTTCAGAGGGATGAAGAGGGTTGTGACCACGTCCTGTCTTTCCTCAGTCGGACGTTAAAAGGCGCCGAGTTGTTTTACACAACTACTGAGAAGGAGACTCTAGCTGTTATATGGGCCTTGCAGAAACTCAGAACAATCGTAATGGGATTAAAAATTGTGAGACTGACAGACCATCAGTCCCTCAGTTTTTTAAAAACATGCATCCTTAATAATCATAGATTGACAAGGTGGACTTTGATTTTGGACTCTTACGACATCAAAATTAGATACTGTCATAAAAAGGGAAATGTGGTTCCCGACTGGCTAAGTCGGCATCCTAGGGCAGAAAGATTCCAATTAACATGTGCTCTGGACCAGTTTATGGTCATGTTCATCGAGTCGGAAATCTCAGAATGTCCCGAAAGAAACCTCAGGAATTTGGCCGACCTCCAAAAGGCTGACCCATTAATAATGTTGGTGTATAACCGCTGTAACAATTGGCTGGACGAATCCCACGAGACGTATGCAAGAATATCAAGGTTGGCAAGAACATGTGATATTTATAAAGACATTGTCACAAAAAAGGTGAATAGTACGGATGGACAATGGAAATTATGGATACCCCCGGTGTTAGATACAAAACTTATATGGTATGTTCACACCACATATGGCCATTTCGGAGCGTTCAAGGTCCTGAAAATTTTGCAAGAACGGTATTATTGGCCAAATATGAGTAGGAAAGTCCGATCTACTATTTCCAAATGTGAGATATGTCAAAAGACAAAATACCCTAATAGGAATTTTGGGGGTCCCATGGCAAATGTTATCCCTGCTAAACCTCGTGAACTTTATGCTGTTGATATTTACGGCCCACTCCCGAAAGGAAAAATGCATAATCGGTATATTTTTGTAATAGTAGATGTGTTTTCAAAGTATGTTAGTGTGTTCCCTATTAATCGCGCCAATGCTAAGGCTTGCCTTCGCTGTGTTAACATATTTATGGCTCAGGCAGGGAAAGCCGATAAAATTTTAAGTGATCAAGGAACGCAATTCTTGTCAAACATTTGGGTGAAGAGTCTGAGGGAGAAAAACATTCTTCCTATTTACTCAACAGTGCGTCACCCGCAATCAAACCCAATGGAAAGAATAACGAGAGAAATTTCTCACGTATTTTGGGTCTACTGCAGGGATCATAAGGACTGGGTAAACTTTAGTCCGAAACTGAATATATGGTTTAATCATACGTACCACGAGAGCATAGGGATGACCCCTTTGGAAGCTCATTTCAGGACAAAACCGGAACGAGATTTTGGACAAATCGTGCCGTTACAGCGAATTCCTACATTAACCACTCATCTGGGTATGCCGTGTATAGACGTCATGGCCGGACGCACCGTTGTTGGATGTGACGGATTTAGACGGCATGGCATTTTTAATGCTGATTGCTATGGGTATGCTGGGATTTTCCGTCCCGTAGCATCTCGCACTTATAGATGGGTTCTTCTAGTTTCGTCCTACCTACCACAGATGGCCTTGTCTTCCTTTTTCTTTGAGAAGCAGGTCTTCATAAGGGAGCTCTGTATATGCGTTGCGGGTTGCATTTCCGTGTATGCCACTTCTTCAATGACCGTTTATGACACTTCTTCAATGACCGTTTATGACACTCGGGGTTTTTTCACACTCCCTTGCGAAAACTCACACTTTTCTCTGCATGCACTTTTGTCTCAAGGGTAATCCTGCTATTTATGAATGTTTTTTCTGCTAGTAATCCTAATGGTATATGTGAAAAACAAATGTATATGGAAGGCTCAGTTTGCTTCTGAGAATTGAAAGACACGTTTCATTTCTAAGAGAACCATTTTTATCAGTTACGCTGTTTTATATTTGCAGAAACTGGATGATATTTAACTTTATCAATTTAATTACCCACTGTGGGTGGGACTTGATAAAAAAAACTACCCAGTTGAGTGGTTAAGAGACACATCGATACAGCGCATTGTGCTTCGGAACTTAGAAAGGGCAGGAAACAAAATACGGGGAGGACAGACACCGAAAGTCCATAAGTTCAAGACCGGTGATCGTGTGTTGTTAAGGATGCCGCGTGAATCGGACACAAAACTATTTGTGAAGATTTTTTATTTATATACGGGTCCGTATATGGTGGCTCGAATACAGGAACCTAATGTGAGTGTATTGGTGAACGACATGGGAGAAGAAGTGGGGAAATATAACTTTTATAACTTAAAACCCTTCTTTAATTAAGTTAGGGCTGTGTGTTGTTGTGGAATTTGGTGCATCAGTATGAGTTTTCTTTTTATTGTGTTTATGTTTTGGTATGGGAGTTACCAGTGTTTGTGTTCGGGATAAACATTCCCCCCAACTATCCCTTACTTCATGGATGGCTGAGCAAGAGCCGTGAGTTCACTTCGGCAGTGATTCCACCAAACCCCCCATCCCTCTTCGTAAGAAGGACACGGAGATTGCAGCCTTCGCCGACCGATGCAAGAGTATAGAGGCGCCATCAGACACGCAACGTGCGAAGCGGTTTATGACCTGCATGCGAGGCTCTCAATTCTCCAAACCCACCCCACATTGCTAGCGGATCGCTGAGAACTATCGGTGTTTCTCATCATATGTATCGCAGCCATGAAGAAAACGGGCAGCTGATGTTTGTTTTGTTTAAGATACGTTTTGTTTATTTTGTTTTTCGAACGTTTACCGCCTTCCGTTATATAATCAACCAAATATCTAGGTTGTAAAAAAAAATCTCCCACTGCTCCATTTATTTTTATTTTCACAGTGGGGGTATGTGGCGGTACAGGCCCATCCTGTAGCCCTGCCGGCCACACTAAATCTCTGATTAAAAGTTTAAAGTTGATTTTGGGCACGTCGACGGTGGAGGAGAAGTCGACGTCAGCCTGACCTTCCGAGGGTTTTGGAGGTCTACGTGTCATGTTGCCTGAAGGGGGCGGGAAAACAGACATTACATCACCCATGCCCTATATAAGGGGGGACTTCTCCTGGGTCGCGTGGGTGCAACAGTTCGAGTCAGTGCTATAATTTTTACAAAGAGTGCCTCAAGTCGTCGTCTGACGAAGAAACACGCAACCTAGAGAACTTCTTTTAGTAAACGGAGGAGCAAGTATGCTGTGGACTGGTCGTGAGTTTTAATCTCAAAACTTTGCGTACTGTAAGGTTTTGTGGAATTACTTTTGTTGAAGAACTTTATATACCTTTTGTTGAAGAATTTTATATACCTTATGTTGAAGAAAATAGAGTCTACATAATTATAATATATAGACGCTTCTTACACATGATATATCTATAATATAAAGACGCTTCTTACACATGATATATTATATATATATATATGAGGATACAAAATTATGAGGCACTTCCAGATGTGCTAGAAACTTGAAATTTGGTAGGATTATAGGTTTTTAGTCACAACCAAAGGAAAAAATCCGAAACTGACAAAATTCCTATTTTGAGGGGCTATTTTGGCCCCTTTTTGCCCCATTTTTTGCCCATAAGAATACATGTAAATTGGTGTAGAGGTTTTTATATTTGCATTTTAAAATTACTTCCCGTAAAGATACGAACTCGAGACTTAAACTCTCGGATAGGATATAAATTGTAGTTTCTTATTTTTGAAGACAGAATTCAAATCCGAGTAGAATTAACGTAAATTTCTGGTTTTTATCTCAAAAAAGTAGTAATTTTTCTGGGTCTTACAATAGGTTTCCTTGGTAACAAGCTCTATCCTTTCATATGGGTAAGCTTTTAATGGGAATCAGAGGCTTATATTTTATTGCTGTTAATGTTAAACTACACCTAATGAATGAAATCCAATATTGATATAATCCTCATTTTTGGGGCTGTTTTGCCCCATTATTGCCCAATTCGAGAACAAAAAAGGCGATGCCGCTGCGTAGGAACCAGAGACTTGAAATTTGGCACGGTTATAGAAATTTCATTGCAACCTAAGATAAAATTATAAAATTACAAAAATTCTCATTTTTAAGGGGCGGCTTTGACGCATTTCGGCCCCATGCGAGAACAAAAAATGCGAGGCAGCTGCATAGGACCTAGAGACTTGAAATTTGGCACGATTATAGAATTTTCATAGCAAACTAAGATAAAATTGTAAAATTGCAAAAATTCCTATTTTTAATGTTTGGTTTTGCCCTTTTTCGGCCCCATATGAGTGTAATAATTATAAGGCACTTCTTAATGAGATACAAACTTGAAATTTGGCAGAATTATGGGTTTTTAGTTACAACAGATGGAAAAAATCTGAGAGTTTAATAACTCATAACTTTAGGGGCTGTTTTGCTCCATTATTGCCCCATACGAGGATTAAAATTATAAGGCACTTCTAAATGAGCAACTAACTCCAAATTTGACATGGTTATATGATTATGTACAACATCGATTGGGAATAATTTGAATTTGCAAAAAGGCTAAAATTTGAAAATGCTTGCAGAATGCAAGCACATATTAACTAGTATATATATATATATTATATATAGGAGGATACAAAATTATGAGGCACTTCCAGATGTGCTAGAAAGTTGCGGTTTGGTAGGATTATAGGTTTTTGGTCACAACCAAAGGAAAAAATCCGAAACTGGCAAAATTCCTATTTTGAGGGACTATTTTGGCCCCTTTTTGCCCCATTTTTCTCCCATAAGAAAACATGTAAATTGGTGTAGAGGTTTTTATATTTGCAATTTAAAATTACTTCCCGTCAAGATACGAACTCGTGACTTATACTATCGGATAGGATATAAATTGTAGTTTCTTATTTTTGAAGACAGAATTAAAATCCGAGTAGAATTAGCGTAAATTTATAGTATTTACCAGAAAAAAGTGGCAATTTTTCTGGGTCTAATAGGTTTCCTTGGTAACAAGCTCTATCCTTTCATATGAGTAAGCTTTTAATGAGAATCAGAGGCTTATATTTTAATGCTGTTAATGTTAAACTACACCCAATGAAGGAAATCCGATACGGATATAATCCTCATTTTTGGGGCTGTTTTGCCCCATTATTGCCCCATATTAGAATAAAAAAGGCAAGGCAGCTGCATAAGTCCTAGAGACTTGAAATTTGGCATGATTATAGAAATTACATTGCAACCTAAGATAAAATTATAACATCGGAAAAAAATTCCAATTTTGAAGGGGCGATTTTGCCCCTATTCGGCCCCATACGAGTGTGGAAATTATAAGGCACTTCTCATTGAGATACATACTTGAAATTTGGCAGAATTATGGGTTTTTACTTACAACAGAAGGAAAGCATCTGATTTTGTAAAAAATCAAAATCCTAATACCTGTTTTGCCCCATTATTGGCCCATACAAGTATTCAAGTTGTATGGCACTTCAAAAATATCTTATAACTTGAAATTTGAGACAGTTATATGGTTTCGTAAAAAATCGATTGTAAATAATTTCAATTTGTAAAAATAGTAAAATTTAGAAAACATTGCAGAATGCAAGCACATATTAACATAGCATAGAGAAATGGACAGGAAAAATAGAAATTTACAATATTTTAATTTATTGGCCGTTAAAAATTATAAACTTTTAAAAAACATTTCAACTTTTACGTACTTCTAAATGTTCTACAATACTGAAATTTTTTCTGACAGTAGAATTTACCAAATAACGATAACGGAATTATTGAAACTTGAAAATGTTTATTTATTCGGCCGTTAAAAATTCATAAATGTTAAAAAAATGTGACTAATCTTTATATACCTTCGTACGAACTAGAAAGCTGAAAATTAAGGAATTGTGTTTCAGTTACAATTATATTTGAAAATTTTTAGAAAAGTTTATTATTGTGGCTGTTGAAAATTCATCAAGTTTAAACAATGAAATTTATATAAATGCAATTCAAGAGGTGCTACATAGATGAAATTTTGCGGAAATGTGAAGTATTTGCAACAAATGATGAAAACCTATAAAATTTTTTCAATTATAAATTTTAGGGGTTGCTTTCTTCGAATATTGTCCATAAAGAAAAATACGTAAATAGGCGCAGAGGTGCAAACTTTTGTGTTAAAAATTATTTGCCTGCACTTACTCTATATATTAAGGTTAGAGAAAATGCTTGCAGAATGCAAGCACTTATTAACTAGTATATATATATATATCATGTGTAAGAACCTCTATATATTATAGATATATAGGAGGATACAAAATTATGAGGCACTTCCAGATGTGCTAGAAACTTGATATTTGGTAGGAATACATGTTTTTTGTCACAACCGAAGGAAAAAATCCGAAACTGGTAAAATTCCTTTTTTGAGGGGCTATTTGGCCCCTTTTTGCCCCGTTTTTTTCCCATAAGAAAACATGTAAATTGGTGTAGAGGTTTTTATATTTGCATTTTAAAATTACTTCCCGTCAAGATACGAACTCGAGACAAACTGTCAGATAGGATATAAATTGTAGTTTCTTATTTTTGAAGACAGAATTCAAATCCGAGTAGAATTAGCGTAAATTTATAGTTTTTATCGCAAAAAAGTGGTAATTTTTCTGGGTCTAACAATAGGCTTCCTAGGCAACAGCCTTAATGCTTTCATATGGGTAAGCTTTTAATGGGAATCAGAGTCTTATATTTTAATGCCATTAATGTTAAACTATGCCTAATGAAGGAAATCCGATATTTATATAATTCCCATTTTTGGAGCTTTTTTGCCCCAGTATTGTTCCATACGAGAAAAAAATGATGAGGCAGCTGCATATGACCTAGAGTCTTGAAATTTGGCACAATTATAAATATTTCATTGGAAACAAAGCTGAATTTTAATACTGCAGAAACTCCAAATTTTAAGGGCGTTTCTGTCCCATTTATACCCCATACCAGTGTGAAAATTATACTGCAATTCTTAATGAGATACAAACATGAATTTTGGCAGTATTATTGATTTTTAGTTAGGAAGGAATCTGATACTGTAAAAATTCAAAGTCTTTGGGCCTCTTTTGCCCTATTATTGCACCATACGAGGAATAAAATTATATGGCACTTCCAAATGAGCTACTAAGTTGAAATTTGTTAGGGTTATATTATTTTGTACAAAATCGCCTGGGAATAATTTGAGATTGTAAAAATGCTAAATTTTAAAAATGCTTGCACAATGCAAGCTCACGTTAACTAGTATATATATATATATATATCATGTGTAAGAAGCGTCTATATATTATAGATATAGGAGGATACAAAATTATGAGGCACTTCCAGATGTGCTAGAAACTTGAAATTTGGTAGGAATATAGGTTTTTGGTCACAACCGAAGGAAAAAATCCGAAACTGGCTAAATTCCTATTTTGAGGAGCTTTTCTGGCCCCCTTTTGTCCCATTTTTGGCCCATAAGAAAACATGTAAATTGGTGTAGAGGTTTCTGTATTTGCAATTTAAAATTACTTCCCGTTATGATACAAACTCGAGACTTAAACTGTCGGATAGGATATAATTTGTAGTTTCTTATTTTTGAAGACAGAATTCAAATCCGAGTAGAATTAGCGTAAATTTATAGTTTTTATCGCAAGAAAGTGGTAATTTTTCTGGGTCTAACAATAAGCTTCCTAGCAACAGGCTTAATGCTTTCATATGGGTAAGCTTTTAACAGGAATCAGAAACTTATATTTAAATGCCATTAATGTTAAACTACGACTAATGAAGTAAATCCGGTATTGTAATAATCCCCATTTTTGGGGCTGTTTTGCCCCAGTATTGCTCCATACGGGGAAAAAAAGGTGAGGCAGCTCCATATGACCTAGAGATTTGAAATTTGTCATTAATTTAAAAATTTCATTGCCGCCAAACATAAAGTAAAATACTGCGAAATTATCAAATTTTAAGGGTGGTTTTGCACTAATGATGCCCCATACCAATGTGAAAATTATACGGCAATTCTTACTGAGATACAAACATGAAATTTGGCATAATTATGGGTTTTTAGTTATAACAGAAAGAAGAAATCCGATATCGTAATAATCGAAATCTTACAATTAGCGACTGTTTTGCCACATAATTGCCCTATGCAACGAATAAAATTATAATGCACTTCTAAATGACCTACAAAGTTGAAATTTGTTACTGTTATATGATTTTGTACAAAATTGATTGGGAATAATTTTAAATTGCAAAAATGTTAACTTTAAAAATGCTTGCAGAATGCAAGCACACATTAACTAGTATCATATATATATATAGGAGGATAGAAAATTATAAGGTACTTCCAGATGTGCTAGAAACTTGAAATTTGGTAGGATTATACGTTTTTCGTCACAACCAAAGGAAAAAAACCAAAACTTTTGAAATTCCAATTTAAGGAGCTATTTTGGTTCCTTTTTGCCCCATTTTTGGCCCATAAGAAAACATGTAAATTGGTGTAGAGGTTTTTATATTTGCATTTTAAAATTACTTCCCGTCAAGATATGAACTCGAGACAAACTATCAGATAGGATACAAATTGTAGTTTCATATTTTTGAAGACGGAATTCAAATCCGAGTAGAATTAGCGTAAATTTATAGTTTTTATTGCAAAAAAGTAGTAATTTTTCTGGGTCTAACAATAGGCTTCTTAGGTTACAGGCTTCATGCTTTCATATGGGTAAGCTTTTCATGGGAATCAGAGGCTTATATTTTAATGCCATTAATGTTAAACTATGCCTAATGAAGGAAATCCGATATTGATATAATCATCATTTTTGTGGCTGTCATGCCCCATTATTGCCCCATACGAGAACAAAAAAGGCGAGGTAGCTGCATATGACCTAGAGACTTGAAATTTGAAACGATTATAAAAATTTCACTGCTACCAAAGTTAAAATAAAACATTGCGAAAATTCCAAATTTTAAGGGTGGTTTTGCCCTATTTATGACCCATACCAGTGTGAAAATTATACGGCAATTCTTAATGAGATACAAATATGAAATTTTGCAGAATTATGGATTCTTAGTTACAACAGAAAGAAGAAATCCGATATCGTAAAAATTCGAAATCTTAGCGACTGTTTTGCGATATAATTGTCCTATGCGATGAATAAAATTATAATGCACTTCTAAATGAGCTACAAAGTTGAAATTTGATACGGTTATATAATTTTGTACAAAACTGATTGGAAATAATTTGAAATTGTAAAAATGCTAAACTTTAAAAATGCTCGCATGCACACACATAACACACGCATGTATGCACACACACACATGCACACACCCATATAGCTTAGTACAAATATTGCTTACCTTAGAAGAGAGGGAAGCTGTGAGATTGGGTTGAGGCAGCTTGATTTCCTCTAAATCATCTGAATTAGGACTTGTGATCTGAGTGTATTCTTCTCCGCCACTCTCAACCTTGGATAAAGAAAAGCATTTCATCATAGCTACTCAATATTTGAAGGTCATATTGAATACAATAGAGCAAAAACATAAGAAATTATCACAATGGATTAGTTTAAGCGGCATGGATTTCATAACATCAAGAGACCATATACCAGAGAAATATCCTCGCTAAAGATAAAAAAGGGCAAAATAAAACACTTTCAGCTTATGAATTAATCCAATTTTCATCCTCCGATTGCTGTTGCTGATCTAACAGCAAAATTATCTTCTTTAAGAAAATTTATTTGAATTTCTGTAAGCCTCAATAAACCTTCATATGTGGCAAAAAGTGTTTCGTCAACAGTCTTTTTACTAGATAATTTGAAATTCATTCAATAACAAAGGAGCTTTCATCTTTAAAAATTAAAATTTATATAAGTTGTGGTGAAAATATGTGAAGCCAACCAAAATAGTTGAAATCCTTTGGAATCATCTGAACAATATTGATAATGATGCACAACACAACTATGTATTGTTATTTTTTTTGCATTTTATCATGATAAATACCAAAAATATGAATTATGATATTGATGATACTAAATATAGTTGGCAGGGTTAATATATCCTCATTATTTGAAGGAAAACTGTGTAGCAAGACTCTATACAGGGAGAAAATGATCATAACTAAACATAAATGTTGTCGGAAAAGATTTGAGTCTTTCCCGGCGAATGATATGGAGAAAGTTTTCTCGGGTTTCCAGTCGGGTGGTGTGGAAAAAGGATTCTGACGTTCAAGATGGCAGCAGAGACAGTTGCCGAAACGTCAGAATCCTTTTTCCACACCACCCGACTGGAAACCCGAGAAAACTTTCTCCATAAATGTTGTCAGTTAAAAGTTTCATACATAAGCTATAAATGAAAGGCTTGCATCATTAGTGAGAAACAAGGACATCATAATTATCCAATTATATACAAAAAAACTGGTGCCCAGCAAATGACTTTCTCCATACAGAGTAATGAATATGATTGCAATAATACTTCTTAGTTGCTCTCGGCAACAGTGTGCTCAAGAATAACTATTGGCAGTTAGACGCGCATAATTTTTAACATGTTGAATGCGGAGTACTGTGACCGCAGTGGCCGGTGGTAAGCGCTAGGGGCGGACCACTGCTATCGCAGTACCGTTACTCCAACAAAGGAAGGGATCGTTTCAGGAGTCTCACCTTCCTGGAAACTGGTCTCATGGCTAGTATGCCTTCAGTGTGTATTCGGAATTCTTCTAGTTAGGTTCGTTTTTTGTTTATGTGGTTCCTGAGTTTTTGCAGCATTTATAAACTTCTTTGAGATAAGTGTCAAATTTCCTTAATCAGATGTTGTTTTTAATGTATGCTTCAATTCCTTTAATTAAAACCCCAATTAATATTAAATATTACATTACCATAATGTAATTTATTCGCTAAATTACTGTGTAATGTTATTTTTCAAATTTATTTTACACTATTTTCTGCATTTACATATGTGAATTTCCATGTTCTTATTTATTTCAATGCTGTTTTATTTTTTAACGTTATAGTTTACTCTTCACAATGGATAAGAGATGGAAAACAACTGCAAAGCATGGTGGATCTAAGAAGCGTAAGTTTTTTCATTAATTTAGTTATAATTTCTAAATAATTTTGTTTCTAGTTTATTTATATTTGCCATTTTTAAACATTATTTTCAATGTTTTTAGCGGCAAAGAAGGGCCGGATTTCTTCTGACAATGAGAAAACAGAATCAGACTTATCAGCTCGTCAGTCATTGGCTTCAAATCTTGGTAATAAAAATTTAAAAATTTTACTGCTCTTTTATTCTTTGGATTGCTGCTTCATTCTTGCTTGTTACTATGAGTATAAAATTTAATGTATTTTTATAATTTATTCAATGATATTTAGTAATTTTTATTATAGGTCAACAGTATGATGTTGAGTCGACTTCGGTTGTTATGGCAGAGGAACCTATTGCAGGACCATCTAATGTTGGTAAGTATTAGATTATTAGTTGGAGTGTTAAATACTACTAGCAAATGCCTGTTGAAATTCAACGGGAAATCTGATATACATTTAACCTTTATCGTCCGATAAAAACATACATGTTCATATACTCGTGTACTCGCTTACGTTTACTGTTTCTTCATCTTATTGAAACAAAATTTTATACATATTGTGTTCAAAGATTATTAGGAGAATATGCAGCATAAACTTTTACGTATACTTGCTCTCAATTGAGATGTAAAATAAAAATGAAAAAGATAATATAGTAGATAATAGATGAGCTTCACTTTTATGGTTATTGCATTTATGATGAATGGTTTTTCCAATAAATGTTCTATTACTTTACTAATTATTTTAAAATTTAATAATGAGTTTTGTTATTTCTGTAATTTACCTAATTGCATTATTTCTTTTTACAATGTATTTTTAGAAATACCACCAATGAATCCAGTTCGCCACTTGAGAGAGAGGAAGAAAGGTAAAAGAGAATTGTCAGGGGAAGATATTCAGATTTTACTTGAAGAATTTTAGGATTCTAGTGATGAAAATTTAGACATTGAAAGTGATTTTGAGGTAGATGATGAATATGAGGAAGAATATATCTTTATCAAAGACAATGAGCCTGGGACCTCCCACCCCCATTCTTCCTCCATCTCTGCTCCATTACCCACCCAACCCTCTCATGACCTTCAACAAAGGAAGAATTCTATATTTTCCTTGGGTTAATTTTGCATATGGGTATCATACAAATTTCCCAAATTCAGGATTATTGGAGGACAGACCGTTTTTTTAGGATTCCTTTCTTTTCATCAAATATGAGTCGGGATAGGTTTCAGATAATATTACGAGCTTTACATTTTTCCCCAAATCTGGAACCGAATGATCCTGTTCCAACAGATCGCTTATATAAAATAAGGCCCTTATTAGAACATTTTTAGGACATTATTGAGAAGGTGTATTATCCCTCCCAGGAGAGGAGTATTGACGAATCGATGATTCTGTGGAGGGGCCGGCTAGCTTTTAGGCAATTTATAAAGGGGAAAAGGCACAAGTACGGCGTAAAAGTCTATATGCTGGCCGAACCCTCTGGTTTAGTAACAAAAATCCTAGTGTATATGGGTGCGGGACAGCAAATCAGTGAGCTCGGGTATGCAGGGTGCGTTGTGCACAAACTTTTGGAAAAAAATGAGGGGGTCGGCCACAGTGTATATATGGACAGTTATTTCACCAGTGTCGACATTCTAAAAAGTCTAAAGGAAAAGAAAATATATTGCACGGGAACACTTCGGCCCAATCGAAAAGCAAATCCTGTCGAAATTTTGAGGAAAAAATTAAAAAAGGGGGAAGTCACAGAAAGGTGGAATGAGGATGGAGTGTGCGTCCTCAAATGGAAAGACAAACATGATGTCCTCATGATTTCGTCTGAGCACGGTGGGGAACTGGTACCCTCAGTAAGCAAACGGAATGTGACAAGAGACAAACCTAAGGCAATAGAACAATACAACAAATACATGGGGGGAGTGGACAGAACTGACCAATTACTTTCATATCATTTATCATCCAGGAAGACATTACGATGGTACAAAAAGGTAGCAATTCAAATCATTAAGATAATGATCATGAATAGCTACCAGCTACACAAGACATTTTCAACTGATGAAAAATACAATTTGCACGACTTCAGACTGTATATAACAGGACGAATAGTAGACATACGACATGGACAAACAACAACCTCCCCAGCCCAATCAAGCCCTTCACCTCGAATAACTCCCCAACATTTACATTTCCCCAAATACCTACCCCTAAGTACGGGTGGCAGGAGAAAACAAAAAGAGTGTTGGGTACGCACTAAAAAGGGAGTGAGGAAGCAAGTAACTTTTTATTGTCCGGAATGTCCTGAAAACCCAGCATTATGTTTAGAAGGGTGTTTCAAAGAATGGATGAAGTGATTGAAATTTTTACTTGCATTTATATTTGTAATTATATATGTAATTTTTAATGTAATATACAGTAAAAGCTCGTTTTAATGGCACCTATTCTAGCGGCAAACTCACTCTAATGGCATCTTCGGTGAACTTACATTTTTCCAATTGTCTAATAGATGTCGACACAGTCATGACCGATCTCCGTAAGCTTAACCACATATTGCGAGTAGTTCCTCTTCTGTTTCAAGGTGTCAAGAGCATGACGTACTGCGTAATAATTTTATTTGTTATTAACCTCATTTTATAAACATTTAAAGAAACCCTAAAGAACATGAGTAGTGGCAGCAGTAGTAGAAAACAAGACAAGCGAATGGTGCTTACCTTACGACAGAAAATTGACATTTGCCAACGTCTGGATAATGGGGTAAATAGACATATATTAATGAACGAGTACAATATAACCTCATCTACGATATATGGTATTAAAGCAAGAAAATAGCAACTTCTAAAAATTTTTGCTGGAACTGAGACAAATAAAAATATCCAAAGACAAAAATTTAAGGAAGCCAAAGCTAGATCAATTGGATGCAATATTATACGAGTGGTTTAAAGTGAAACATTCTGAAAGTTTCCCAATCACAGATCCACTATTAATTCAAAAGGAAAATACTTTTATCAGCAATGTATTTTTTCTTGTTTTAAACATCGTCACGGGATACGAAAACTGGATGTCTCGGGTGAACTTAAATCAGCTGATAGTGAGGCTGCACATTCGTGAATATACGAATTGTTGATATTTACTTGCAACGAAAATAGCAAAATAATTTGTTAATTGTGAATAATAAGTGATGGTTGTAGTAATAATGTTATTTTCGATGGACCATTTTGGTTCCCAGAATGAGCATCACAAAAATTAATAAAATTACTAGGGCAGCCCCGAATCTCCGATCCTCAACGCGATTTAAATAAACTGAAGGTTTAGTGAAATAATTTTTCTTGAATACTTAATGAAATAAATGAAATTCAAATAATCTAAATAGTTCGACCCTAGGTTAGATCTCCTTTGTTCCCTATTCTTTGACGTGTTTCCCTATTTCTTTGTCTTTCTAGTACTCTCCGCTCCTCATCTACACGGGAAATCCTATGAACTTCCGCATCTCTTTCTCTCTCTTTCCTTCAATACTCTTCCTTTGATCTCTGGCTCCTCTTCCTTTCTCTGGCAGCTGTAGCTGGGTTAATAGCTCTCCTTTTCACTGGTCTACCCCTTGGCATTTTTTAATTTTCTGCACCTTTTCCAGCAATATATTAGAGCAATTACGTGATCACAATGTCAAAGAGTTACTCAATGCTAGTTTAATATCACAGTGTATTCAAAGGGGAAAATTTTTCAAATCTACCTTACCTTAGTTCGAATGATTATCGTTGCACCCTTATAGACAAACTCACAAACAGTTGCTTTCCTTCAAGTGCTAACTTCTTACAGGATCTACTATAAAGGCGACATCAATGAAACAGTTTATTTAGATTATCAATGAAGAGAAGATAACCATATATGTAATGCGTTAACAAAATAACGTGCATCCCTATTCTCATCTAATTTTTAATTTATGTGTGAGCCTATTTGCGCTAATTAGGATTACAGATTTGTAATATGATGGCTCTACTTACAAAAAAGTAAGATTCCAGCATTCAAACGATGAAATGAAATTCAGTTGCTTTGACTAAATCGTTAGAAACGCTTCCCATATGCAGCAATACGCAGTCAACAGAATAATTGTCCTTAAATATTTACGTTGTTATGCTTCATTAATTTCGATGCCCAAACTACAGGTTGACGCAAATAACACTTTTCTTTTGTCTATTTGAAGGTTTAATTGGCATTAAATGAATTGGAGGCAACAATGAGAGTCTCCTTGGCAACGCCAGGAATGAATACAAAAAATCTGCAAAATTTCGAAAAAGAATGCGTACTTCTGAAAACTTCGACCGTGTAACATGTAAACATCGCAAGAATAAAATAGTATAGAGTTTTAGCCGACAAATAATGCTAAAATGAAGGAATGCGGTCGATATTTACGAATTTTGGTGAATGAAGAAAAAAAACCTTGTACTCCAAAAAATCGAAAATCCCGTGTAAACGTATGGGTAAATATAATTATCTCCTGGATTCGAACCGGGTCACTATAGCAAACGAAAATATTTTTCCAGGGACCTCATAGCCAGTAGAAACAAAACGCCGTTTACCGCATATCTTTACGACGAACGGTTCTCGAGAAATACGTCTACATAAATTATACACAAATGTCGACAGACGTCAATGTAAAATTAATATATAGTGAGATAGATTTATTACACCGTAATAATTACGGCATAAAATAGTAAATTAGATAACAAAGAACAACATATTCAATATCATGTAGGGAAGAAGAATGTTAAAAGATACCAAATATGCTCTCAAAGTAATTGGAATGTGATTTTGAAGCACCATTCGTTATAGCGGCACGCCTTTGGTCCCGTGGGTGCCGTTAGAATGGACTTTTACTGTATATGTAATTGAAAATGCTATTATTTTTATGTATTCTTATTTGTAAAAATGTTATTTTATATTGCTATATTTTTATCTATAAAGTTTATAACTACAATTTGTAACAAAATGCATATATGTATATGCAAAAGTTATTTTTTTGTCAGAAATATTTCAATATGTATTCCTATATGTATATTAGAAAAGCGTATTACTTTATATATTTTTTTGCAAATCATATTATGTTTTCATAACAATATTTCATCCGCATAATGTATTTCATTTCATTCTCATTATGGTCTATTGCTTTTAGTACATCTTTTTTGAGAGTATGTATATATAGTAAATTCATACGTGCTTTGATTACTGTTTTCATTGACGTGCATGAACAAGTTCCCTTAGCAACCTATATATAAAATTTTTCGTTAACCCATTCCCTGACGGGTTATTTTCCAATAATAATAAAACAATAATAACAGTGCAATAAAAACAATAATAACGATGCAATGAAAACAATAACAGAAAACAAGGAAAACACTAATGATGTAACAGTGGAATGCAAATGCAAGTGAGAATGCTAGATGTGTTCGCTCGAGAGGACAACGAATAAATAACTCAGATGTGCCTTTGAAATTTGAAGTGGTTGCAAAAACAATTCAGCATCACCTTCAACATCAGGTGCGAAATCTTAGTAAAAATAAATGGACTTGGGAGAGGTGTTCAGGGAAAACCCTGGGTCTAGGAGCAGTGACCTGGCAGTGAGGGGGTAAAAACATCTGGTCGGGGTGCTAGAAGAGAAAGTTCCATTGTCCGTGTCACGGCCTCGCAGTAAGGTATCAGTTAGAAACCTAAAATATGAAACCTGCCGAAAAACAAGATTGCTAAGAACGAAATTTCCTAACTTCAGTGAACATAGTAAATATAGTATAGTATAGTATAGTAAATGTATTTTTTAGAGTAATTTTACATATAACAAAGATCCGATGTTTTACATGTAATAGAAATATTGTATTCCAATTATTGGCATAACTGTTTTTCCAATTCATTTTAAACATTCTATGAACAAATAATGCATTATTATTTGTAACTATACCAATTTTGATGAAAATCCGATCGGCAGAAACCAAGTTATGAAACACGCATGAACGACCAGACGGACAGAAAAACAGACAGCTAGAAGAGAGACTATAAATGCTCACAGAGAAGCAATATTCACCAGGGGTGTTAATCGAGCTCATTCGGACGGCTCGAGCTGTGCGGCCACAGGCTTGAGCTGTCCACGGGGAGGGGTGGCGAAGCATGCAAGCGTCAAACGCGATGGGTGAGTTTCAAGGTGGGCCGAAGGCTCGAAAGGGGTCGGCTGCGGTCAGATACGCTCAGACCGAAGCAGCCACGAGGTCGGAGGGAGAGGGTGGGAGAGGCATGGAGAGGGACAGAGAGTGGAATGGCAACGGACGATAGTCAATAGCAGGTGGGGCTCTCAGTCACATGTCAAACAGTGAACAGTACGAGGACATTAACATTACGGCATGGAATTGGCAGTAAAAGGACACCCATTGCCTCAAATAGAGCAGGTAATTCAAAGTTGGAAGACAGCAGTTATGTGTTGAGGAAAAAGGAAGGTGCTCTGAGAAGTGTTGCCTGGAAATCTTCTGAATTAGTGTGCGATGCAGAATCCAAACAATGTATCGGGTACGTAAAGTGCACATGCTGCAACAAACTTTACACATACAAATCAGGCACTACAAGGTTAAAAAGACATTGTCAGAAAAATTGCAAGGAAGCACAAAAAAATGATGCACAGCAGAATTTAAAACAAGTGCCCATTCCCATTGAAGTTAAGAAATCGCTCAGAGATAAACTTGTCTTTCATGTGGCAGAGATGGTCGTCCTCCAAATATTGTGATGGGAGACGGTTTCCATGACGTAGCCCAAGAGTTCATACATATAGGATCCATCCTAGGGAATGTACCAGTAGAAAGAATTTGTCCACACAGAAGTACAGTGATGCGAAATGTTAGTAAACAAGCTGATGAAATCAGAGCTAAAATGATTCCAGTCGTGCAGACAGACAAGGCTTGTGCATTCACAGTAGATATGTGGACTGATAATTATAAGAAGCACCACTACTTGACAATGACAGCCCATATGATTAATGCGTCGTGGCAGCTGATAAAGTTTGTGTTGACGGTCAGTGTATTTCTGGATGTACTCAAGACAGGTCAGAATATAATATCAGAAGTAGAAGAAAGAATGACTGAGATGGGTATCGACGTGCAACATTTGTGACAGACCAGGGGTCAAATATGATCAAGGCATTTGAATTTTATGAGCGGATTCCATGCTCCATTCATTGCCTCAACACAGTCTTGAGACATACTTTCCATCCAGATCATTTCTTATACACTGAAGCCCCCATTGTTCTCGAGTCCATCACAGCCTGCAGGAAAACTGTTGCTTATTTAAAATAAACTGGACTCAACAACAGACTGCCAAAAACAGTTCGACAGGATGTCGATACTCGCTGGAATAGCATACTAGACCTCCTCGTGTCAGTACCCAGACAAAAAAAATGAAATCATTGCCGTGCTTGCAGAAGTTGGCAATCAAAATTATTTGGATGGGTATGATCATGAGGTAGTTGGTGATGTTATTGTGTTCTTGACACCTTTCAAGGAAGCCACCAAAGATTTTGAGGGTATTAAAGAGCCCATCATCCATCTAGTTATGCCGTGGGTAAAGAAGCTGCAAGAAATGTGTGCTACTACCGGACATGAGTCGGAGGTAAGTATTTCAATCCACATCAAATTCACGATACTACGTGCCAGCGAAATGGCTGGCCGATTTTCAGCGCAGAAAGTCTAAAAGGGGAGGTCAATTATTCTGCTTCCGTAAAAAGTCTCACCTGCAAACATCTTTGATCTTGTAGCACTTACATTGGGTGAGGGTGAAATGCTCTTGAAAAATACCATGTCTTGATGGGGCTACGTGAAAATGCACCTGTGCTAATTTTACTGCCATATTGACACGTTTGAGGTAATGTGCAAAATCAAAGTTCGCACTGTAAAATTTCTGGGCGAGAAATTGGAAATATTGCCGGTTCATCACATGGCCACATTCTTGTGTCCTACTTTCAGGAATATGAAAAAGCTGAGTAATGTCGAAAGACTACAGGTGTGTGTGTAGTGCACAGTAAATGTGCAGAAGTGAACGGTAAGTTTATTTTCATGTCATGCCATTCTCTAGCACCCAGTTCTTTCACGAGTTCGCTTTCGCTATGTAACCGGTAACGAAGCATGTTTTTTGTATTTTAGTTCCAGTGCTCCCTACTATTACAAATGCTAGAAACACTCCTCCGATAAAAAGGGCCAAGTTCAACGATTGGGATGATGATGAGGCCAAGACAGGACAATTTGGACGAGGTCACCTGCTACATAAAATTGAGCAAAGCAGATTGCGTTCACGAGAATCTGTTAGATTGGTGGAAGTCTCATGAGGTGCAGTTCCCACAACTGTCACAACTTACAAGGCCAATTTTATGTGTACCAGCCAGCAGTGCTGAGAGCGAGCGCAGTTTTAGTAATGCTGGTAACCTCATTACCGATCTCAGGTCGAGCATTGATCCTGAGCACGTTACCGATCTGCTTGTTATCCAGCAGAACTACAATGTAAGTAGACCTCTGTAAATGGAGGGACGCTGACACGAAGTAATTGTCATGAGTGTAACCGTGTTCAACTGGTTTCAGGCTCTCCACGAAACTGGCCATAAGTAAAGTCTACCGTGACTGTGTGAGTAACTGTGCATCTCAATAATGTAGGGCTAGATGCTGAGATATTTTCGTCCCCATGTACGCATTATAAGACACGGAAATGAACTGAAATTTACTTATACTATGCACTAATTGTGATAAAAAATTTAATGTGATTTTTGTTTGGAGCGTGATCTTCATGCATAGTGTATAGGATAACATTTATTCTGCCTTTTCATTAAAGTACGTGGTTTTTTTTGCCGGTATGTCAGGACTGCTCGATACAAAAGGGATGTGATTTTCTTTTTTAAACAAAAAATAATGTGATTTCTTATATTTTTTGTCTTTCATGGATGTGGTATATTCTTTTATGTTAATGTTCCCTATGCACAACCAATGAAGTTAAGTCTGTGATTTTGTGTTTTTTTTTCTTCAATTATTATTTACATGCTGACAAAGCAGTATTAAATATTTCTATTTTTGGACACTATTGCGTTTTATTTCAATTACATCACCAGTGGTTTCTTTTGATCTCTGACCTACGTCCTACATCTGTTGCTTTCGTGTTGCAGCCATCAACGCAGACAACATGCCAGAGTGACTGTATGTAAAGTATGCATTAAGAAAACTGAGCTCTATGGTACAGTACTCTGCACCTATGAAGTTGATTTCAAGTCATAAGCACTATGCAAACAACTTGTAGCATGTCGCACCTGCCGCTCGCCACTGTGAGCCATCCAAGCTGCTCGAGCTGTCCGAGAGCTCGAATGGCAACAGCTCAATTCATTCAAGCCCTCCTGCAGCCGGTCTGCTCGAAGGCAGACAGTCGAGCCCTGACTGGGAAATACGGGGCTCGATGCACACCCCTGATACTCACCTAAAGAGGAAGTAACAGATTGCATATATGTAATAATAATAATAATCCGTCTTTATTTGGGGCAATATTTGAACAATCATATGTCCATTCATACATATAACACTCCCATGATGGACACAAACATGGGTGTCCTAGGCAGGATTCGAACCCGTGACCTTAGTATTTGGTGGCAGATACTCTAACCACCTGTCTACCAAGGCTTGAGATAATATAAAAGATTTGCAGCAACATATTCATTCAATACTATTCATTCTTTGATAATAATACGTTTTGCATACATAAAAAAATACGAATAGATCGTAGTGCTTCCACCTTTGCTGAAACACCGAAGATAACCTTGAAAAAGCCGCCAAGAGACAGCCCATGTGTCCTCTGGCGACGAAAATGTGAACTTCGAAGAGGAGATGAGAAAACTCGGTCGGAACAGGGCTAAAGAGGGAAAAGTGTCATAGGACGAGTTAACTCAGCCGCGTCAGGGAAGTGGTTAATATAATGCCATTTATTTGAGTTAAAATAAACGAACAGACATATCATGGTCAAACATGAGTACATTGGTTTTATTGAAATCATATATCTTCCTTGTTCATATACGTTTTAAAATACGTGCACGACGTGTAATGCAGGATTGCCTACATTGAGCCAATGGCGGAGGCGGACCACGGCAAAAGCAGGGGGTGAGTTTTTTAAAATTATGCTTCGGAACAAAACAAAAAACCCACACTTAAAGAGTATATAGTCATTGGAGAAATGACAAAATAAAACAATTAAATTAAATGTCGCTACTGGGGATGTATTGCGACGTGGATGCCGCACTGAATGTGTTAAGCACTTTGAATAATTTTCACAGTGAAAAATACTGTAAATCAGGTTTCACATTAAAAACAATGAGTAAAAAATTGTTCTTTGTTGCTATGGATAACAAAATATCAATGTGCATCCCACTGCAAATTCCAAGTTATTACACAAAATATTTACTGTTAACCTTTATTGTACGGAATTTAAATCCAATTTGTAAGCGCTGGCAGACAGAGTTTTTCAAGGATATTTAAAGAAAACCCTGCAGTCAGTTGGATTTTTTTCATTATCACTTATTCAAACATAAATAAAAATTTGAAATAAAAAATATCTAAAAAACACAAAATGATGATTTTAATTGTATATACAATTTTCACTTAAGTTTTTTTTTGCATAAAAACATTAATGAAACCACTGTAATTCTAGAAAAATGATATAAGAATTTACACTTGTTTAGATGTTGATCTGATTTTCTCCCGTCTCCTCAAATTGATGCAAACTTCATCAGTGTAATTGAAATTGTCTTTGTACAGTATTCTCCAAAACAAAGGTTAACACACAAGCCAACACTGAACTTTTGACAGTGATAAACTGTGACAGACTATATTCAATGTGCTGAGAACAAGTGACATCTGCTTATCAATTCACTTTCCATATCAGTCTCTTCAACTTTTTGCATCATCAGGAAATTCACTCATGAAATTCTTAATACAACAGGAAAATAATGGTGATTGACGTAATTGACAAATAAAATAATCAAGCAGTACACAAGTGAGTCATAGCATTTTTGCCTTGAACTCACTGCACAGCGGCTTTTTAAAAATAAATCATTCTAATAAAAATATTTACCTCCCCTTTTATTATCACAAAATATGCTCTATAACAAATTGTATATCCCAGTTCAAACGCAAGCAAAATCAAACTGTGTGCGCATATCTCATCTCCAGAATCAGTGAAAAACTGAATGATTATGACAGAGACTAGCAAACTCAGTTGACTGAGTAAAAAAGAACAAGATAATTTCCACAATAAATTGTTTGTTCATTGCAGTATGCTTACATCAACACTATGACTCATTCAATGTCAAGAACTTCTGAGCTGAGTTTCAAGTAGCGATGGACTTCAAACCTGAGCCCGAGAAATTTTAGGATCAAATATATATAAAACCAAAACATATGGGAAGTTAAGTTCTATTTCGTCCCTACTTTTTAATGGAAACTTCTGTTTTCCTTTAGTATGATAAAGGTGATATATGTTTTAAAATGAAAAATATTTTGAATAACATCTAACTAAAAAAATTAATGATAAGATCAGCACAAAAATATATATTTAAGATTTTTATTAGCAATTAAAGGTTCAGAAAGGCTTTGGCTAAAACTGGTAATATGAAAGTGGAGGTTTACTCTTAATTTTTCCAAATATCTAATTTAGGAATTCATTTATGTAAATATAGAAGCTGTAAAAAATATAACTGTCTGCAAGTTTTGTTTGAATCATTTTTTTTCAAAAAAATATTGTTTAAGAAATATTTCAATTACTGTATATCACAGTGTATAAGTGTATTAGTCAACCTCGATTTTTCTGCTTGAAAATACACAATTAGGCATATATTCACTGTATGAGTCGGCCCCCATTGTTTCACTTGAAAATACTTTTAATGAAATTCTTTCAGACAAAATCAAGGTCCTGTACAATCCAAATTTTAATGAAAAACAGAAATAAACACAATAATAAAAATATAGAAATATTGTATAGAGTCCATGCTATTCATCTTGAGCCTTCTATGTGACAGGTGTTTTAATTTCTACCTATAAGAAACTGTTATTTTTGGAAAACATGATCCACTAAATAAAGCTTCCTATCATTCAATTGATGTCAGCTGCTAACGATACAGTTAACTGTTTCAGGCATAACTAGACGGAATTTCATCATATTGGATACATATTTTGTATCCTTTTCATTACTTCTCGACCTTCCGTTAAACTAATTATTCCGCCCAATTATCCCCATTCTTCTTTCTCCTTACTGAAATTCACTTAGCTCAATGGTTTTCTTCCCCCCTTTCCCATGAGCATACGTTTCCTCCAACGATCGCTCGCTCCACCATCCCTTTAATTAACACTCCCACAAATCACCTACCCATGGTACCTTTAACTATAAATTGCTACTGGCTATGTGTTTACTTCACCTAATAATGTTGCACAGCAATGAAAGCTAGGTCATTTTAAAAATAAATTTTTGTGATTTACCAAGTATGTCTTTTTTATTTCAACAATGTTAACGATACTATTGAAACTACTATACCTAGTGATCGCAATCGATCTCTATGGTGGTGAAATTCTATAAAACATCACATATGTGTACCCTGCATACCTTTTTCCCCAAAATGTGGGTAAAAAAATCAGTACAACATACATTGTGAAAACTTTCTCATATACTAATGCATCGTTTAGTTATCTTTCGAAAATGAAAATCGTATGAGTTGGTTTTTACAAAATCCAATTTTTGTTAAAGTTGCCCAAGAATAAACTAGCCTTATCTTCATTCATTGAGAAAAATTAAGTATGTAGTATTATTGGAGACATATACTCAAGCAACAGTAAGAAATTTTATCAAAATCGTTAAAGCCGGTTTTGAGAAAATCAAATTGTTATTAAAAATGTGTAGAATAAACTTCCCTTAATTATTGAGCAATGAGAACCATTTCTTCATAGCTTCTACTCTGTATGATAAAATGCCTAAGTATGAGATTTCATTCATTTTGGCTCTACTGTTTAGACTCTAGAGCCAGTAACAGACAGACACAGACGGCAATGCAAAAACCACTTTTTCGGACTCATTGTCAGCTACACCTGAAATGTATATTTCCGTCAAAATCTTGAGGTCGAATTTTTTCGCGGTTACAATACTATCTCAATATACTTTGTATATAAGAAAGTAAAAAGGGACTGCACGTCATACATGAAGATTTCTGACCAAGTTTTAAAAATTGCAAGTTTCAATAGCAAATTTACTGCAACACGCTTGCATCTACGTTTATATTTGCAAAATCTATGTGACCAAGCAAACATTTAGGGTTTAAATGGGAGGTTTATACTGACGTTGGTATATCTTCAAGATTGAGATGACATAATATTTTTATAATATTAAAGCTGTCAGTAACTTTTGACTGAGTTTTAAGTGTATTATTGTTACTCAAAATCAGCAGTTCTGTCATTAAAAATTCACTATCAATTTCTACCTATACTTTTGCCGGAATAAGTTGGCATCTGGTATCTGTGTTCACCGAATTCATTGTGAGCTGCTGATGCTCCTTTAATCAGGGTGAGAATGTACCTACAGGGAATCCCTGCACTTTTTTGGATTTTTCCTTATTTAACGCTGCCGTTGATGTCAACTTATTCCAGCACAAATTAATTTTTTTCCCTCCGAACTGTCTAAAACACAGGGGTGTGTGTGGTACATGAGGGTGCGGGTTAAGCAAGTAAATACAGTATTAAAATTAATTATTCTAAATCTTATAAAATAAATGGAATTAAAGCCATACACCACTTTCAGTTAAACCACATTTTTACATAGTTAACACACGTGAGACAAAATCTTGTCTTGTGTTCAAAGTCAGTAATATTACTTAATATATAGTTAGGATAATGTCTTCACACTGCTGTACACTAGGGTGCGCCAAAAAATTGAAGATTGAAAATGTGGTGTTGCTAACAGCCCTCTTTTTTTCGTTTCATCATCAAGTAGACAACCCTAAGCCATGTCGCAAAGGTCCTAAACTTTCATTTTGTGGCATAAATTGTTGTCTTTGTGGGCATTTATTGAGGGTTCAGATTTCAATATTTCACCATACATTCTGATGGAAAAAGTATATTTATTGTCATTAAAGAAAAGAAACATTTTACATTGAGTCCTTTGGAACTTGTATCATATGTTGATTTCAAGCAAATTATTTAAATCTTCATTATCGGTTGTTTCATTCAGCATATTGCTGACTAAGAGTACTCTTCTTCGTGTCTGGATAGTGTCGTCAATAGTCACTCACTACTTGAATAATGCACTGCTTCTGTTTTTTGTCAGTAGTAAGAACGTTGGAGAATTGATTTGTCAGACCTACAGTCTGTTCTGCAACATCGTTCACAACGTTCAAAGTCAACATTACATCCAGATCGGCTGCTGAGCTATCATCACCACCAGAAGACGAGTGACGTTCATCGCTACCTCCATCATCTGCTTGAGCATTACCTGAGAAAACGACGTTCTGATGTATGAAAAACCATTTTTGGCCTGCCCCTGGTTATATGTAATTTGCTATGCCCATGTTTATTAGCTACCATCTGTGAAAATTAATCTGCGAAATAAAGGGAATTTCATAAATCATACCTTGTCACTTGTTACGCCAATGCTCTGCCCTCTCTGCTTCCTTATTACTGCATTCAGCGCTGCGTAGTTCCTTGAGGTACAGTGCATCGTCACATGATGCCATGCACCCAACCCGCCCTTTCTGCCACTGAGCTATTAAAAATTGTTTGTCCTCCTCAATTTTAATCAAGTCAAAAACATTTGTAGGAGCCACGTCAAAGAGATCATTCAGGGATTCCTTGAAATCTTCCTCTGCTTTTAACAGTCTTTCTGGCTTGGGTTTCAAATACGAGCTTTTCAGGAGGGTACTGTATTCCTCATACAGGTCCAGTAGTTTTGGAACACAATTGCGCACTTCTTTCATTGGAATATGAGCCTTATTCCAGTGTTCAGCCAAGAGATTAATGACAGAGCAAGCCGCTTCTGACGAGCTTTCTTTCATCTCACGGGTGCAATAGAAGAAAACACGCAATACTTGCCCTCTTGAAGATAGCTTGGCTCCTGTAATCTTTTCCTTCACATGACCAATGAGAAAAACTGGTTTCCTCGTCGAAGACATTGTCACCACTGATACACAACAAAAAAAAACGATATGCACCGCAAAACAGTCACAGCTGGTGCCGAGCTGGTTTGGACACGCCAGCCAGGAGGACAGGGTAATAGCGCGCTTACATACGTAGTCGAAATGATGAAGAAGATTGGCGTAGAGCCTACAGACTCGATTATGATGAAATGAAACACTTCGAAGTTTCGCTCTGTCTGCAAAACTTGCCCTCTGGAAGGTAGCTTAGCTCCTGTAATCTTTTCTTCCATATGACCAATGAGAAAAATTGATTTACTAGACATTGTTACCACCAATACACAATGTTTCACAGTGTTTACGATCTGATCAGAGGTTAGTACACGAAATGCTTACATTGTGTGTGCGTGAAAGAAGCTTATATAGTAAATGACTTTCTATACCATTAATCTAAATAACTCAAAATTAACGAATCTTTGACCGCATTGAGACATGGGAAAAAATCCATATATCAATTTAAAACTTTACACACATAATATTGACACCAAAAGGAAAAACACTGGCCCATAGCACCTACAAATTTCACAAAAAGAGTGTTTTTTGGCATTTTTGAAGCACCCTACTGTACACATCACTGCATATGTGAAATCTTGCGGTGCTAGCAAAATCATATGCCGGGTTGTTGAGTCAGGCCTTCAGCCGTCGACTTCTCTGGAACTTTTCATCTCAAGCCTTCCGTTGCGTAACAGCCAGAACACGTGGTCATGTGACGTTGGCAGGAAGCGCATTTTGCGGAGGGGAGGGGAAATGATGTCAGGCAGGCCGTTCAAACAGGCATCTCCAGGAATTTGTATTGGTTAACTCTTTTGGGAGACTACATAATGGTAGGGAAGGGGAAGAGTTAGGAAATAGGGGGGATATTTCAGGTATATAAATCACGGTCATACTTGTCCGAGCCCAGCGAGAAGAAGCCCAGTGAGGAGAAGCCCAGCATGGAAAAAGTGCAGTCATTCTGTTCAGCAATAATTCAAACGTGCATGGTCGTACGTTGCAATTCGTTATGTGCTATCGTATAGGTGCGAAGAGGGTGAAAAATCGCTACACATGGGAGCAGCTGATTCAAAACGGTGATCACCTACACCGATGATAATTTATTTTTTAAGAGTGATTTAATGTATTTTTCACTGTAAAAATTATTCAGTGTTCCACCCCTCAGGCACAGAGAACATTAAATGGAATCCATCCTGGAGGTCAAAGGAGATGACCTTGGCTCTTTTTGAGCGCATTCATATAAAAATTCATAACTTATTACATAATTGTGAGATTTACCTGAAATTTTTTTGGGTTTTACATAAAACTATACATAATATACTGTATATTTTTGACACCATCTCAGTTATTATTATTTTTTTAAATACCTCAATGCATTCTTACAATTAGTCAGGGAAGCAATTTACCCAATTTTTCCTTATTCAAAGTTTACAGAATACTTCACATTTACTTTTTGATCTTGGATTTCAACTTCTTCCTGATAAGGTTTCCCTCAGACTAACTTCTTCAGAACAACAAGAGAAAATTTTTTGTGCAATACAAGCATGAGCATATTTCCAACTCTCTATCAAGAGATAGCATCGTAAATATTTTTAATGACATCGGATACGTACAAACAATGACCCTATTCTCTCTCTCTCACTATATTGCCCTCAATAAATGCTGAACCAAGCACAAGGCCCAGACCCTCCTCCTCTCTCTCATATATGTAGTTATCAAGTGTTGATGCATAATAAAAACATATCACAAGAGCAAAAGACGTCTTGAGAGCAGATAAATAGGGCCTCTATCTCCTTCCACTTCACAGTTGCTTTCGTGCAGAGATTCAGTTGAATAGGAGTTTTTTATAAAGCCGCAATTCCCCAATTTGCATAACTTTGTGAAAATTCAATCACAAAATTTAACATACAATAAAGGTAAAAAGAAAGACAATGAAAATTGCAGAATTAAGCTCTATAGGAAGACCCAAGGTTACTGTTTTGAAATAAATCAAGGTCCTTCAAATTTTAGAATTATTGTGTCAAAAAAATAAAGGAATCTAGTGATCTCTGTAGCATACCCAGTATGACTGCATGTGAAGTTCTTGTCCTGTGTATTGGGTACACAGGATGTAGTTGAGGGGTTAAAAGTTATACACAAGTGTAATTTCTAATAATTATTCTGGAGCACATTAGTATCAATAGCAAATTTAAAATAATATTTCAATCATAATCATTACATTGTATGGAGAACATAATGTACTGGACACAGACTTATTTTATGAATATATTTAAATGTAGCAATTAAATCTGGCATTTAAGGTTAAATGTGGAGGTGGCAGTAGATGAGAAGGAAACAGAGAGATATCTACTCACTTCTAGACACAGCTCCCATGGTTCACGCTTGGACTGGCCATCTTTCTGAATAACTTCCACTGTTTCAATGATAGGCTCCCATACAGCAAGCCCTCCGTTGTAGTACTCCATTTGCAATGTAAGCGAACTCTCAACTCGCATCTAAGTATTTAACATAAACAAATGCAATACATTATAGAAAGTTTACTAATATTGCAAAATTTTCCTATAACTTTCAAGATAAAAATTTTATACTATAACAAGTGAAAAACAATCATATCAAATTCTGATTCTAATCAACAAGGGGTCTGAACCTTGATGTCTTAGATTCACTTAATTTTTGGTATATTAGTCGTACCTATGGAGCCTATTGAAATTCCAATTTTTTAGATTTTTTGAAGGTATAGCTTTTTTTACATAAATTTTTGAAAATTGCGAAAAACTCACAATTTCAGCATGCTTTGATGCTCTTTTAAAGAGCTTTAATTTGATATACAACATACAAGAATTTTGAAGAAAAAACGTTTTTGGCCCATTTTCAAACGTTTATTTTTGAAAATCTCAAAAACGCCATTATTGATTTTTTTGGAAAAAATATATCTTAAAGTGAGACATTTCATGAGTTTCATTGCAAAATTTCAGAATGGGATGAAAATGGGATTATACTTTTAAAAAATTTTGAAATAAGCGGTGCACCCGGTAATAGCGGCTTACCTAGATTTAATTGCTCAGTATTTTGTGTTTTTTAAAATTAAATTTATTTAAATATAATATGTTTTTTTAATTTTAAATAGTCTTATATTCAACTTCTGTGGTATACATTAATTTTTTGAAACCATGTATTTTTGATGCAGTGGAATAACAGATTCTACTTTTTTAACAGAATTGAAATTTATTTATTATTGAAAACTTTAACTTAATGGAGATACACAATGTTAAGTAAGTGAGTGTGTGAAAAAACTAGTGGCTCAGAAAGGTATTTTATCATCACCAGACCCTAAACCAGGGAAAACTCTTGATGATAAGAATGCATCCCTAGTAAAAAAATTTTACAACCACGATGAGGTCAGTAGAGTGATGCCAGGGGAAAAGGATGTTGTTTCAGTCAAAGAATGAGATACCCGTGTCATTGTCCAGAAAAGATTAGTTTTAGATAATTTATAAGAACTTTATCAGGCATTCAAAAATCAGTACCTACCCCAATAACAAAATTGGGTTCTCAAAATTCTGTGAGTTACGTCCAAAACAATGCCTTTTGGCTGGAAAAAGTGGGACACAGTGTGTATGCGCTATCCATCAAAATATAAAATTAATGATGAGTGGAGCACATTTTGAAAATATAATTTTGAATAATGGAGAAGAAGATCTACTCCTTTGAAGTCTTACAGAACTTGTTTGGCCAAAATAATGTGCAATCCAGTACGTCCAGAATGTCATATGAATAAGTGTAGGGAGTGCACTGGAGTTGATCAGTTTAAAAATGCTTTGATTCAAAAGTTTGACGATGTTTGTTGATCGCATTACTTTTAAACAATGCGTATCCACACTGGAGACTGTAGTTAAAGGAGTTGATAGCTTTGTTGAAGCTTTTTGTGAAGGACTAATAAAACTTAAAACTCATGACTTCATCGCGTAGCAGCAGAAATCATTCAATAATTTCTTAAAAGACAGCATTACTCAGGAGGAAACTCTCATAACCTGTGATTTTTCCGAAAATTACTCCTTCATCCTACAAGATGAAGTTCAATCTTATCACTGGGCAAGTACGCAGTCCACCCATTTGTTGTATATTACAGAGAAGAAATGGAACTGAAGCACATGAACTTTGTGTTCATTTCTGACTGTTTGATACACAATACTGTTGATTTTTACACATTTCAGAGCAAGCTTATCCCACTCCTTAAGGATGCCATACCGAATCTTTAAAAAATCTACTACTTCTCAGATGGCAATGCTGCTCAGTATAAAAACAGAAAAAAATTTTTGAACTTGTGTCAACACAAACATGATTTTGAACTAGATGCTGAATGGCATTTCTTTACCACATCTCATGGCAAGAGTGCATGTGATGGCTTAGGGGGTACTGTACAGTGCCTTGCTGCCAACGCGAGTCTCCAACGCCCCTACAATAATCAGATCATGATACCAAAGGACCTTTTTGAGTTCTCGAAGCAGACCATTCAGGGCATTCATTTTAAATATTGAACAAGTGAAGATCACAGCATTTGTGAAAGTAAATTAGTTACAAGATTTCAAGATGCAGGAACTATTTCTGGGACACAGAAGATCCACTGTGTTGTGCCAAAGTCACAATCTGAGCTCATTAACAAGCTTTATTCATTCAGCGACATTGAAAATATCCATGTTGTGTCTGAAAGTGCTTCCGTTATAAGCTCTTATTCAGCTCTCACTGTATCTTCTGGTTATATTACTGTTGAATATCATGGAGCGTGGTGGCTGGGCTGTGTTCTTTCCAGACATGATAATGTCGCCAAATTAAAAGTCAGCTTCCTCCACCCAAGAGGACCATCTCCTTCATTCGTCATCCCTGATGATCCAGATGTCCTAGATATTCCTGCTGATACTGTGTTAACTCAGGTGGACCCTATTACTCCAAAAGAGCATGTTTACATCTTAAGTAAAAGTGACACTTCAAGAACTTCAATTCTTTTGGCAAAAAGACTAAAAAAAACTAGTGAAGTGAATTTCCTACTCTGTATATAAATAAGACTTTTTGTAAATATTTTTACGTATCTTCTTGGACTGTTTTGTAACGAAGTGTATATTAGATATTAGCCTATGATTAATGCAAAGGGAACCAGAAAACTCACTTAACATTGTGTATCTCCATTAAGTTAAAGTTTTCAATAATAAATAAATTTCAATTCTGTTAAAAAAGTAGAATCTGTTATTCCACTGCATCAAAAATACATGGTTTCAAAAAATTAATGTATACCACAGAAGTTGAATATAAGACTATTTAAAATTAAAAAAACATATTATATTTAAATAAATTTAATTTTAAAAAACACAAAATACTGAGCAATTAAATCTAGGTAAGCCGCTATTACCGGGTGCACCGCTTATTTCAAAATTTTTTAAAAGTATAATCCCATTTTCATCCCATTCTGAAATTTTGCAATGAAACTCATGAAATGTCTCACTTTAAGATATATTTTTTCCAAAAAAATCAATAATGGCGTTTTTGAGATTTTCAAAAATAAACGTTTGAAAATGGGCCAAAAACGTTTTTTCTTCAAAATTCTTGTATGTTGTATATCAAATTAAAGCTCTTTAAAAGAGCTTTAAAATGAGCACAAGATAAGCTCTCTATGACTAAGGGTTACAGATTTATGGGCATTTATGTGCATCAAAGCATGCTGAAATTGTGAGTTTTTCGCAATTTTCAAAAATTTATGTAAAAAAAGCTATACCTTCAAAAAATCGAAAAATTTGGAATTTCAATAGGCTCCATAGGTACGACTAATATACCAAAAATTAAGTGAATCTAAGACATCAAGGTTCAGACCCCTTGTTGATTTGACATGGAATTACCCCTATGCCACTCTGAATTAATTCACATGCTGCCTTTTATAAGCAACTATGATTTCTCTTAGATGCCACTAAGGGAGGCCCATTTCACTTCATATAATATAAAAGAATATACAATCAAACCCATATCTAATGTTTCTCTAGGGGAATAAATTTAAACTTTAAATCAGGATTCTACTGTGTGTGTGCACACACACACGTGCATGCACGCACACATACATAAGAGATTAATCATAAAGGGTCCACCTTCTTTAAAATTATGACATATTTTGCAACTAAAATATGTATCATTTGTTTCATGCAAGACTGACCAGGTGACTATACCAGCTGGCATGACGTCTATGAATGCTGCATTCCCAATGACATTGATGGCAGTGTAGTTTGAGACAGTAAACAGGACTATGTGAGTTCATTAGGAGAGCGTACTAGCAGCAATAAAAACTCAAGATGAGAAGTAAGTGTTTTAAAATTTTACTTACTGCATATACTTGTGTACAACACAGTTTGAAGACCAAATTTTTTGGTCATAAAGTAGGCGTGCATGTTATACATGGGTAACACTTCTGTGTACTTAAAATCGGAAATTAAAGTGTACCTACCTCATACCAGATTATCGCTTTCTGGGTGAATTACAGGGAAAACCACAATAATTATTGATAATCCAGGTTATACATACAGCCAGTCCTCAACTTTCATACAACTCGCTCTTTCGTACATTATACATTCTCATCCCTAAACTGCCTTTCGTAAGCCGAATTCCAACTTTCATACGTCAGCTGACGACCAAACATTTCAAGCTATCTAATAGTGGCACTGTCTGTCAGCCAAGCTAACACTTTTAATAAATTACCAAATGAAGCAAAATGCATAAATATAATAAAATTCAAAAGAGTAATGGCTTCATGGCTGAAATCTAAATCATTCTACTCAATTGATGAGTTTTTAGAAAGTGACCTAGCAGATTTAAATTTCTGAAGACAAAACTAACCTTAAAGTATGCTGCGTAATAATATATGTAATGTAAGATTTGTGTGTAATGTTTTCTAATATTGTACTGAAATTTGACAAGATTAATACCACTGTAAAGTCAGTTAATAACACAGGCCTGCAAAGATTTTGCTGTTTTGGTAAACATATGTGATTTATATAAATATTGATTCAATGAATTCGAAAATGGCATGCGTTTTGGCTTATCACATACAGATTTTACACAATTCGATATTATATGGTTGTTATGGAATCCTATATATGTACAGTGTTATACAATTTCGTTAATGCATTGAACATTGAATAGAATGTGATAAAAAATTCAACGCTACTGTCGTCCTAAAGTGGGATAGAGTTAATGCTTCTGCTGCCTACAAATTAGGTGGCAACAATTTATGGTAAGCGAGCAAGTGAGCCAGGGGCATGCCATGAAGATATCTCGCACCCTGGCACAAAGTACTCTTGGCGCAGTCATCTAGTGATCACGCGAGCGACAATATGAAATAGAATACAATGTCTTCTATAGAAGTGGCAACAATGGCATAAGCACGTGAGCAATAAGGCAGGAATTAAATATCCCAACCTGTCATCAGCTATAAGACCTATGTCGCATGGATCAGACGTCCCGATTCCTACACTGCCGGCTGAGTTGGAGGATGTTGAATCCTCATCCAGCTTGGAGTTTACAGCAGAGGAATATGTATGTGTATTTCTCATCTGACAAAGAAGACATAACTCCGCAGCTATTTACTCAAAGTGAGTTGAACGATTTAGTCCGTGACTTAGGTCTTACTAGGAAAAGAGTGAATTATTGGGATCAAGATTAAAAGAAAAGATTCTATTAGCCCCAGGAACAACCTTTTACTGGTTTAGAAATCGCGAGAATGAGTTTCGGAATTATTTTAGAATGGAAGGTGAACTGGTTTTCTGCTGTGATATTCCTGCTTTGATTCAGCAGTTGGGAGAAGAAACCTACGACCCGAAGGACTGGCATTTGTTTATTGACTCTTCAAAAAGGAGCTTAAAGGCTGCATTATTGCATAATGGAAACAAATTTGCTTCCATACCAGTCGCACATTCAATATACCTAAAAGAGTCATATGAAAATTTACAAACAGTATTACAAAAAATTAACGAACATGAGTGGTCTTTGTGCGGGATTTTATTGGGTCAACAAGGAGGCTATACTAAATTCCCTTGTTTCTTATGTGAATGGGATAGTAGAGCGAGGGACAAACATTGGACAAATAAAAATTGACCTAAAAGGGAAAGATTCATAACAGGAACGAAAAATGTGAAACATGCCAGTTTAGTTGACCTACAGAAAGTTTTATGGCCACCTTTGCATATAAAACTTGGTATCATTAAGCAATTTGTAAAAGTGCTGGACAAGAGTGGCTCGTCCTTCCGATATCTCTACCGTAAGTTTCCATCTGTATCCGAAGCTAAAGTGAAAGAGGGCAAATTTGATGGACCACAAATTCGACAACTCATGAAGGACACCGAATTTACTGATACCATGAGTGAAATAGAACTTCAGGCATGGGATGCATTCAAGAACGTCGTTAAGAAGTTCCTCAGAAATGTAAAAGATCCCCAGTATGAAAAAATCGTGGGAAATATGTTAGACAATCTGCAGAAACTGGGATGTAACATGAGTTTAAAATTACATTTTTTACACTCTCATCTCGATTACTTTCCCGAAAATTTATGAGCCCTCAGTGAAGAACAGGGTGAGAGATTTCATCAGGACATCAAAGAGATGGAAAGAAGATATCAGGGACGGTGGGATGTGTCCATGATGGCCGACTACTGTTGGATCTCAAAAAGAGAAGTTACTCATCAAGAACACGAGGGGAAATCTATGGAACGCTCATTTGGAACAAAGCGATAATGGAAACATCCTGACCCTAATCATCCTATTTAAAGGTATTTAAATAACTTCTTACCTTAGATGATGTTTATATGGGGCTGTCAGACTATGTATCGTATGACTTCTCATGTCTCTGTACATATACATTCATAAACGCATGATTTTAGCGTAAATGTTTGTAATTTCTGAAAAATCCTGATGTGATACGGAAAAACGGGCATTTGATTTGAATTCAGCATGCTCAAATTAATAAAAATCACATATTCAACTTGAAACAGCAGAAAAAAAATTCATTTTCGCAGGCCTGTGTAATCAATAAATTATTATTATTATTCTGTCTTGGCAACGTTACCATCTTTGAGAAAAGATTTGAGCCTTTTCCGGCGAATGATATGGAGAAAGTTTTCTCGGGTTTCCAGCCGGGTGGTGTGGAATAATGCTACCGACGTTTCGGCAACTCTCTCTGCTGCCATCTTCAAGGAGAAGTGTCGAGTTAAGTTTTTGGTCCGGTATTTATAAGGGGCACAGCGTATACAGGAAACCCACGAATACCGACCTCTACCTGAATGACCTAAGCCACCACCATCCGTCCCAAAGGAGTTCAGTACTGGCGACCTTAGCCCATCGTGTCTTTGCCATCTCAGATGCTGAAAGCCTGCCATCAGAGCTCCAACATCTACGAACGACTCTCCAACAAAATGGATACAAACTTCGGAACATCAACGTGGCCCTGAAAAGGGCCTCTTGCAAATCCTCCACCGAACCGGCCAAAACTGAGACACCACCTTCCTCAGCTTACCTGCCGTACATCTCATCTGTGTCGGGGAAAATTGCCAGGATTCTCTCGAGGCATAATATCAAAACCATCCACAAGCCTCCCCATAAGTAAAATGAACATCCATAAGCAATACTCTAGACCAGGGTTTCCCAAAGTGGGATACGCATACCCCTGGGGGTACCTATAAAGGCGCTAGGGGATACTTGAGAAAATTTATGTAATGGCTGATATTATGACACTGGACACTCCAAATCAGCTTTTTTCACTTTGATGTTGTTATAGAATATGTTTTACAATAAATTTATTCACTATGTAAATACAGTATATTTTGTATCTAAAAACATTGAATACATACATAACAGTAAACCGAGCCTTATCAGTGAGGGCGGGGGCTTAAGTACAATATTTTGTTTGCTTCCGTTGACCAAGGGACAAGACATGTTATGGATTAATTCATAAAACCAGGTAAAACCAAACTAGCAAATTTGAAATATGTACAAATTTATATTCCTCAGTTTGGATTTGTCAGATATAAAGGAACATTTGAAAGAACTCATGGAACAATTACAATCATATTTTCCAGAAACGGACTATTCTAATAAATGGGTGGCAATCCATTTGATGTTGATTTTTTGCTTCCACATCTAACAGTAAAAGAACAAGAAAGCCACATGGATATTTCTACTGACGATGACTTGAAAATTAAATTCTCGAAGGTATCTTTGATTGCTTTCAGATGAAAATTACTGAAAGAGTATGGGGAAGTGGGTAAAAGAGCAATCAAAATATTCATTCCTTTCCCCACAACGTGACTGTTTGAATCTGGATTTTCGCCTCTGAGTTTAATTAAGACAAAACATTGCATGTCGAACCTGACTTACAATTGAAACTTTCTTCATTCGAGCCAATGACTGATTCTTTATGTGATGAAAAACAACCATATTCATCTCAATAAGTGTTATTTAATATATGTGAACTTGTTTGTTTTTAAATAATTCTATTTTGTGTAATACTTGTATTCTTTTATAAGGGGATACTTCAATTGATTTATTAAGTTCTAAGGGGTATGTTGCCAAAAAAGTTTGAGAAACCCTGCTCTAGACCAAAGGTTTTCGAAGCCAAGGAACCCATATACTCAAATATTTTATCTCGCGGAACGCTAACTATCCCCGTTTCCTACTCTTATGAAGCTTGACCGTGGCGCAGCAAATAGCCAATCAGAGCATTTTCCCCTTCCACCACCATTTGAAATTTTTGAGAGGTGCGGGAAAGTAGTACACTCTTGCCAGATATCTGCTCATAAAGAAAGTCACATGCAAACGCTAAGGCGTAAACGCGGTAGATCTGGCAATACAGTCGAGCTCGGAGCGATGCGAACAGCACGATGGTGACAGACAGACTGACTTTCTCCCCTCTCCATCGACAGTCTCTCGAGCTTTCATTGGCTGCAGCAGTAAGCGTACAACTAGTATTTTCAAGGTCAAGCTTCATAAGAGTACAAAACGAGTATAAGAGGTGATAAGCAAAATCACAATAAAATTAACTTTAAAATCATTATGTTTATTTGCATAGCTTATGTATGATATCTTACAGTATACATTTTACAAGTAGGCTCATGTTTCCTGCTGTAAATAAGAGAAGGAAGAGCATATCGGGACTCTTTCTCCTTCTATCATGGAACCCCATTAACTTCTGTGGAACCCTGCTCTAGATTATTAGTAAAGTATGCAAAGAGTATTATTATGGATATGAAAAGGAGAAATTTGGAGAAAATAATGCTATTCATTTGTCAACTTTTTGCATAACTTAATAAATGAGAAAAAGATGTATAAATCTATTTTTACCTTTGAACTCCAGTCAGATATTTTTCCTTGGAGACATGTCTGAAGAAGTAATAAAGGTAAGGCACGGCCACCCACACCTGCTTCAAATGCCACTCTAATTGAAGGGGCTGAGAATAAAATGAGCTCACTTTTACAAGACTCAGAGATTTTAATGGAAGACATATCCAACAATGCATCTTCACCAACCTCTGGAGAAAAGGAATACATTATTTTTGCCACAAGTCTTCTTACAATAATATATAAATATTGATTCAACACTTAAAAAATGCCAGAAAATTATTAAAAATGAATGTGTTTTACAACTCACCAGTCTTCAAGAACCAATAATCCACTTCACTGAATTTCTTAGGCTTCCAAACATCAGTCCAATCTTTTTCATTACATTGTCCTTCTGTATCTGTATCATCAGGTGGGGCTGATAGTGAACTATAAACCTTAGACAGAAGTGCAATGGTCCCTATGGATATGAACATGGAAATTTAGATTAAACTACTGATTAGCGTGTTGATGTCAAGTCAATTATGCAGAAACTAGCGTAATTGCCTGTCAAATATGACGGGTAGGCGAGAATTAAGTATTACGTTAACATAAAATAAAAATTAATGACACCAACTTTTATGTGCACTAACATGTAATAAATTAATATAAAATCAACATAATCGAATGTTCCAGAAAATAATAATAGCCATGGACATATAAAATGATGTTATAACCCAATTTTATCACAATTTTTGTACATTTCTTATGCACTAGAGCCAACAATAGACTTTAACAATTGCAGTTGCCATTGTGATGAATTGAATAAATGAGTAAAAATCATGAAAAAATAATCATTAAGTGTAATTTTCGGCTTTTTTTGAATGATATTTGAATTTCTATGATATGGAAGCTGGCCCCGGTGGCGGAAGGGCTAGCGCGTTGGCCTACCATCACTGAGGTTGCGGGTTCGAATCCTGCCAAGGACATGGATGTTTGTGTTCGTACTCACAATTCATATTTCATCACTCATGCGTGTGTGTCTGATGTGGAAGGCAACGGGAAACCACCACATCATACGTGTTTATTCCCCAGTCATGTCAAACCAATCTTAGGATTGAAAATCATGAATGAATGAATGATATGGAAATTCATTTCCATAGTTTTCTCAGCCTAACTGTGAAAATCCTGTGTCAATATCTCATTTTTAAGATATCTTAAAATGCTAAAGAAAAAAGGCTTTCTCTCTTTGTTTCAGCTCTGCCCATGTTATTCAAATGGAGAAAAGATATGCTCCTGGAGAAAAAACCCAGGACCACGGCGAGCAGTTTCAAATTAAAAAGTTGAATAGTCAAGTGATTCCTGAAAGTTTGATCGAAAAATGTTGAAAAGCTTTTTAGTTATGAGCAGTTTTCCTTTTCTCCCATCTAACGCCATATACCAACCATGCGTTACACTGTACACACACACACACCAAGAGAATTATATGTTTTAATAGCACATGGGCCACAAACCTTTTTTCATTCTTTGTGAATAAAGTAATTCTATTACCTGACCCTAATTATGATCCAGAGAAAAATAGGAAGGGATATCATAAAGTAAGGTTCCCTAATTTTCTTTCTTCAGACTTGTATTTTTCAGCAACTAGTAAAAGATAATTAAACTAATAGTGTTTGGCTCAGTTTTTTTAAATTTGTCCATTTCAGATGATTAAAAAATGGGTTAAAGTGTCAACAAAGGGAATTTAGGAGACACTCACTTTGCATAAGAAAAGAAACCTCCCCTCCATTTACCTAGTATTACTATCATAGACTTGGCAATCTGTAAGTTTGTATGTTTGTTAGTTGTTTAGTCTGATGTAACGCTACACCCGCTCTCTATAAAAATGGGATAATATTTATTTTTACATGTCCTCGGCAGGATTCGAACCCACGACACGCTAACCACCCATCCACCAATAACTCGAGAAAGAATCGAGATAGAAACTCTAACTTTGGCAGGAATGCTCGACTCACATATTTTAAGGGGATGGCAAAAACAAATCTCTAAAAAAGTCCTGAGTTCAACTCCAAGGAAGACATTTCCATTCCCCATAAAATAACACATAAAAATCGACATTTTCACTATTTTCTTGATGATGTCTGTGCGTGTGTGAAAGAATTTTTGTAGGTGCTCTAACTCGAAAAGTAATTACCATTTCAATACCAAATTTCAAATACAGTGGAATCCCCATTTAATGTTTGCGTCGGGGACAAGTTTTTTGTACCTTAAATCGAGTAATACATTAAATGGGGGTTATCTAAAATTGAAAGACTAAATGGCAGTTCATTAATGTCAAATATGTTTTATTAGTTAAAACACAAATATTAAGTGTATAGATTAATTACGATCAATTTTTTCATTTGTAAAATTTCACAGAAAGAAGATGGTTGAGAATAATAATAATAATCAGGCACATGGGTTTTCATTTAACCTCCACAAAAAATAATAGTTTGCCCTTTTTCATTGAAAACACATCACTCAGCATCTGCCTTTCTTCTTTTGTTTGCACTTGCCATTTTTACCATAAATGCACAGGGTTATTTGCTACTTGTGAATAACAGTAAACACTATCTTGGAAATGAGTGTCAAATTCAATTCAAGCAAAAAACACCTGCAGAGATAAGTGCAGCCACAAGATTTTCTATGACCATTAATGAATAAACTTTGAATTAGTTGACCACCTTATTATGTTGCTTTAGAATTTCGTTCAAATCTTAATAATAAAAGAAGATGTCTGTTATCTGTCTGTGGCAGCCATAACTCATCAGAGAATAAAGATAGGAGCTTAAAATTTTGGCAGTAGTTTCAGGATGATAATGAGATGTGCCATGCCAAATATAATCAAGATAAGTCAGCGGGATCAGGGTCGGAAGTTCGAGAATATGAACCTGACATTTATATAATTTTAAATTGTAGATAACTGTGACAAATATATGATTATTGTTTCCATGGTTACATATGCTATATGTATTAAATAGTAAAATTGTTAATACATATTTGAAATGTCATATTTAATATTTAACAACAATTTTTAGCTTAGATATGAAATGTTAGTAAATTTCTAAACTTTACATCAGTTATTTCCATAAAATGTAATTTTTGCATTTATGGCACTATTGAAGTGATAATACGTAATGTTTTTATCAATAACTTTTCTATTTATATAACTGTCTACTACTGTGAACTAAACTGCCGTTGAATATCAATGAACAAGCAGTATGTAATATAAGTAGATGTACAGCCAAAGCGAAGATTCTCCAAGACTGCACACTTATAGTTTGGGATGAGTGCACTATGACGCACAAGGTTGATTTGGAAGCCTTGAACAAAACGCTGCAAGACTTACGGAAAATGAATTTTATTATGGGAGGCATCACCGTCGTCTTGGCTAGCTATTTCCGTCAAACTCTTCCCGTTATACCTCGGGGCAACAAAGCAGATGAACTACAGGCCTGTATCAAATTGTCTTATATTTGGACATCAGTTAAAAAACTACCACTTCACCAAAATATGTGGGTACTTCTGCATAATGATAAATCAGCGGAGGGTTTTGCAAAATATCTTCTCGATTTAGGAAATGGAGATGGACCAGGACTTATACCAATAAGTTACAGATAATTTAAAATCATTGCAAGACTCGGTATTCCCAAATATACAGGATCATTACTTGAATCCTGATTGGTTCCGAAAAAGGACCATGTTGGCACCCAAAAATGATGCTGTGAATTCTATTAACCTAGAACTTTTACACAAAATTTTGGGGGTTTCAAGGGAATTTAAATCTGTTGATATGGTAATAGATGATGATGAGTGTTCATTACCCAACAGAATTCTTAAACTCCCTAGAAGTCTCAGGTTTGCCACAACACATTCTTAAACTCAAAATTGGAGCACCAATTATATGCCTCCGTAATTTAAATCCTCCAATACTGTGCAATGGCACCAGATTAATTGTAAAAAATCTTCATAATTTTCTGATAGAAGCCACAGTTATTAAAGGACATGCAGCTGGACAGGATGTATTTATCCCGAGAATTCCTATCATACCCACAGACTTACTGCTTCAATTTAAAAGGCTACAATTCCCTCTCAGATTAAGCTTTGCAATGAGCATTAACAAAGGTCAAACACTAAAAATTGTTGGCCTAGATTTAAGAAATCCATGCTTCTCTCATGGACAATTATATGTCGGTTGTTCAAGAGTAGGCGATAAAAATAATTTACGTATATTATGCACAAACAGCAAAACCATTACTATAGTGTACAAAGAGATTTTGTAAAATATGTTTAAATTTTACATACTGCATCTTTCATTTCATAAATAATTTATTTCCATATTTGTTTCGTGTTACTTATCCTACATGAATGTACATCCCTTATGATACGCTCAAATTATAGCAACATTTTAATTTTCAAGTATTCCTGGACAATGCTGGGTACTTTAGCTAGTTAATAATATAAATGAATGTAAATTAACTTAAATAATTTAAAAAAATCCTTTTAAAACTTGCTGCTTCTTTAGCAAGTACAGTAGCTAATTATCATCATTAAATTTTTAATGGGCTATTCTCAAATATTATTCTAGAATTCTAGAATATAATTTGGTTTTTAATTGTTTTACTTAAGAACTAACAATAGTATTTTGCAAAATATGAATAGTATGAACAAGAGCAGGAAATTTTTTAGTTTGAAAATTCCTAATTTGACTGAGCGACCAGGATGGCCAGCTGAAATGTGTGTACAATCCCAAATTAGCATATTTTCCTTACCAGGGAACACAGAGAGACAGAGTTCAGAGAGAGAGACCTCTACATGGGCACCCATTCCCTCTGGAGTTGACCCAGCCAGGTTCAAGTGGCAAGGCCTCAACACCTGAGAGAAAAACAAAGTAACTAATATGTCAATATTTATCTATCTCAAGTATGCAACATCAATACATTCAAATAATCCAATAAGTAAGTTGCTTTAAATAACTTCTATAAATGAAAAGATTGAAAATCATTATTATCAAACTATTTTACAAATGCAGTAAAAAATAAAAATAGGTACTCTACAAAACCAAGCAATTACTTAGATTATTATTACAAAGAAATGTTACCTCAACTGCAGACTTCCCTCCAACATTTGGATTATATTGGCATGCAAGCAATCTAATATTCTGTAGTGATCCATTAACAGTCCAGTGATTGGCTGTTAGACGGTACTTCAATTCAATTTCACCCTGAAAACAGAACATTTTTTGCATTTCACGATTTCAAAGTGAAAATAATTCAGGAAAAATCAGAATAAGAACATTATTAATTGGAATATAAGGCATTATTAATCAAGATATATGGAGCAATTGAAGAGAAACAATAAATACAATACAGACTGGCAGAGTACCGTAATTTTCGGATTATAATACAAATTTTTTTTCATGAAAAATTGACAAAAAATGAGGGCGCATATTATACATGGTAACAAATGCATACAACTTTTCTCAGTAGGAAGGATAAGAAGTAGAAGAGTGACGATTCGAGAAACTGCCAATAAAATTTCTCGCATGATTTGTGATTCGGGAAACTGCCAATACAATTTCTCGCATGATTGCTAATTCGAGAAACTGCCAATACAATTTCTCGCCTAATTGTTTGATTCAAGAAACTGCCAATACAATTTCTCACCTAATTGTTTGATTCAAGAAACTGTCAATACAATTTCTTTTCTGAATGTTGATTCGAGGAACTGCCAATACAATTTCTTGCCTAATTGTGTGATTCTAGAAACAGCCAATACAATTTCTCGCCTACTTGTTTGATTCAAGAAACTGCCAATATAATTTCTCGCCTAATTGTTTGATTCGAGAAACTGCCAATACAATTTCTTTTCTGATTGTTGATTCGAGGAACTGCCAATACAAATTCTCATCTGAGTACAACACAAAGTAATTCTACCTTCTGGTAGGTTTTAGGCACACACCACTAAATCCTGGCTATCCAATGCCTTTCTCTTAAAATTCTCATATCCTACCCCTTCTTTTAATGAATCTAATATGCCTATCCTCTATTCCTACCTCTTTGCCTCTTTCATAACATTATTCCTTCTATGTCGTCTTTCAGTAAAACATTTTATTTCAAAATTTTGACCCACCCATTTCTTCTGTCTACCCATTATTGCTCTAATTAACTTCCTCCCTTCCCCTACCACTATATTCAAAACTTCCTCATTCATTTTCCTCTCTGTCCAACTGATTTTCTCTAATCTACACCATACCCACATCTCAAACGCCACTAATCTCCTAAAATCTTCTTTTCTCATTGTCCATGCCTTGCACCTATATAATGCTACACTCCATATCAGCGTTTTCACTAACCTCTTTTTAATCTTTTTACTCAAGCTGCTGGTCAACAGCTCTCATCGTCTTGTAAATGTCTCTTTTGCACTTGCTATCCATGTCTTGATCTCTTTTGTACTTCTTCCGTCATTTGATAGAATACCACCTGAATAAGTAAAACATTCTACCTGCTCCAGCCTTTCCCCCATCCACTGCAACATTGACCTGGGTATCTCCACTCTTGGAAAATCTCATAACTTTCATTTTCATTCTACAGTAAAACCCCACTATACATTGCTTCGCATATACGTCACCAATTAATTAAGGAACATGTGTCATTATAAGTTGTGTTGCTTTGCATATACCATATATAACTGAATATAAGACGAGGTTTTGTTCCAATTTTTATGACTGAAAAATCGCTAGTCCTCTTATAATGGCACAGTGCATAATAGTTTGACTGACAGAGGAGCAGAAGGCAGAGATAGGTAGAGATGGGAAGAATCGAATAGTTATAATCAAAATACAGGCAGACCTCGTCTTTTGCAGCTTTATCTTTCACGTGTTTCAATCTTTCATGGTTCCGCATTTGCGACCAGTTTTGTCTTTCGCGGTCTTATGTTTCGCTCTTTCGCAGAAAAAATCACGGAAAAGGTTGCGTGATATTTTCTATATATGGAATGGATCACGTTTTCCTCACATTTTCTCTCATAGTCAGGCCTGAAAAATGTTGTTACGGTATTCTGATATCTAAAAATATTTACGTAATTTAAAAAAATCGATACGTGTATCTATTTTTTAAAAGTATATATATAAGACACATGTAAGTGTCTTATATATACTTTTAAATATTTTTAGGATGCAATCCTCCCACACTTTTGTCCCCCTTCGGACGTGATAAGTTACAGAATATAAGCTGGCATCACCGTTCAGGAGCCTTCTGTCTTTATTATGAGAGAGAAGTCCCGAGGGGAAAGACTGAACTCTTGACCCTTCTGATTCAGGATCATTGGGTTATTTGCTCAGATTTGACATAGTTCAAACACTTAAGCTTTGCGTTTTATGCATCATTTATTATTGGTGGAGTTTCGCAGAGGTTTTCAGGAATGTAACTCCCTAGAAATTGAAAATTTGGGGAATTAGACCCTGCAAGCTAGGCAACCTCCATTCATTTTTTTTTCTCGATTCTACTACGGAACTTAAATAAGACTATTTTCTGATATTTTTTTCCTCTTCTTTTAACATGTTTAAGTCTCACTTTCACTGAAGTTACTTTTTCCATCTCTTTCTCTATTTTACTGCGGTCACCAATACAGAGGACAAAAGATCCGTTTTTGCTGGGATGGGAACCAAAACCTGTATTTCTCATTGCCTTAATTACTTCTCTTTAGCGATTTCATCTTTCGCGGTGTTTTCAGGAACGTAACCCTTGTGAAAGACGAGGTCTGCCTGTATTCGATTCTTAAAATCATTTGAAACAATCGATTATTAAAAGTAGTAGTAGAAAATGAATCGATTCAAATGTATTCGAATACAAATACTCTTTTGAATTTTATTATATTTATGCATTTTGCTTCATTTGGTAATTTATTAAAAGTGTTGGCTTGGCTGACAGATAAAGCGCCACTATGTGATAGCATGAAATGTTTGTTCGTCAGCTGATGTACGAAAGTTGAATGTACAAAAGTCGAGGGCTGCCTTTAGTAATAGTAGGTTGAATGGGCAAAAGATTTTGCACCAACATATGTAATTTGATCCTGTCACGATATTATAGTGTGTTGACCACAGACAAAGTGAACCATCTATGACTGTAGTAAATTCCATGTGAATTAAAGTCTTCGTGATTGTTAACTATCCAGTTTTACATAAAAATATGGGTGACCACGTTGAGAAGAGAGGTTCTACACCTTCACAAATATCGAAATCAATGGGTAATAGTTATGATGCAAATTTTAAACTTTCAATTGCGAAATATGCTGATGAAACTAACAATTGTGCAGCAGTAAGAAGGTTTGGTGTCACCGAGGCAAATGTGCAGTGGTGAAAAAAATCGCAGGAAATGCTAAAGTGTGCAAGTTCAAATTGGAAAGCATTTTGTGAGCCTAAGGAAGGATGTCATAAAAATTTAGAAGACCAGTTAATAAAATTTGTGCCAAATATTTGTTCCAAAATATTCAATTGAAAATTCCAATCAAAATTGCTTATTTCAATTGGTTCAATGTTCATTACTCAATGGTATAATAAACCTCTGTGATTGTGTGCATAATAAATTTTTTCCTTTCTTTAGGAGTTAAAAATGGGGAGGTCATCTTATAATCAGTCGTCTTATATTCGGGTATATACGTGACGTCGTTTGTGAAATACTAAAAGCAAAATATCAGAAATTCCAATTGCGGTGCATAAATTATAACTATAACAATAAAAACCCTCTATTTGGCTTTTAATTTCATCTTTATTATTATTTATATGAATTAATTTAATTTCATGTTTATCAATTCGTGTCAAATCATACTCAAAATAAACATTTGCTGGCCATGTGTTTGAGAGATCATGATGGGTTAGTTGGTTCACAAGATACACAGACGATAAAAGGGACTTTTTCAATTTTAATGACGATGTGTAAAAACCTATTTCTGAGCTTTGTGAACAGTTGTGTATAACATTTTGTGTGTTTACGTTTGCGTTGATATCTCATGAGATATTGGATATATACTTCGGATAGCGAAATCTGCTTGAAAAGTACAGGTGACCCCGGTTAATGACGCCCTCGGTTACCAACGATTCGATGTTACGACCAAACCAAGACCAATAAATTATTTTTCAAAATCGCCTTACGACGTCACAGTCGTTACTTACGACCAATAAAAATGTAATACAATATGTAGCAAAGATCAATCATTAAATTAAGATTAAGAATACAAAGAGAATTATCTGTCAAAATCTAAAAATTATGTATGTTAAATAAGGCAGTCAGAAATGACAAAAATCGAGCATATTAATAATTGTAATTTTAACTCGAAGCTTTTCTAAAGAGGCTTTTATTTCGAACAGAATATTACAATCCAAGCTTGTATCACTTCATCGAAATGAATTACATTTCTGGAGAATAAACAATGAGGAACGACGAATATTTAAGAAACAATTATTATTCAACGAAAAATTAAAGCAACAAAAAGAAGTACGATATACTAGATATAAATGATAAAACTCTTGCTAAAATAAATTACATAAAATAGTAAACATCTATTAACAGATAAGTGGAATTTTAACAATGTTCTTTTGCGTGACAATGTTTATTTCACATTTCTCTTAAAACGTGATAAAATTTTGGTTCTAAAAGTACATAACTTACGACCTTCCTCGAGACAAAAATTATGTCATGCCAAATTTATTTGCATTTTCTCAAACAGTGTCGAAATGTATAAAGAACACGCAAAAAACTTTCGACAAAAATCTTTATATAGAAGATAAAAGGCACTGTGTGTCAGTCTAGCACTCACATTGGGATGTATTCACATCCGTCCCTTTTTACGTTTTTCTGTATTAAAGCGATTGAAGCTGCAGCTAGAAGCGTGATTAACGCTTCCAATTCTAACATGTTTCTCTCACAGCTCAATAAAACATATCTCTAGCGATGAATTGGATTCAAACTCTGAAGTTGATATTATCCTAAGGTTATCACACAGTGTAATTGATTATTACCTTTTTTATTATAATTTATCGTTTTTATTATTCTTTTTTCTCAAGAAATTTTTATTACTCGCAAGAAAGTCCCGCTGAGTAAACACGACAGCCTTTATTGTGGTAGCTACTATCAGGAAACTGTCATCATGTAAACAGTGCGACAGCGACTGTTACATACTTTCATCAAGAAGCCGGAAAATGGCAGCACATCTAGGCATTAAATAGGTTGAGTGAAATGTGCGTAAAATGTGGGAACGGTTATTTTTACGATGCGTGCATTGCAGGAAACTGTAGTACTAAAATGACTGGGACGAAAAGAAACCTTTAAAAAAAAGTGTAAATCGCAGGAAAACGTATATTGCAGTAATGTATATTCGGGGGAACACTGTATTAGGTTTGGGAGAGAGTGAGGCTTCCTAACCTTGCAGCCTAAACCTCACTTCTCCTTCAGTAATTCTATCACCATCCTATGGTTACACACAATATTTTTTTGTCTTTACATATTGACTCATTCTGATAATGCAGAAAACAAATATGTACTATGTAAATTTAATTAAAGTAATATGCGATAAACTTATAGTATACTGAAATGCTATACCTGGAGCAGCAATGCTTCAGTATCTACATTATTAGTGTCAGCAATTAACACAATATCTGGTCTTTCAACTCGAAGGTTCAGATGGATGGATCCTGTGCTGCTGGGCTTTGACTCAGATGAGACACTTGACTGATATGGCTGCTGCGTACAAGCTGGTTGCATGTCTTCTTTTTGAACTTCTTCTCCACCAGCGAAGAATGTACTAACCTCAGCAAGATATTGTGGGCAGAGGACCAACTCAAAACCAAAAACTCGAACATCAGCTGAAACAAAATAGAAAGAATGAATCTACTAGAAAATCTACTTCTACAAATTTGTCAAAAATATCACATCATGACAGAGGAAGTTACATAATAGAATATTTTGTGACAATTAAGACTATATTTAAAGTTATCAAGCTCAAATTTTCATAAGTAATTGAATGAAAGGATGATTCAGGCAATATAAAGTTAAGTTTTTTAAAAAGATCATATATTTCACTGCCATGCTGTAGGCATATGTATTTTTAGAATGTTTTAAAATACAAATTCAGTAATTAAGATATTAAATTAAAACTTAAAAAATTTATATAATTAAGAAAACTAAATGTTACTCAAATATTTAAAAAGCAGATGATAATTACTACTGATAAAAACTACGAATTTAGTACATATTCTAAGACTAAAAGTTTTAGAATTTTGCCATCAAATATAAGAATCGAACAGCAAAACATTCCTTTGCAAATTGTTGCAGTACAACTGTCAACCCATTTGCCAACAGTTAACATATATACAATATATTATAGCTTATTAAACCTTAAGTGATAAAAATGGTCCCAAAATACAGTTCTGGTTACAATGCTGACAAAACGTCCAGAAATGTGACATCGCCTCAAATAAAACTAGAAGTGAATGAATGAAAATGATGCAGAGTCTTAAATTTATAGCAAACTGAGGCTTAAAAGTTTAGTTTTATATTATGCTTGTAAGGTCTCTTTGAACAAATTACTGACCTATATGATATTGTTCCTTTGGGAAAATCAATGTCGACTATCATGGTTTCACTAACTGTCGGAGATTCCTGGAACCAATTAACAATGGTTATCGAGGTCCTACTGTTTATGAGAAAGTACTGTATTGTAAATGTTCTTTTAGTTATTTCGCATCCACTGCTTTCAGTTCCACTACCAAAACGTGCATTCCGTTTTGTAATGCTTTCCATTTCGAGCAGTATTATAATATATACCTGTACTCAGTGATGAACTGAAGGCGGCTCACACGAAGCGGTTTTTAATTTTTCTCAGAATTTGTGAGCTGGTTGTTAAATTTTTAGAAAATATGAAAATTTATTGATTTAGTCCTTTCAAGTACATTTGCCTTATCTGACATTCAATTACCAACAGTGTATGAAATGGAATATATTATGAACACCCTTATCTAAATTTCCTTACGACCCTTTTTTTACAGCTCGTTCTTACCGTATATTCCACCGCATAAGTCAACCCTACTTTTTTTAATGAAAATACATGATTAGACATATGTTCGCTGTATAAGTCGACCTCCACTTTTTCACTTAAAAAATCATTTTCAGACAAAATCAAAGTCATGTACAATCCAAGTTTTAACAAAACAGAAATAAACATAATAATAAAAATATATATAAATACTGTTTAGAGTCCGTGCTGTTCTTCTTGAGCATTCCATGTGATAGATGTTTTAATTTCAACCAATAAGAAACTGCTGTGTCCTATAATTCGATTGATGTCAGCTGCTAATGATACTATCAAAATTAACTATACCTAGTGATCGTGATTGATCTCTACAGTGGTGAAATTCAATAAAATGTCGCATATGTGTACCCCGCACATCTTTTTTCCCAAAATGTCGGTAAAAATCATCATACATGAAGATTTCTGACCAAGTTTTAAAAATTGCAAGTTTCGATAGTAAATTTACTGCAACACGCTTGCATTTACGTTTATACATGCAAAAGATGAAGAATTCTACAAAGTTTAGGCGTATCTACATGACCAAGAAACATTTAGGGTTTAAATGGAATCTGGATAAAAGGTTCTATACTGTAATTTTGAACGGAAAACAAAAATGGACGATAAGAATAAGAAACCTTGTACATTATTCTTGTACGGTGATTGTAAGTCAATTTTTTCTAATTTCAATTTGCATAAGAGTGAAAGCTTGCACGTCAAAAGATCGCATTTTACATGTTATTTTATAGGATAAAGAAATTATCTCTTGGAGACAAACCCGGGTCTTTTTTCGGGATTATTTTTCGTAATTGCCTTTTAATGCGTCATTCGTGCATTCCTGCAAAATTTCAAACTCATACCTACTCGGAAATCATCTTATACCGTGTCTAGAGAGTGGCTGTAAAAGTGTGTAGACAAGAAAACAAATAAGAATCCTATGCCAATTATAATATAAACTAGTGTAATGCCCGTTGAACTATCAACGGAAGAATTATAGATAGATTATTATTATTTTCATTTAAAATAATATCCCACTTTCACATATGAAATATTTTGCCATATACAACATTTCTAGTGAATATTCTGTTGTTGACAAGGTATCTTTAGTTAAACTTAAAATAGTTGCCTCTCTTTCCCTCCCTTTCACACCCTCTCTCCCTCTATCTCCCTCCCCCTCCTCCTCTCTCTTTTCCCCCTCTTCCCCCCCCCCCCCTCTACCTCTCTCCCCCCCCTCTCCCTCGTATTAAAAGCATACAAAGCACGCTTACACCCATAAGGATTGATACAACAATAGGATTTTGAGGGCTAACAATATAATTGGTAGCCAAGGCAACATTCCGTTAAAATGGCAATATTTCCACAAAATATGTGAATTAAACGTATAACATGAGCGATTTCGAATTTTATGCGGAAAAGGATGAAGAGAATAAGAAACTTTGTAATTTTTTCTTAAAAATGGTTCAGATCCTAAGATCGTAGGTTAATTCCTTATAATTTTAATTGACAAAACAATGAAAGCCGGCACATCAAAAATTGATTTTTACGTTACCTTACGGAAAATGGAAATGTCTTCCTTGGAGTCGAACCCAGGACTTTTTTGGAGATTTATTTCGTCATTACCTTAAAATATGTTAATCAAGCATCCTTGCGAAATTTCAATCTTCTACCTATTTGGGAAGTTTGTTAAAACGCTCTATATCGGCCATCGTGAAAGCATGACCAACCAACCAACCAAAAGACCTGGGCTATTATAGTATAAAATAGTTTGCGTGTGCGCATGTGTCAACTATCTAGTGTCAACATTGAGGGGTTACTGCAATTGGTTGTGCCGAATTATCCTCAACTCCTACACGCATTCCCTCTCACTCCATTTATTCTTATGGAACTGCTTTGATTTAGATCACACTTTTCAGAAAAACATCCTTGACATAAATCTGGTATACCCATAATTCTAAACGTTTTTTTTTAAAAGAAAAGTTTTAATTCTCCAAAGTTGGTTTGAAAATTTGAAACATCAGTTAATTTATGTCTGGGTAATCACAACTCAGTAGCACTCTCAAATAAAAATAATATTTCTATTTCTACATTAAAATTAATTGCATAAAATAATGTATACATACCAAATATGTCATCACTCTTACGGCGAACTGTAATATCAAGCACACCCCTTGCAGGATCAAGGCGCTTTGAACTGCGTTGCAGGGAAGCTCCTGCACATAGTAAGCGAACTATTGCACCCCTCTCACAGCGCGAGTCTTCCATGAGACAATTCATGAGACGCAAAGAAAGTGATGCAGAAGAGTCGGAAAACAAACATCCACGAAGAGATAACAGCCCAAATTCCAAATGGGCCAAGCCACTTTCAACACCTTCCTGCAATGGAAAATAACCACTTCTAATGGTAGCTCAAGTCATAAATATTTCATGGCTTAAGAATTATCAGGCATAAAACATCCATTTTTCTAATAATTACCTTTAAAAAGGGGAGATGGAGACAACTATATTAATTACCTCTTTATGATCTCCTCTGTGTAGGTTGATGCTAAGGTTGTCCATCACAAATGCTAGTCTGATAGAGACAAGAATAAGTGGAGGAGTGCTTGGGATGTCCATTTCCAGTTTTTGAGTAAAACTTTCAATTTCCAATCCTTTCAGACCTGTAAATTGTAGCAGCATGGATGAATGAAGAGGGTTTCAGAGGTATTAATGTTTGCTTTAAAATTTTAGTAAAAATATTGAATTGAACTGAATAAATTATCATACATCAAACATTACTCTAAAATAAATACAGTAGGCCCTCTACATTTATAAGGGTTACATTACCTAGAAATTACTGCAAATGTCAAATTTGCAAATATTGATATTTTAAACTTATAAGAAAAAGGGAGTTAAGATGAACCACTGATTCAGAAAATAAGGCACAATAAGTTTATATAAAATGCAATAAATGTTAGTTTAAAAGATGAGTGAAAAGTAAAGTTCAAACATCATTTAATGAAGAATGAATAAAATATGTAATATAAGAGACCCATTTTAATCATAAAAAATGTTTGATGATATTGAATTTGATATTTAATATGGATGATAGCGATGCTGGAGAGTGGACTACCCCAGTTCAGCCAGTACCATATTTAACTGAATATAAGACGAGGTTTTTTTTCCAATTTTAGCACCTGAAAAATCTCGAGTCTTCTTGTATTCGCATAGTATGGAATAACTTCGTGTAAATAAATCGTATGTTGTAAAAGTAGACGACAATCGTTTTGATGCCTGCGGATGTAATTCTATCCTATCACAATGGGAAGTTGGGTCGCTTGGGGGCCAAGGTATGTGCCGAGAAAGGAATCTCATCACACCGGCCGCTACACTACCACAATGTAATTCTTGAGTTCCAAAACTGATACTTCATGCACTACAATGTATCTCAGTGTGGTTAAAGCTAAATAGAATACCTAGTTCTTGTTGAAAGCAAAAACGCTGTGCTTGAGTTAGTTTTACAGATTGTGCATAGATTTCATGTACGTTCAATCTTTCATTAAAGGAATTCCATTTTTTACGGTAAAATATGGGTGGATTATGTTGAGAGAGCTTCTACGTCATCAAATATCAAAATCAATGCATAATAGTTATGACAAGAACTTTAAACTTATGGTGATAAAACACGCTGAAGAAATGAACAATTGCGTCGCTGTATGAAGCTAATGTGTGGCAGGGAAAAAATCGAAAGAAAAACTAAAGTATGCCAGTTCTACATGAAATGTAGTAAATTTGTCAAAATTACTTTTTAAAATATTTTTTCTGAAATACTGAATTTAAAAAAGGGGGTCCATTTTATATTCAGAGTAGTCTTATGTTCAGATAAATACGGTAGATAAATAATAAAAATAAGTAAATTTTAATATATTACCTGATAACATGTATTCTTGATTAAAACAGACACTAAATTAATGAAACTGCTTCAACTTGTAAGAAGACTAGATTCTAAGTTCTGGGACGAAACACAAGGTAGATCCCACCAATACGGTCTTACAATAAGATTCCTATTACAAGCCAGCCTACTGATTACAATATGTATATAAATTAACAATATATGATGTTAGGCAGCACTGGGGGGAAATCGCTGTACGTGGTGTCAAGCAGTGAAGTATTAAAGCCAAACTATAAGCTTTACAAAAGAGAACATAAGATGAGAAAAAGATAAATGTACTCTTCAAATGAGCATGTCTGGTCAGCTTACTTTAACGCATAGCTTCTTATTCAAAGTTGTTTTTTTTTCATCTACTCCACTTCCTCATCTCCCCTGCAAATTAAGCATGCACCATTTCACAGCATATCTGGAAATCCTATGTATTAAATGCATACAATATGACCTTTTTGTAATACATATATTGAGATCAGTGTAGAAGATTAAAACTATAGTAAAATTTTGTAAACACATGGGCAAAAACATCCAAATTCATTTTTAAAATAATCCAGAAAATCTGCTATCTGCTTTTTAACATTTCTGTACCCCAGATGGCCAACGAAGTAAGCTAGATCAAGCAGAAAATATTCAAATTGGCAACACTGATATGCACATCCTCATGAACTTGTAGAACTGACTGTTAGAACCAATAAAGAAGGATAGCAGTCAATTATTCACCATATAAACTTTCTGGTCTCAAAGGGACATCATCTGCTGCTTCTTCAACTTGATTCATTGCTGTCAGGGTGGCTTTGTCATCCTCTCCAGAAGTAAGAGAAGTCTCATTCAGATTGCCACTTGTTACTCTCCTGATAACTGCCATATCTCCCTCACAGAGAGTTACCTTTCAAGCAGAAAGAATTAATGAAGCACTTTAAGCAGAATGGATGATGTACAAAAAGTTATGCAATGCCAAAAAATGAGAAAGGTGAATGTTTCAACAAAAACTTTAAATTCAAATATTCTATGAATACCTCACTTAATGTCATAGATACATTCCTGAAAAATATGGCATTAAGTGAAAATACTAAAATTGGGGAGATTATGTTCACTGATCATGAAGCTATAGGACAAATAGAAATCAACTGGAAATATTATCCGTATTAAAAAAAATTTGATTTGTCCAGAACGTGACTTCTTCCATACAGAGTAATGAATATGATTGCTCTTGACATTAGTATCCTCAAGAATAAATATCTGCAATTACACTTGTGAATAGTTTTTAAACATTTTAAATAATTTTCACAGTGAAAAATACTTCAAATCACTTTTCAAGTTGAAAAAACAATAAGTAAACAAAATTGTTAGCTGTTGTTATTGATAAAAAATATCAATGTGAAAGTAAAATTACCCCTGGCAGTTCAGACATCCCTATCAACAATTAGAAAATCTTATCATAGCAACAGAACCTTGTATCACTTGGCGATGCACTTTGCAAAAATTCAGATGAATAGTAATCAAAATATCTCTTAAGCAAATTTTGTGAAAAAATGTTTTGAAAAATCTCTTAAAAAATTTTATTTTCTAGAACTTTGATAATGACGAATATTTACATTAATTAAGTATAAAGGAGATATTTGGAAAAAATGAGAAAAAAGACAATAGCAAACAAGTATTTAAACATGTATGAAATATGACAATAAAGTTCCTGGAATGTCCGCACAGATGTCTTGTTGAGTAACAAGTGAGAAATAGGCAGCCAGCAACATGTTGCCACATGTCTGTGCTTGCATCTGGTGTGGTGGTAAAGGAAGTAAGGCAGTAGTAAGGAAGCAGTGGCAGCGTTTATAGAAACTTGTGCTTTGGTCCCGGTGGAAAATTGAGTAATCTGATGTTGGAGCAATGCATTAACTTCAAGTTTTATGAAAAGTTAGGCAAAAGCTCGAGTAAAACTCTGCAGATGTTAAGAATGGTTTATGGTGCTGATGCAATGAAAAAGTCGAGTGTCTACGAGTGGCATAAACAATTTTAAGAGGGTCAGGAGGGCGTGAAAGACTATGAAAGAACTGGACGTCCGAAAACTCACCGGACAGATGAAAATGTGGAAAGAGTGCAGAAATTGGTTCATTCAGAGAGATGAGTGTGAATGATGGAAGAAGAACTGAATTTAGACAGAAACATTGAGGAAGATTTTAACAGAAAATTTGGAAATGAGGAAAGTTTCAGTCCCCCTGTTCATGAGGCGCTTGCTGTTTGGGAGTTTTTGGCCAAAAAATCGATCACAAAATTGTACCATTCACCATATTTGGCCCCATGTGACTTTTGGCTCTTCTCAAAACTGAAAACCGCTTTGAGGGGCCAAAGATTTTCAGACATCACCGACATTCAGAGACATGCGATGACCATCCTTAAGAGCATTCCAGAAAACGAGTTCCAGAAATGTTTTGAACGGTGAAAACATCAACTCACGAAGTGTATTGCTGCCCAAGGAGACTACCTCGAAGGTGACAGCAACATTTAGTGGGTAAGTAAATACAACTTTTACAGGAATATTCCGGGAACTTTATTGTCACATCTTGTATTTCCAATGAAAACTTTCATTTGATTTTTTTCGTGAATACAATAGTTTCACCTATACTACGTATGGAGTAAGTAATTATATAATACTAGCATAAGTACCCGTTGAATTTCAACGGGTTTAATGAATCTAAATTTTCGTCAATGCAACGTGTAAAAATCGCAAGAATAAAATTGTGCACTGTTTTAACCATCGAATATTTCTATATTATAAGTCTGTTTTAATTAATTAACTAAAATCTCACAGAAATTCCTTGTGAATAAAATAGTACCTTTCTTTCTACTAAAATAGCCATTGTTATTAGTTTTAAATTTATTATAGCATTAGGATTTCAATTTCATTAAATAAGCAGAATTCCGGTTCCAAAAAATTGGTTCAATCTTAAATTGCCTCTGATAACACTTTAAATAGTTTTAGGAATATAATGTACCTCAATATCATTTATCATCTGCTCAGCGCTCTTGCCTTCTCATTTTCCGAAACAACCACTTTCACCAGTTTTAAATGGATTTCAAACTTAGAAGAGAACTTGATTCAATTCAGTTAAAATAACCACATAACAAACTTCTTATTCCAAAGAAAATCCTTTTATAATATGCAATGTTAACCTAGAATTCATTCAAAATGAATAAAAGTACCATGTACATTAGGGTGGACTTATTTATAGAGTGAAAAATAAAAATTCAAAAATAGTTAGTCTGACTCCCTCAAAAGCTTCTACTTGGTTTCAAAACACTGTGTGCAAAATTTAATTGAAATATTTTCATTATTAGGGGTCGCTCAATTACCTCTAATTTGCACTATATAACGCGGAATCATGGATGACTTGTAAGGGTTCCCCTGTCATAGAAATGTACATTACGGTAGCTCCTGTTTAACATAAGTGTCTAGAATCATTCCAAAATTGAAAAAGAACTCAGTGGATTATGGTAACATAAATATAACAAAAACAGAATTATAGCAACCTAGCAATCTTCAAGAAATTTCAATAGTGAGTCAATGTGATCAAATGTTAATGGTTAGCAAACAGTTAAAATGTAATTATGTTATATCACTGTTTCAGAGAATGTTTAACACAGTAGTGTAATGAACCATTGACCAGTCACTCATTGTTGTCATCAGTATGCTCTTGCAGGGTCCGCTTGAGGGCCTCGGGGTATCGCTTGCGGTGGTCAGCAACCACCTGGAGAAGAAACTGGAGCTGAGTTTCGTCCTTTGTCAGGCGACCTAAAATATCCTGAACCAATGCAACCCCACGCTCGGCATGGTTGTTTGTGACTGCTAGTGTCTTTGCTGTCGCCCGAGCTGCTTGATAGTCCTCATTCTCCTCCCACTGCGTCGCAGGAATTTGTAGGAAGCCTTGGGGGAGGTTGAGTTTGGTTAAGAGGGACCTGGTGTTCTTCGTCGTGAAGTCGAAGACGATTTCCCTATCAATGCATCCAGGGACACATTGACTCGCTTCGGAGGATCCTCATCGCTGTCAATCTCTGACATGGCCTTGGGCCTGGATCTGGATCATTCCCAGATTCCTCAGTTGCAGAAGTACAGCTACTGCTTTCAAGAGTGACTTGATCTTCTAAACGTTTAGCATCCTTGATCGCCTTCTGTCGGCGTTCCTGCTCCTTGGCCAAATGCTCCTGCTGTTCCTTCTCTCTCTTCGCGAGGACATTGTCGACAGAAGACATCGCTCCCCAACGCCCTTTCTCTCTCTGAGCAAGAAGGAAAGCTTTGTCCTTGTCAATGATAATGATTTCTAGGGGAATGGCATGGGCGATGTCGAACAGATACTCAAAACACTCCTTGAATTCAACCTCATTTTTGGCTTGAGTCTCTGTCATTCGGGAGGCATTCTTTTTCAGCGCTTGCCACCTGGAGAAGAGCTTTTCGAGTTTCTTGATCGAATCTTGTTTATGGCGCACTGGAATGCAAGCTCGGTTCCAAAACTCCTCGATCTTCTCGATAGTTTTAGCCACCGCTTCACGCGTGGACTCTTTCTACTCCCGGTGGAGATAAAGGAAGTATCCAAGAGCTTGCCGGTTGGACGGAAGCTTCAAACCTTTGATATCTTCCTCGAACTTCTCGATTAAAAACACTGTTGCTCGACCTATCTTACCTGCAGCCATCACAAATGGGATATCCTAAAATTACACAAAAAAGATTATCGTTGTTGATTTACTGATGAAAAACAGCTCACTTTGATGATAAAATACACTTATACAAATTTCTAAAATAAACAAACTGTAATTCTCGATATTTTTTTCCATGTATATTTCAGTAAATGAGTAATAAAACACGCTTTCGCGATTAGGCAAAGCGTGTTGTTGCAGCTGACTGATTCACCCGCCGTAGTGTCTAACGGATCATAGGCATAACTTTGGAGTCCTTGAGCGACCAGTAAATATCAAAATATTTCACTAAAATTTGCACATGATATTTTTCAACCAAATTGAAGCTTTTGAGATGGTCAGACCATAAAAAATAAAAACTTGAAAAATAAGGACCACCCTAATGTACATATATTTCTTTTAACTAAAATATCCACTCTTAACAGATATCAATGGATTAATGCATTAGCATTTCAATTTCATGAAATAAGCAGAATTCCAGTAACAAAAAAATTGGTTCAATCTTCAATTGCCTCTGATAATACTTTAAACAGATTTTGGAATAAAATGTACCTTAATATCGTTTAGCGTCCGCTCACCACTCTAGACTTCTCAGTATCCGAAACAACAAATTTCAATAGTTTTAAATTGATTTTTGCTTTGAAATATACTTGAGTCAATTCAGTACAACTTCCACTTTACATACTGTAAATTCCAAAGTAACTCCTTTTATAATAGGCAATGCTAGCCTAAAATTAATTCATTCTGTAAAATGAATAAATAAAGTTCTTTCTTTAAACTATAATAGCCACTATTATTAGATTTAAATGGATTATAAGCCTTAGAACTTACTCTGTATTAAATAAGCACCAAAATTCCTTTTATAAAAACAAATCAATTCATTAAAAGATCCACTGTTCTTTCTTTGAAAATTGCCTGTTAACAGTTTTAAATGTCCTTTTAATTTTAATTGAACTTTAATTTATATTTGTTTCCTAAATTCGGCCATTGTTACGAAATTAATTCGAGGAATAACAATATAAATTCGTAAGCAGGTATGGTTTACAAAGAATTTAATTTAAGAATGCTTTTTATTTCCAATTTTTCTAAAATGACACTGTTGATACTTAAAATTTTTTATATTTACGTTAATATACTTATTTTCCACAAAACACGCCAATCTCTCCCCTTCCTTCCTCTCTCTCTCTCTCGTATTGAATGGTATTGAAGCACTCAAGGCACGCTTATTCCCAGAAGGATGTATACAATAACAGTAATTTGAGCTGTAACAATGATAATGGTCAACATAGCAACATCACGTTAAAATGGCGAGATTTCCACAAAATATGGAAATTAAACGTTTAACATGGAATATTTCGAACTGTGGGCGAAAAAAGACGAACGGAATAAGAAACTTTACAACTTTTTCTTCAAAATGGTTCAAATCTGAAGGTCGTCTGTTAATTTCTTCTAATTTTAATTTCCAAAAGAATAAAAGCCTGCACTTCGAAAAATTGCGTTTTACATGTTAAGTTATGGGAAATGGAAATGCCTCTCTTGGGGACGAACCAAGGAATTTTTTCGAGATTTAAATTCGTCATTCTCTGAAGAAGTGTTAATCAAGCATCCCTACCAAATTTCGAGTTTCTATCATTATTATTTCTCGAGTTATTAGCTTTTGCATAGCGTGACCAACCAACCAACGGACGACGGCTATTATTATATTACTATTATTATATTACTAGACACAGGTCAGAAGATGCTATGAAAAAGTCAAGATTTGTTATATAGATTTTATCCAATAAATGACGGAAGCGATCAAAGCACATTTTTGGAAGATTTTTGAAACAGCATTCATAACATTTTTCAAAAGTGGTGTTTGGGAATCCAAATTCTAATTTAACTTGAAATTTAAATTCTTCTTACATGATTATTATTATTATTAATTTGAACTGCATCCCTGTATTAGAATTTCCACTTTATACTCTTCTTTCTGGTATAATGGCATCCATCAAGCAATAATTTAATGCCACATATTTCTCTCCCTTACTCTTTTATGATCAGTACGGTATCAATTAAAAACTTTATTCAGATAGATGAAAACATTAACCACAAAAAAGTCTGCCATTGTGACTTATACATTTGGAGGTAAAAATTCAAGAAAATCCCAAGCATAACATCATACATTTTGTTTATGATGATTATATCTGCAAACTGGTATTGAAAAATCATAATTTTCTCTCTCAAGCTCCAATACAATCTGTGAGGTATAGATTTAAAATGTATTCAGATAACATATTATATTTGTTACAAAAAATTCTGCAAGCAATAAATTACGACTTATGAGTATAATCTTGGGGATAAAAAATTCAAGAACTACCCATCTTTCAATATCTTTTGGTATGTAAATCCCGTAAAGAAAGCCTTTGAAATCTCTGTGTATCCCATTTATGCATTATCTTATTGTTTAATTCCATCAACACCAGTTCAATGAAAACAACATGTAGAGTGCATTCAATGAATTCTGTCAAGATCAAAATATTTTTGGGCCTCTTCGGAGTGAAAAAAATAAATTTGTGCAGGAATGTTGAAATCTGAGATTAAAAAAGAAGTTGGCTTCTTCACTGATTCCCTCTCCCTGAATCAAGGTTTGCTCATGTTAAGCATCATCTCTCTTCTACCTGTGTGATGCAAATTATTGGGTGGTCTCTTATGCTGATGCTAGCAAAAATATCATCCTTGGTAGTCATCACTCTTATGTTAAAGGAGCATCAAGGGCTCACGATGAATTCGGCAAACACTGATACACTTTGCCAACTTATTTTGGCAAAAGTATAGGTAGAAATTGATAATAATGATGGAATTTATTTTCCTTGTGACCATAGGACAACTAGCCATAGGTATCAGATGTCAAAAATAAGAATACAAGAAAAAATACATAAATTAACACATATAACAATTTAAGTGTAATGAATTAGTACAGCATGTTTTTCATCAATATAATACAAGGATAATGCAGGATTATTAGGATACATGGAATTCAGAAGTTATAATCAGGCTTTTGAACAAAATATTCATTAACTGTATACAGTGAAACCTCGATTTTACACCACTGAAGGGACCGCCTAAAATAAACGTAAAATCGAGGAAAGTGTAAAATTGGGGAAATGAAGATTATGTAACATAAAGTAAAATGTGGGTTGCTTTATATCATAACTTTGGTAAAATATACACTTCCAGGACAATTCGTCCAATAAATTTCGTCCAATGACATTTCGTCCAAACGTTCTTTGGTCCAAATACATTTTGCCCAAGCTCTTTTGTCCAACACTGTGTTGTCCAACAGTTTTTTTGTCCAATACTATTTTATCCATTATCTTTCACATCTTGTGCAGATTTCTGTCCATTTTTTGTTTTTCAGAACTATTTAAAATTAACATTCAGTTGGCTGTTATGTCGTTACTAAGGAAATCTACAATGTTGTCGAGCTTGCAACTTACATTGAAAGTACATATATAAGGAGTATTCCGGCTGGAGGCAGGAGAAGAGCTGTGTCCCCACGCTTTGGTCCAGACAAGTGGAACGTATATGAAAAAGTTTGTAATAGATCACAGAGGACCAATAATGTGGTGGAGGGTTGGCATTCAAGATTTCAGAAGCTAATTTTTACACACCATTCCTCAATTTGGAAACTTTTAGAGCACATACAAAAAGATCAGCGAGAAAACGAAGCGATGATAACACAATTAGCTGGTGGGCAAACGAAAGTTAAACATCCCATCAAAAAGAAATACACAATTATCGAAAATCAAATTGTGGAAATTGTGGCCAATTACAAGGAATATAAGTTAAATTAAAAAATTTCACATTACCTGCATGCTATAAGCTACAAAATTAAACTATACTAGCTGAGCCCGCAAAAATTTGCGCGTTTCATTTTAAATTGATTCATAAAAAAATAATGTTTGTAAAATAAGTTGATGTTAATAATTCATATTTTACTCTAGCAATGAATTTACACAGTATAGGATACTTAGATATTTGACTCCCAATGTAAGGTTTGGGTGTTAGAATCTCACCGAGGGAAAGGCAGTGTGCGCATATTAAAAAAAATGTTATCCATAGGTAATCAGAAATCTGTATTTTATAAGTTATGGTAGAGAGTAAATTGATGCGGCTAGGTAATTAAATTGAAATGATTAGTGATCAGAAGATTCTTACGCGACAGGCATAAGCTGCAGTGATGTGAAATGAGGAAACAGAAGAATAGAACTGCTAAGACTGGGAGTCAAACTGGGTCTTTCCGAACCAAAACCACTGAATGCATACAATGTATGTGTGGTTATTGCTCAATTAATATATTAAAAACATTAAGAAGTCTGAGAAGTAAGTAATTATGGTAGTAATAATTGTTCTAAATCTCCATTTTTTATATTTAATTCTATTAATAACAAAAATTTTTGTCACAACATTTTTTGATAACAGTTCTTAATCTTAATTATTTACCTTGAAGTATATTAGACATCTTAATTGTAACATAACATTTTACAATAATAGTAGTTATTCTTAATGATATACATATATAACAATAAAACTTTAATTAAAGCAAAAGTGTAGCGTATAATGATCTTACTAAGTAAAGGATTCCATTTTTACGTCAATATGAACGTTTAATCGATGGTAATTGAATCAGAGGCAACAATTAAGGTAGACTTGGCAACGTCTCGAAGGAGAACAAACAATCGGCAAAATTTCGAAAACAACTGTGTATTTCTGAAAATTTCAACTGCGTAGGGTATAAACATTGCAAGAATAAGATAATAGTTTTAGCTGTCGAATAAATGAAAAACGGAGAAAATCGGTTCATATTTATGTATTTTAACGTATGAAGGAAAAAAACCTTGCACCCTGAAAACTCGAAAATCCCATGTAAACTTATGGGAACATATAATTATCTCCTGGAATCGAACCCAGGACTTTAGGAAATTGAGAATAGTTTTCTAGGGACCTCCTGGCCTGTAGAAACAAAACGAAGTTTACTGCAAATCTCTACAGCAAACGGTTTTCGAGATAGAGGGGGGGGACAGACGGACAGACAGACACTTCAGAAATTATATATAGGATACTGAGAAAGTCGAGGAGGAAGAAAATGTAGAAGATGAGTAGATTGACCATTAATTCCTTTGGTAATAAAATTTTCTATTTAAAATTCTTCCTATTGTAGTTTTTATGGGACGAGAAACCTATGGACAATAATATTTAGTGGGCAACCAAAGTCTTTGACCAAAATAGATAGGACAAAATATTAGTGGACTAATAAACAGATGGACTTCATGTAATCTGGACAAAATTTCTATTGGACAAAATTATGTTTTGCACAAAAAGTCTTTGGACAAAATGTCTGGGCACCAAATATACATGTTTGAACACAATAACAATGAAATTACAAATAAACTAACTTACATAACATTTTATTTCTTAAACGAGTCAAAAAGTTTGATACGTGTTCCAACATATGCATCAAGATGAGCTAAGATATTCATTTTATCAGTTATCGTAAATACTTTCCCTTTTGCTTTATTATACATATTTGAGGGCAAAAATTAATTAATGGATTGCAATGTTTATAAACAATGCCAAGTGTCGTGTAGATGTCGTCGACTTCCTACTAAAATAACAAATACATAAATGGATTACAACGTTAACCATATTTACTCGTGTATCCCGCGCACATTTTTTCCCAAAATGCCGGGGGAAAAAAGGGTTGTGCATCTTACACGAGGATTTCTGAACAGGTTATATAAATTGTGAGTATCAATAGTAAATTCTCTGCAATATGCTTGCATCTAAGTTTATATTCGTAAAATATGTCAAATTCTATGAAGTATACCCGTATTTATGTGACCAAGCAAACGTGTAAGTTACACCCGCACTGCAGGAAAAAACTCGCTAAAGCAGGAAGAAAGAATACGCCGACTAACTGATAACTACAATTCAATGACTACTGAGGGTTTGCTGGCTTGAGGATAGGTAGGTTCAAGTTTGGTCCTTTTCCCTCATCCACTTCAAGGAATTCGGGGTGGTGAAATTTTGTTGCGAATGAAAGATTTCATCGTTTGAAAGGAAGACGGAAATCCACATCTTAAGTGTTTGGACTCGTTTGTTCGTAACCTTCCAATATTTACTCATGAGACGATACGTGAAAAAAAACCCCATCCTTGTAGGGAAGTTCCCGTTCATAAGATGAACAAATATTTCGTGAAGCTCCGCTTCGATGTGTAATATTACGTCAAAAACAGTGAAGTGGGGACGAATTTGCATAATATTACAACAAAAACAGTTAAGGGGTTAACAAAAGAGGAGTATCGGTGAGGAGATTTCTGCTAGTATAGGAATAAAGAGATCATCCAATAAATTGCGTCACGTAGAAGGGAGAAGATGCTTACTTCAGCGGAACTTGTTTCAGGGAGTGGGAATCGGTGACTTAAAAAAAACTTATTCTGGCTCAAATTAATTTTTTCCCTCCAAACCGGCACAAAAATAGGAGTGTGCGGGTTACATGAGTAAATCCGGTATATACAATGCCTAGCGTTGTGTTGATATAAACTTCCTACAAAAACAAATGGCTGCAACTAATCAAGCATAATGGTGAGTATGAAGTGTGTTTGTTTATTCGATTGGCCGATAAATGTATTGCCACGTGGGATTGCAAATTTCTTATGTAAACATATGCCTATTTAAACATGAGTATGACAAAGTTACGGCTAAAACTATTGAATAAAGCCTATTTTAAACCTTGAATACGAGTGGAACACTGCCGGTGCTTCTTCGCATTTTCTGAAACAGAAAATTGAAAACATAAAATCGGGTGAATTTCCGTTGTCAGTACTCGAAAAATAAGACACAGATTCGGGGGAAATGTAAATTTGAGGAAATGTAAAATCGGATAAAATTTTACATTGTTCTTATGAGCATTTGGCCGGGACCAGTCAAAAAGTGTGCAAAATTGGAAAAAACAAAATAAGAGTGTGCAGAATCGAGGTTTCCTTGAGTAGAAAATTCTTCAACAAATTTTTGAATTCTTTTAAATCTCTAAATATTTGAAAATTCCTAGGAAATTTATAGTATAATTTGGTGCCCATGGCAGCAGGCCCTATATAAGATATTAGCTTTTTATTGTGCTCTAAATGAATGTTGTTTTGACCTCTAGTTCTATAATTATATACCCTTATTTTTTTCAAGTAGATGAAGATTCTCTTTAATAAAAACTATTAGGCAATAAATACACTCACATGGAATAGGTAACAATTCCATTTTAGCAAATAGTTCAGTGTAGGTCACTCTGAAAGTTTTGAACATGAGGAAATCATTAGTCTCTCACTGCTGATCTATTGGAATATTGTTTCATGTAAAACAATGTGTAAACTATGCAAATTTCAAATTGTTATTACGTGTTTTTTAAAAGTTACACCAATTTATATCAACACAGTTCTTCTTTCATCCTTAATAGTGATAGAGCTCAAAAGATAGCACTTTCGAGGTATAGTTTTTTATGGCTTTAAAAGTGGTTTAAGAGTGCCGCAGTGATTTGAAAAGATACTTCTCCTTCCCAGGACATGGTTTTCTGTTTGTTTGCAAAATTTTATAGAAGCAGTGATTCTTTAAATGATGAAACTCACTGAGGACGTCCTGCTACTGCTGTGACGGAGGAAATGTGTCACATGTGGAACATATGTTAACCCTTTGGCTGCATAAATCAGATATATCCGACTGAAATTTTTTGGGCTAGGCTGCATAAATCGGATTTACCCCATGTCCTTCAAAAAACTTTTGCCCAATGCTTCTGCATTTAGGTATCCCTCTTGACCCATGTAGCACCCTCAAAACCCTCCTGAATGCTTTTATTTGACGAAAAACATAACCTTTGTGTAAATAGCCCCTTTCACTCACAGTGGCATGGCACAGGGTTGGGTAGAGATTCTTTGTAGGTAAAGATATTAAGGCAAAAAGGTCATAGTTAGGGTAGGGGTGCTAATATTAGCATATTTTCAGACATAGTTTAGCTGCTTCATGGCAGAGATGGGATTTTCTCGACACAATATTTTTTTACCGACGATGGCAAATATTGCAGAATGCTTTTCCTTGAAAAATTCTCAAGATTTGTATGGTCCATGTGATCCAAAATAGAGACCACCAAGAAGAAATGTCATTCATGCCTAGGCAGGTCTTGAAGCAAGTTTGAAAGTTTCCTTTACATGAGTGCAACTTGACCCGGTGGCTTCAAGCGACGTCTTATCCTATTCCCTTAATATAATCTGAATTTTCATCACTTACTAGGTAAGTTGTAAGTCATAACAATTAAAATATTATTGGTTTGAAATACAGAATTAATGTTTTTGTCACTTTATAATTTGTGCATTAGTTCACTTTCCTGAAAATCACCTTCCCGAATGATGCATATCCTCAAAAACAACTTTAAAGGAGATCACGAATGGCAAGAGTTTACCATATTGCAGAAAACTAACCTTTCAGGAAAATAATCATTCGGGAAAGAGAGTTTTGGAAAAATGAACCATTCGGAATAGTGATTTTTGGGAAAATCCTTCAGGAAAGTTAATCTAAATCCACAACTTACATTTCCCTGCAAACATTTTTCAGTCAAAATGAGTTTACCTGAAGCACTTAAAAAGAGGAGGAAGAGGAAAAGGGAGTCTTCTGATGAAAGTGTCTATTTTCCTGAAGTTTCGGTCTCAGAATTTGATTCAGATGATGAATCTGTTCATATTTCAGAAGCATCTAGTGATGAGGGTGATACAACTGGCCCAGGTCCATCAAATAGTGCCACAGGATGTGCAAAATTCACCTCATGGGATGAAAATTTATGTGATCTTGACTCCATTCCAAATTTCAGCGGACATCATTGCGTAATTGAGCTTCAGAATCTAAGTCCATATGAATGTTTCCAGAAATTTTTCCCAGAATCAATATATGCACATGTCTATGGAGACAAATAAATACACTAAATTGTTTATGGATTCAAAGGAAAAAATATCTCCTAGATCAAGGTTATCAAACTGGGTAGACGTATCACCCCAAGATATTATGGTGTTTGTGGCATTAGAGATAGGCATGGGTTTGATTCACAAGGCAACTTTGGAATCTTATTTCCAGGATCCTTACTGGCTTACCCAAACACCCAGTTTTAGAATGGTACTCACAAGAAACCATAACCAGCTAATTTGTTCGTTTTTACATTTTGCAGACAACGAAAATGCAGAGTATAAAGACAGACTTTACAAAATAAAGCCCATTTTGGATGCTGCGGAGGACTTACATTTAAAATTGTACAATAGCTTCAAATTTGTATAGATGAGACAATGTTAAAATTCAAAGAACGACTGTTTTTCAAACAATATCTACCGACAAAACCATCCTCAAAATGGGGCATAAAAATATGGTCTCTGTGTGATTCACATACAGGTTTTCTCCTTAGGTTACACAGGAAAAGATCTCACAAATATTGATGAGGGTGGGTAGGGATCTAGAGTTGTTTGGTCATTGCTCAGAGGATTTGAAAACAAAGGCCATATTGTCTACATGAACAATTTTTATTCGTGTGTGCCACTGTATGACATTTTGAAGGAAAATAAAATAGGTGCTTGTAGCACAGTGTGCGGAAATCAGGAAGGATTACCCGTGGAAATAGCAAAAGTTGTTATATTGCTGTAATTTGTAAGTTTATGAATAAAGTAGGTAAAATTCAATAACTTGAGAAACAACTGTATGTGAATATAGTGTAATTATCCTGGAAATTGAGTTGTTTATTTTGTTATTTTCTAAAAATATGTATAAACTACATTTTGAGAATTTTCATACTTTCATTATTTTTCATGAATTTAAGTTGCATTACAGCATTTTACATGGCATTTCAATATGTGCTAGGATAAAATAAACAATAAAAAATTGGTACAACATACATTGTACAAACTTTCTCATATACGGGTACTAATGCATCATTTAGTTATCTTTATAAAATGAAATCGTATGAGCCTGTTTTTAGAAAATCCAATTTTTGTTAAAGTTGCCCAAGAATAAACTAGCCTTATATTCATTCATTGAGAAAAATGAAATAGGTAGTATTATTGTAGATGTATACTTAAGTAACTATACGAAATTTGATCAAAAACGTTAAGAGCTGTTTTTGAGAAAATTGAATTGTTGTTAAAGTCGCCTAGAATAAACTAGCGTTATATTCATTTTTGGGAAATATGAACTATACAGTATTATTGAAGACATGAACTCAAGTAACTGTACGAAGTTTGATCAAAATCGATAAGAGCCATTTTTGAGAAAATTGAATTATTGTTAAAGTTGTCTAGCCTTATATTCATTTTTTGAGAAATATGAACTATACAGTATTATTGAAGATGTAAACTCAAGTAACTGTATGAAATTTGATCAAAATCATTAGAGCCGTTTTCGAGAAAATCAGATTGTTGTTAAAAATGAGTAGAATAAACTACTCTTAATTATTGAGCAATGTCAACCATTTATGTATACTCTGCTCAGTATGATAAAATGCCTAAGTACGAGATTTCATTCATTTTCGCTCTACTGTCTAGACTCCAGAGCCAGTAACAGACAGACGGCATTGCAAAAACCACTTTTTCGGATTCAGCGACACCTAAAACGTATATTTCTGTAAAAATCTTGAGGTCGAATTTTTTTGCGATAACAATACTTTTTCGATACTTCGTATGAGAAAGTAAAAATTAAAATTGATAGCAAAAGTTTATTTTTATTTTTACCTGTATAACACAATTTTCAAAGACCCCCCCTCCAAATTTTAATATGCAGCCAAAGGGATAAGAAAAGACACACTGAAAGTATGGAATAATTGAGGTCACCTTATGGATAGGATCGGCAGTGGTTTCAACAATTTTGCATGAATACTTACATCTAAACAAAATGTCAAGTCTTTGGGTACCTCATTTGATTCTCAGTGAGCAAAAGGACTGTAGAATGAAATGGTGCTATAAAATAATTTAAAAAATTGATGGAGGCAGCTCAAAGAATTTTTGACATCATAACCAAGGACGGGTTGGATATAGTAATTTGATCCAGAAACAACATGACAGTCATCAGTTTGGATCTTTCCAGGAGAGCATGCTCCATTGACAGTTAAATAAGCACCAAGTGTTAGCAAGAAAATGATTGGCACTTTTCTTCTGCAAGCGACTGCATCGTGACAGTTTGTCTTGAAAACATAAAAGGCAGATTGGTACAGCACTATCTCTGTCTCAGAAATCTTTGAAAAAGTTGAAGAAAAGCGTTCAAAGTCCAGTTTGCGAGGCATCCTGCTGCACCATGACAATGCTCCAGTGCACAAGGCTGCATGAACTGCCACATTTTTTGGAATGTCACATGTCCATTGCTGGAACATCCATCCTATAATCCAGATCTTGTGCCATGTGACTTCTTTCTTTTTCAAAAAGCCAAAGAAATCATTCGTGGACAACATTTAAAAATGCTAGAAGATGCTATAAATGGGTACATGGCAGCATTAAATGACATCCATCGCGAAGATTGGCATTTAGCATTTAAATCATGGTTTAAAAGAATGCAACATTATATATATTGTGGTGAGGAGTATTTTGAGAAAATTTAAGAAAAATTTTATTCCTAATTGCTTGTTGTTTCTTGTCTCAAAAATTTCAGAGTGACCCACGTATCTAGCTTACGAGGTGGTATTCAAAAGTTCCTGGACTGTCCTCGTGGTGCACCACCGGTGCTTATTACAGCCTTCAGCCGCTACAGGGAACTATATTACTTTGCTGTGACTCAGTCTAGTGAATTTCGCCATGACAGCTTGTTTTGTTATTTTGAAATCGTGAATTAAGTGACCGTGTGTTCAATGCGTTTGACGATTTCAGCAAGACATCGAGATGACTGACTTTCGAGAGCAATGCGTTTGCATTAAATTTTGTTTCAATATCGGTAAAAGTGCGTCAGAAACGTGTGAAATGTTGAAAACAGCATTTGGAGATGACATAATGGGAAGAACTCAGATTTTGGAGTGGTTTTCAAGGTTCAAGCGAGGGCAACTGTCAGTTGAAGATTCTGAGCGCTCAGGTCGGCCTTCATCAAGTAGAACCGACGAAAATGATGAAAAAGTGCGTGAATTAATCCATGAAGATAGGCGGCGAACTATTAGTCACATTGCTGGCATAATGAGAATTTTGTACAGTTCATGTCAGCGCATTCTAATGGATGAGTTGACCACGCAATGCATTGCAGCAAAATTTGTTTCACGTCTTCTGAGCGAAGATCAAAAACAAAACAGATTGAGAGTAGGGTTGCCAACCTCCTGCTTTCGGACCGGAGATCTCTGGGTCATCGCCATAATCTCTGGTCCCTGGGTGAGTATCACAAATCTCCAGTTCAGCAGCGGAAAGCCCTTTTTAAGACTTTTTGCATTTTTTAATAAATGATTTGAATTAAGATAGTTTGCACTTTAATTTTCATTGTATTTTGATTTATACAAAAACTTAAATTGATGATGCTCTTACAATTTCGTTAATTAGTTATATTTTAAAAAATAAACTGATTTTTAATCATATGTTCTAAAATCATGAGCGCCTTTCAGAATATTGAATATATTTATCACTAGCAGAATTTCCCATTGAATTTCAACAGATTTAGTGAAACTACTACAGCACAGCATACAAACTCTTTAAAATATATAGTAGATACTTTTTAAATTACAATTTGCTTTTCTTAACAATTAATAATATTTGCTTGTAACAATCCATTTCCGAGCCTATTGCATTCAAATATAACGATAATTTTATTTCCTAACATATTACTTTCGCCAAATTCAGATTCCAACAATGGGAGAAGTGTTGGGTGCGGTGCATAAATTCCTAAGGGGACTATTTTGAAGGCGACCACAGCGGCATTTAAAAAAAGGAAGGCATTTCTTATTTATTGAGCCAGTCCAGGAACTTTTGAATACCACCTCGTACATCTTATGTCTTTTAGATGAGAAAGAGACTTGATGTAGTATTGATGGTGAGGAGTCCTAGAAAATGATGCCACAACTGGCCCTCCTATAAAAATACAGGCAATGATCACTTACGTATGTCCGCTTAACCTACATCTGCTGATACGTACATTACATATTGACACCATATACCTGCATCTATGTACATACATCGATTCTTGCATACACAGGTAAAGATATGAGGTTGAGAATGTGCTTTTATATTTTAAACAATTTTATTGAAAATTTAAATCAAAATGGATGATAAGAGAAGCATAAGCGCAAAGCATAAAAAAATGGCATACCATAATCTTTGAGGAGAAAAACGGATTATAACATGACTGAAAAAGGTGAGTCTATGGTGACAATAAGGTGTGACTTAGATTTGAGCCATTCTACCCTTAATACCATTGTGAAAGATAAAGACAATATCAAGTGGGGTTAATATTTAGCAGATTGCAGAAACTCATGCAGGTTGCAGTGTAATAGAGGAGATGGAAAAGCTTTTGAAGCTTTGGATGAAAGACCAAAATAAGGATCGCATTCCCCTGAGCCTTTCCATAATCCAGGAAAAATCAAGCAGACTTCACAAAGATTTAAAAAATAGTACTGGAGAAAGTTCTAGTGCAAGTGACAGTGAACCATCTAATGCAAGCAAGGTATGGTTCCACAGATTAAAGATCCATGCTAGGCTACATAATATCAAAGTGACATGTGAAGCTGCAAGCGCAGATGTTGATGCAGCTAATGAATTTTCTAGGCTCTTGCGAAAGTTATCGAAGGAGAATACTGTGCCCATCAGGTCTTCTTTAAATCATTATTTAAAAGTTTTATGATCTATATTTGTTTTAATATACCGTATGCACCTTTAAATTTAGTGTTAGTTAATTTATAAATGCAATGGTGCAATATTCCAACTTGATTTTGAGTGAAAAAATATGGGCTTTTCCATTACAGGAGCTCATCTTCATTTAAAACAGTGATTTCCATGGAAAATGACCATCAGCTTAAACTATGGGTTTTATTATATTGTATTATAAAATATAACATCATCTTAATCATCAGAATGTTCATCATTATCTTGAAGATGTACCAATGGCAGTATAAACTGTACATTTAAAGACTTAACATTTGCTTGGTTTTATAAATATGCATATACTTCGTAGAATTCTTCGTCTTCTATGAATATAAATGTAAATGCAAGTGTGTTGCAGTTAATTTACTATCAAGACTCGCAATTCATATAACCTATTCATAAATCTTCATGTATCTTGGGAGAAAAAGTTGCACAGGGTAGACAAATATGGTATATAGATGTGACTTAGAACTTACAACATTCCTGCTATCCCATTTATGAAGGAATATTGGGCAGTTTGATTAATCAGACTCCATAGATGGTAAATAAGATAACGGTGGATCATCCACCATGGATCGCACAGAAATGAACTACTCATTCAAAAAATTAAGAGGAACTGTTTGTAAAATGATATTTATGACATACCGAGATTGATCCCAAATGTCCTGATATTTCCATTTCGGGCTCTTCTGTGTACCATCCTGATGAAAGGTTTCTTTGCAATCGAAGTATAAAGCTAATTGGTTCAACCAATGTCCACTCTTCACATGAACTGGGTTCTTGTTCAAGCAGCTTCACTCTATTCCAGAATATTTAGGAGAGAAAAATAAATAATTTTGTCTTATGAAATATTAAAAACCCCTAATAAGCATTAAACATGCCATATTTTTTTGTATTTCTATCAGAAATTAGGCAGCTTCTATGTTTTTAAAAAAACAAGTGATAGTATAATGACAATATTATCCTTTAAATAGGATTACAAAATTTAACTGCAAGATGAGAAAATAGTGTACATTTACTAATTCTACAGAGACAAATGGTATATGAATTTACACATCTATTTATTCAATCAAAAATTTTCACAAACTGATTATAAATGTAAAATGAAATCCTTATATTGAAGTTTCACACTTAAAGATGAAAGCATTTCATTTTCTTAATAATATAATAAATTCCTTTATAGATATAACAAACAGACATTGATTTATGATAAAACGGAAGAAAAATTTTGCCTTGACCAAGAATCAAACCTGGGCCTTTCAACTGCCAAGTGGATATTCTAACCACAGCATTGTCAAGTGGTCTGGATATCTGTTTACAAAAATGGCACACTCATGAATGTAAATTACAGGAAGTGTTAAAATAACAAGATTGGGAAAGTGATTTTTACAGCTGTCTCTACTTCTTAGCTTTAACATGATGTATAGAATTACCCCAAAATTAATATTCCTTAGCTGAGGAAAAATGTGAAAAAATATACTATTTTAACACATTTAAGGGGACACTATTCCTAAAGCAACACAAGACATATATACCTTTGTTTAATTTTTACATGAGGATTTAACATTATAGGAGCAATCCAGGGTACTGTTAAGATTTTGGCTTAAAAAGGAAAGGGATTTTGGTTCTTTTATGCCAAAATTTTCAGTTGTCATATGAGAAAGACTTTAAGGTTGTTCAAAGGGTGAATGAAAGAAGAGAAAACTAGATTTATTTTTTAAGGACCAATCCATTACTGTCACTTTACTCAATCATTATTTTAATTGCTTCTCTGCTCTTATTGAGCAGGCTGTCAAGATTTTTGTCAATTAGTGAGTGGGTAGTGTCATCAGCCAAGATAATCAGAAGTCCACTTTTAAAAGAGTTAGCCAGGTCATTTATTCCTACTAGAAACAATATCAGACCTAAGATTGAACTTTGGGGCACTCCATTTTCTTATTTTTTAAAAATACTGTATGCACATGTAAGGAAATTAAACACATTTTTGTGATACTGTTTATGTTAGCAACAATGAAGAAGTAACCATGCAAGAAAATTTCTAAATTCAACTCGAATTAAGACATTCTTGTTTGATTTTCTTGATAAAGGACACTCCTACAATAAAAAAGTATAGAAAAATAAATACTCTAATATTTCTACAAGTTTTATTTGAAAACTATTTAGATACTAGAATAATAACCCATCATATGACGGGTAACATTAAAAATTATAACATACTGAGATTAATTAATAACAAAACAATACAGGTTGCATAGAAACTCATGCTATATTAAGCGTTAAAATCATGAAAAATATGCACTTTTACGTATTTTAAAAATTTTAAAGGGCAAGATACAATAAAAGACTGCTACAATAAAATAATTTAGAATTTCATGTCTTTTAGTTTTTGTTTGAAGTTTCTAAGTTAATAGTTAGGTATTTTAATGAGCAAAAGAAAAAATGTCTGCACGGTCAAAATCGTTTTTCCCGTGCTTTTAAGTGGTGATACGAAAGGATATCTGGAGTCGAACCTAGGACTTTATGTAAAAGTAATAACATTTTCTAGTAGTTGATGTAATCATCTAAGAACACACCAAATTTTGTATCTCTGGCCGCTTCCAGTGCTGAGATTTTGAAAGATTCTAAGAGCATTATACACAGAAAGAAAGAAAGAATTCGGAACAGTGTTGAATCCAGGAGGGTACCCGGGGGGAAAATCCCCCCCAGTAATATAAAATCCCCCCGGAGAAAATGGTCAATTAATTCAGTTTTTTATAGGATTTTAGTGAGTTTACGCAACTTTAACAATATGTATTTTAATTCTATTTTCTACTAATATTTAAGCACGTTTAACTAAAATCGAGTTTTAAATATTGATTGTAACATAGAAGTTATAAATATCTATTTTAAACATATTCTGACATGGAGACTGCGTCATATATTTGCTGAATTCTGAAGCGTCGCTACTTTGTTGCCCGTGCAGCATACAGAAAAAAAAGATTGTGCCGTCGCAAGGGAAGCAGACTCATGCTTCAAGGTTGTGATTTAAAACAATGTTTTGATTTTCCCTATTAAAATTAGTATCTTCTTGCCATTCTAACACAGATTGCCGGGAACAATCTCGACAGATAGAAGAACTTCTAACTCTCTATTCCCAAATACTTCCTCCTCCCTTCCCCTCTGGGTCATCGACTTCATATGACTGATTTTGTTGTGCATGTGCATAAGTTGCAGTTTCCACTGAGGTGAAAATTAAATTTTATTAACAATTGGTAAGTTTTATTCAGTACATTGGAACGAATTGGAACACAAATCTATACAAAAAATCTCAAAATCAATAACAGCTAAATTAATTTACTTAATATGAATATTTAATTTCAATTGTTACTTATTGTTATTTACTTAAGTGAAAATATTTCTTTTCAGTTACTTTCTACAAATTTTATACCATACCCAAAATAATGCCCAACGCAAGGAAGCGTAAGACTTCGGATTCGCAAAAATCTCTTCTGACATTCTTTCAAAAGGAAAAAAAGAAAAACTAAATACGGATTTAGAGAATGAAGTGAATAGTGATTTAAGTGAGAAAAAAGAAGAGGATAATACCTGTAGTAGTTGTAGAAAAGAAGATGAATGGATTGAAGGCGGGAAAACACTGGAAATTGAAGATATAGGTAACAGCAGTGATATCAGAAAGAAAACTAAATCAAAATATAATAAAAAGTGAGAATCAAAATATGAATGGCTTTATTTCAATAGTATTCGCAAATAGCATTTTCAAATTTTGTGAGATATTTTTGAAAAACGATTTAGAAGCAATACTGGTGGTATTTTTATCAACATACCTTTTACTAATTTTAGATAAGCTGCGGGAAATACTGGTAAACTAGAAAAACATGCAAATTCCGAAAAGCATGCATGTAGTGTTTCTATGGAAACGTTGCGTCTCCAGGGAATGTAGAAACCAGTACATGAGAGTACATGAGAGTGAAACACAGAAAGGCCAAAATCGTCAGTCAATGCTCTTATAGAAGCCCTATATTTTCTAGCTAAAGAAGAAATACCTCATACAACCAAATATGAAGCATTAATTTTAAAAATTCTTATTAAACGTGACGATATCCTCAATACTTGGTTAATAGGGCAAAGCAGCCCCTCTACTTATATTAGCAAAGTGACTGGGTCAGAATTTATTTCGAGCATTGGAGAGATATTAGATAACATGATTCCAGCATCATTGTGAAAAATAAGTACTTTTTGTTAATGGCTGATGAGTCCACAAATACTAATAATATGTCAGAACTTACAATATTATTACGTTTTATAGATAAAAATAATATTAGAGAAATGTTCCTGTTTAATTAAATTAGATGATGTGGATGCAGAAACTATAACGCAAACCATTTTATGTCAGCTAAAATTATGGAAAATAGATTTAAAGTATTTAGTGTCATGTTCATTTGATGGAGCTACTACTTTCTCAGGAAATATTTCCGGTGTACAAAAGAGACTATCAGAAAAAGTTGGATGAGAAATACCTTACATACACTGCAGAGCGCACATATTATCCTTAACTTTGATAGAAACGTAAAAAATGAAAATAGCTAAAATGATAAAACGCGGAATAATTAAAATAAGAATACAATAACTGACGTTTAAAAGAAATAATGTAACAATAAATTACGTACCCTACTCTACTATAAAACGAAATTAAACTTTTGACGAAATAATGAACTACAGAGAAATATAAAACTCTCATATAGAAATTACTTAATAACAAACTAAATAAAGTAACAATATTATACCTAAAAAAGACTCATTTTCAACTACCGCTTTCACTACACTTCGCAAGCTGGAGCGGAAGACACACTAGTCACGCCCTTAAACACCGCGGGAGCTTGTTTAGCGTGGCGTGTGACTAAGGCTGACTACCATACTCAATGACTAAGCAAATCACCCCTAGTAAGACACTCTGAATAGGGCGTATGTAGTGGTGCGCTACTAAGGGGACTTAGTGGGTCTTAGTAACTGCCTAAGAAAACTCTGAATTCGGCCATTAATATCAAATTTCATGAAAATCCGTTCAGTAGAAACCGAGAATGAACATGCAGACAGATGGATGGGTGGACAGATGGACCAAAGCTAATAGGCACTCATGCTGGGAGCGAAATGCACCTAAAATATTATTATGATTGATTTAATGCTTTGTTGTTTGTGTTACCTGTGGAGACAAGGTGGTCTAGCCATTGATTTAAGCATGATTCACACTAGCGGTCAGCTCACGCTCAGCTCAAGAGACACTCTAAGGATTTTGGCTTGTATTCGCATTTCCAATGCTCTTGCGGCACTTAAGGATGTTCACACTACAGCTTAGGCTCAACTCAAAGGATGCAATGCAGGAAGGAAGTTTCTGCTATGACTGCGGGCAGCCTTTTCAGACTTGTGCTCAAAGGGGAGGGGACGGTCACCCTCCATCCAAATGGAGGGTGACCTTCACCTTCTTTCAAATTATTTACGCGTGTGCAAGAGCGTTCCATGAGCAGAACGTGCCCACTAGTGTGAACACACATAGGCAAAACAATGTAAGAATATTTTATTCGAGCATGAGCGTCCCTTGAGCTGAGCGCTAGTACGAATCATGCTTTAGGTTCACTAATTCTTACCATGGCTCCAGTGGATTGGCTCGCTTGATTAATGTTAATGTCATTGGATCATGTAGTTTACCTTATTATTATCAATCTGGTTCATTTTAGCCTTTTGTTTATAAAAGTTAAAAATGGTGCACCAATACACCTGAGAGCTACATTGAACTGTTTAGAGATTTTTCTTTAGAGAAAAATCTGTACCAATATAAAGGTAGCACTTCTTTCACAGATGCCTGTGATCATCAATTTTCATTTTCAGATCAGTGAGAATATCTTTACATGATGTATTTGGTTTAATTCTGCCAAGGTGAATCCAAACTTGATAAGGTATTCCAAATGATTTGTCCAGCTTAAGTGCTTCATTCATTGCCATAGATTATATTTTTTGCTCGGTACCAGTGTTTCTTTCTTGTTATGCTAATAAAAACTTTACCGCCTATTTCTGATATTACACCTGTGATCTTTTCAGCACTATTGGGAGATTCAGAAAGTTCTACAGTTTTCTGCATTGCATTATTATTTCTTGGGTGTGCATTGCTAGGATTTTCTGGTCATCAATATTTGTTAGTTAACATTTCCTTCTCTATTCACATTTATCGAAGGAGTAGCTATTTTCAAGGAAAACCATACAAGATGACAGAATTTGCCCTATTGATGCTCGCCCTTATTTTTAGCACTTTTGATGACATGTAATCAAATGCCACGATAGATTCAACTGAGACCAATTATTAAGGCATGAGCTACTTACCTTGTCAATTTCAAATTCTGCAAATTAATTCGAATTTCATCTAAAGTTGCAGGTGTTCCTTCATCATTCCTCACTGCAAGAGTTCGAATAACATTTGCTATTGATAACACTCCTAAGTCAAGAACAATAGCATCTCTGCTTTGAGAATCAGTAGGAATAACAATAATCGGAGCCTGGAATGTAAAGCACATACAGAATTAAGAATTCATTCTGACAGACATTAGCTTATGTAGAAGTAACGCAATAAATATGAAAGGCAAAAATAATGCTCACATACAGTGAGAAAACTTATGTACGATCATAATTTCAATGGAGAAAAGAATATTAAAACTTTCAATAAAACAACTGAAATTAATTTAACATTTTTTACTGTTGAGTGGATGAATTGGCTTTAACCCACGGCAGCCAAAAAAGGTTTCCTTGACTGCATTACATAATTCATTCAAACAACTAGGATGAAAATAAAAGGCAAAGCAGGAATTTACAACAGTATTGTTTCCCGCTATTATTTATTACCAATCTACCATATATTTTAAAGAGTTTGTATGTTTGTCCATGGAACTCCTAAACAATAAAATCTAGAACAACCAAATTTGGTACAATTCTTCCTTACATCCTAACTTAGTGAAAAGTCAAGGTTTCGTTTCTGTTCGTCACTTTGATTTGAAATGGAAAACGATTTAATCATTCAATGCCACGTATTTTGCCACATCCTACAACTGACATACAGAGATGAGTGTAGACTATTTTTAATTTGCACTTACTTAAAATCGTGGTACGAAGATGGGACTTGAACTCAGAAATGGAGGAAAAACTAAACTAAATTAAATTTCAAATACGAGCCAAATTTGTACAAAATTAAGGTTTTTGAACATTAAATTTTTCCTTGCCATGACAATCCAATTGTTAGGGATTTAACACGATAGTGTAATCCCAATTGCATTGAGATGGAAGCTATGCTTATTATTTATTGAAGTACATATGAAATTGCGTGAAATGCTATTTGGAACTATTAAAAAGTTAATTATATCAAAATTATAATTACAGCTGATATTTATATCGCTGTTGATAAATGGCCTATTGTTAAAATTTCCTATTATATTTACTTAATATTTTATTTATATGAGAATGGATATAAGATTTATCAATATAAGCTTGACAACAAATTGTTTACAAAAATGTACATCATGGTGACAGTGTCTTTAGATTGAGAAAATGGTAAATACAGTAAAACCTCTACCTTATGAACTATTAGAATGAAGAACTCCATATAATGAAAGTTATAGCCAGTCCTGAAAAATTCGCTAATAAAACTATTTAGAAAACCTCTATATTACAAACCTCCGATAATTACAAAACCTCCCAATTACGAAATAAAAATCACACCCGTTTCACTAAAAACAAATCTCTATAGAGCGAAATTAAAAAAAAAAGAATATTGTATGCACTGTCGTAAAGCAGAAATCAATGCCATCTACGCAGGTGATAATGCTGCTATTAAAACCTCACCTGAATGATTCGAAGCATAGTACTTGTAATTTCAAGCATTTCAAGTGATAAGGTAGACAGATAGACCTCGTCTTTCGTGGCTTTATCTTTCGCGTATTTCGATCTTTCGTGGTTCTGCATTTTCGACCAGTTTTGTCTTTCATGGTCTCATGTTTCACTCTTTCGCGAAGAAAAATCATGGAAAAATTATTTATACAATAGTCCCTCATTATCTGTGGGGGATACGTTCGGAGCATGACCGCGGTTAACAAAAGCCACGGTTGGCGAGGAAGCGCTTATGGTAAATGCGGATCTTCAGGAACACACCAAGGATAGACATGAAATTTACACTTAAAGTCATATTAAATAATTGCAAGCATAAAAAAATGCTATAAATAATTCAAAAATCAACTTTATTTTATTAAAGAAAACAAATATCAAGGAAAAATACGTACGAAAATAAATACGAAAAAAATACGAAATGAAAGAATGCACATTTTATAAAAGAATGAGAGCTGCTTTAGACGAACGTCATCTGGAAGGATATCATTATCAATGCTATTCAACATCTTTGACTCCGGAAACACTGCTTGTGCATTTAAAAACTGGCAATAAACCACAGGATATGTCATCAGAAGGCTGAAAAATCGGTAAAATTATAAAGTTAATGTAACATTTTATCAATTAATTTGCATGTTAATTAGAATGTAAAACTTTCACTAACCTTTATGGGTGGTACTTTAAAGACGGTGAATAGCTTCTAAGTCATGATCTACTGACTCTGATGATGTACGAGGTGCTATCAAAAAGTTCCCAGACTGGCCGAGTAGAGCGCTAACCGTTCTGCTTGTTGAGGGCCAACCAGAACATTCAGAATTCTCAACCGATGTTTGTCCATGTTTGAACCGTGAGAACCACTCAAAAGCCTGGGTTCTGCCCATGGCGTCATCACCAAATGTCTGTTTAAGCATTTCGTTAGTCTCTGATATGGTTTTGCGGAGTTTGAAGCAAAACTTGATGCACACGCGCTGCTCCTACAAGTCTGCAATTTCTCTTCTCGCAAATATCGCAGAACACCACTAATACTAACGCACAAAAACGCTCGTGAAAAAACATGCTTGCGTGTATCAATGTGACACTCGGCACACTGCCTCACAATAAAGCTCTTTAGCGCTACCTAGCAGCCCAAGTCCATACTACGTCCAGTTAGTGCTCCACACAGCCAGTCTGGGAACTTTTTGGTAGCACCTCATAGATGGGGATCTCTGGCGAAGGCCTGCACTACCAGAAGCTGTAGTGGCTGGTGGCTGTAGAGGTACCGCGTGAAAGTTGACTGAGGTAAGTGAGGATAGACGGCTGAATCATTGTTTTCTGCAATTCCCTCTGTACCTCTTTATATGGCATCAGTATTGTCTCAAGCTCCCTCTTGAACTTTAAACTTCTTTCAATAAAAGGATCGGCATTCTGCACCATGTCAGCGAAATTTCTGGTGGCTTGCATTATATCATTTAACTTTTTGAGGTTGAAGTTCGGCTTATCTATTTGTAACTCCTCGTTAACCTTATCCTCGCTGGTGTTTGAATTTATTAACTCCACCAGATCTTCCTCTGTCAGTTCTTCCTCATGTGACTCGAGAAGTTCCTCAACTTCTGCCACATTGAGGTCCTCAAATCCCTCATCCCCCACATGATGAGACAGCTCCACTATCTCGTGCATCTCCACGGCAATTGTGGGGAATCCTGCGTCTCCATTCACTGCTTCCTTCCAAAGCTTTCTCCAACAAGCAGTTATGGTGGCCTGCTTGATTTCATCTATGGACTCCTTTATGTTTATTATACACTCAGCTATAGTGTAACATTTCCAACAATCAGTTACTGTTAGAGATGAATCACGGTCCATTGCCTCGCAGATTCCTGCAAAAGTTCTACGAATGTAATAGCTTTTGAAGGATTTAATAATTCCCTGATCTAATGGCTGCACAAGGGATGTGGTATTTGGCAGTAAAAATGCCACTTCAATGTTAGGATGTGCCCTATAGAGCTCCTCACTTGGATGACCTGATGCATTGTCTATAATTAGAAGCATTTTGAATTCCAGTTTTTTTCTTGAAAGGTATTTTTCTACATAAGGAGCAAAACATTTAAGTGGCCAGTCCATGAACACTGTTCTGGTAACCCATGCCTTACGATTTGACTTCCAGAAGACTGGTAATTGTTCCTTATTCTTACCTTTAAGTGCGCGTGGATTCTCTACTCTGGAGAGAAGCATTGACTTCACCATACAGTCTCCTGATGTGTTGACGCATAGGAGAAGCATCACTCTGTCTTTCGACGCCTTGAAACCTGAAGCAGTTCTCTCCTCCTTGGAGATGAAGGTTCTAGATGGCATCCTCTTCCAGAACAGGCCCATCTCGTCCGCATTAAAGACCTGTTCTGGATGATAACCTTTCTTCTCTATCAGCTTCTTCAGCTCACCTATGTAATTTGTTGCAGCCTCGTGGTCTGCCGATGCTGTTTTCCCGACAATCTTCACATTATGCAGGCTGTATCTCTTTTTGAAGTTGTGGAACCATCCCTTGCTTGCTTGAAAACTTGTGGAAGATTGAGAAGTGCTACCTAATGTCTCAGACAGGTGGTTGTAGATTCATATCATTTTCTGCCGAATCATATTGCTACTCAAAGGAACTTTTTTTTGTGTTTGATCCTCAATCCACAGAGAGAGGGCTTTCTCTGCCTTTTCAATTTTTGTATCACGGGATGTGTACATAACTTTTGAGCTCAAAGGCACTAGCTGCAATACTCGCTCTAATTGTGCATTCACTTTTTCTTATTGTTCTCACAGTTGATTCATTCACTTCAAAATATCTACCAACAGAAGCTGCACTTTCTCCTCTTCCTAGGCGGTTTAAGATTTCCAGTCTGCTCCAACGACAAGACTTTCCTCGGACTCTTACAAACTGCACCAACAATATCACGCGATTTACGCTTCGATTCCATATTTAAGGGCAAAAATAAAGACACTAATTATATAAAAGCTTCTTGGGAATTGAGACACAGAGGTACTCACAGGGCTAGAGTCACTCTTACAATGAGTGAAACATAACTGCCATGACAAGTCGTATGAGCTATACCCATTTAGATACAGTGTAAGATATGGGAATGCTTGGATGTATTCTTTTAAATACAATGTAAGAAGCTGGAATGAACGAGAAACGTCTCCCTTCGAGAAAGTAAATAAAAACTATTCGTATTAGGTATCCTGGCGGTGTCAGATGGACGATCATTCTCGCACGCGTACGAAAATTTGGCAATGTTGAGAAAACTGCGAGTGTAGTGTAGATAGCAAACCCACGGATAACGAGGGACTACTGTATATGGAATGAATCGCCTTTTCCTCACGTTTTCTCTCATAGTCAGGCCTGAAAAAATATTGTTGCATTATTCTAATATGTAAAAATATTTACATAAGTGCATTAATGTAATATATATGTGTAATTTAAAAAAATTAGATACACGTGTGTTATATATACTTTTAAATATTTTTAGGATGCAATCTGTCCCACACTTTTGTGCCCCTTTACACGTGAAAAGTTGCAAAATATAAGCTGGTATCACCTCTCAGAAGCTTTCTTTCTTTTTGACGACAGGGAAATAGGGGAAAGACTCATTCCTCAACTCTTGACCCTTCCTTTTCAGGATCATTGGGGTATTTGCTCAGGTATGACGTAGTTCAAATGCTTAAGCTTTGTTTTGTGCATCATTTATTACTGGTGGAGTTTCACAGAGTTTTTCAGGAATGTAACCCCCATGAAAGACGTGGTCTGGCGTATTTGGGGAATTAGCCCCTGCAAGTTAGGCAACTTCCGATCATTTTTTTCTCGATTCTACTACGTAACTTAAATAAGATTTTATTTTCTGATACTTTTTTCATCTTCTTTGAACTTGTTTAAGTATCTCTTTCATTGAAGTTAATTTTTCCATCTCTTTCTCTATTTTTCTGCAGTCACCAATACAGAGGACAAATGATCCATTTTTGCTGGGATGGGTACCACAATCTGTATTTCCCATTGCCTTAATTACTTCTCTTTTGTGATTTTGTCCTTCGAGGTGTTTTCAGGAACGTAACCCCACAAAAGACGAGGTCAGTCTGTATGTATAATGAAGTATGAAAATTTTTTAAAAACACGTAATAAAATGTAAATTGTTTTTATAAATAAATTTTCTATAGATAATTCCTAGTTAGTAGAGAATCGAACCTGGGACATCCGCTTCCGGACAGATATTCTACCACTGAACTACCGTGGCAGACTAATTCTCATGTTTCAGAATGGGAATATTTTCTTTGGGTTGGGACCAGACTAGCTATCAACCAGCCCCATCGGATTGAAATCAACGAAAGTATGAGATAATCTAATGTTATGTAGCTTGTTTAATTTTATAATTATTATAACAGATCTCTTTGGTGTTAATTCCCATCATACGAAGGGTATGAATATGTTATTGATACTTTTTAGAATAATATTAGATAAGTAATCTAAGATTGTATTTTTAATACATCACCATTTATAAAATTATGTCTAGGAGAAATTGAGTTCCAAGTTCTGAACAAAAGACGGAAAAATTTTTGTAATCCAACCCATTTGTAACTCAGGGCCTCTCTGCACTCTATTTTCTCAGTTTCATTGCCACAAAATAATGCTAAATTCTTCTTTGTTTTGTTTCCTTCTAGATGAAATCAATCTCTCTGAGCTTAACTAAAATTTCTGAATGGATAATTGTCCAGTGATGAGGCAGGGATTAGGGGTAGTGTGAATATGTGGCTATTCCAGGCAACACTCTTCTATGAAAGGCATTTCAAAGCAATAAAATTTTCACTTTTGGTGAATGTGCTATTAGTAAAAAATAAAGCAGGTTTTGTTGTAGATGAAATTTGTAATGTCAGATATTAAAAAAAATCGAGAATGGTGAATCATGCTGGCTTGATAGCTTAGTTCACCACTTCTCAACCTTTGTGATAACACAGCCTATCGAAGCTACAGGAAATAATCTGCTGCCCACCTAAAATACAAGACATTTTTCACAGCCTACTTAGATATGAATACGTGAATATATGTATAGCCAGAAGAAAATTGTATATTATTGATTAAAAGTAGCAAGTTACCGTATCTGCCGGAATAGAAGCTGACCCCGGATTTAAGCCGACCCCCCAAAAATTTCCACAATTATTTTGGCAAAAATGTAAATTTCGTAGATTTTATGCTGAAGTGTGCTGGGCATTCATGCACATCTTAGAATACATTACTCAAGATCGAAGAAATGTGGGGGAAATGGTTTAGTTGTTGACATTTTGAAATATTACTCCAATTAATAATTTTGCGTTGCTGAATAATGTTCTACATTCAGTGACAGTACTTTCATTCATCTTCATTTTCACAAAAGGTCAAACATAGTAATAGCGATCTCGCCAAGATATTTTTTCATCCAAGTCTATTTCCAATGAAATTAGCATTTACATTGCCTTAAGACATTGCATTTTTATAATTATACACGTTCCATGTAAAGTTTTACTGAAATTCAAACAGTTGAGCATTCAAAGCCGTCAACGCATTCTGCGTAACCTTCAATTTACGCAAGCGATCTTGCCAAGATATTTTTATATATATTCATCGTAGGTCAAATATTTACTTTGCAAAAAATATAGTACTATCATTTGAACGCGAAGGCAATGAGAGACATCAGATTTAACCATAACCCAAATTTTTCTCGGACTCGCATTAAAGCCGAGGGGTGATTTTTTCATGATAAATTTTGACAAAAAACATCGGCTTGTATTCGGGCAGATACGGACGGTATTTAAAAAACAAAACAATTTATTAAAATTTCATTAGTTATTTATTGTTTGCTTTTTACAAAAGATAAAGTTCTTCCCTATACTTTCATGACAGTTTTTAAATATTGTTAACTGATCATTAATTTTTTCAAATTTTTCGCAGCCCACCACTGATCCATACCTCCCCCATCCATCCTCCCTACTCCAAGTTGAGATACACTGGCTTAGTTAATGAAATCAGGCTCAACTTTGCAGAATTTACTCATGATACACAGAATAAAAAACTTTGTATCTTCCACTAAAAAATTTTATATTAAAATTTGATTATGTGGTTTCACTATGATCGTAGCATCATTAGGTGACAATTCTTACCCAAGAGTTCAATAAATAGGGAGTGAGAAAGTGGCAGAGGAAGAAAGAGAGAGGGGTGGAAAAGAAAGCAATTGGATAATGGTTTAAGTGATTGTTAGGAGAAGTGAGGAGAGTGGGAGAGAGAGAATGATATGGCAAATGAAAGAAAAGTTACTAATGTATATACAAAATCTTTTGGTAAACTTAACAGAGGAGAATGGTTTTGAAAAAAGAACTCAAAAGTATGGCACCTTTACAATTAATGATTTCCAATTGTCCTAGGGCATATAGTTTATGACCTTTCAGCTCAAGATGGAAGGATTTAGCGTTAAAAGAACTACTATGGTTCTGGTCCAAAAGGCTTAATATACTTTACATTTGTAATCAGACATTTTAATTCAGGTGTATGATATTCAAGAAAAATAAGAATTTTCTGTATTGACCCTGTTCACCCCTCATGAGGGTCAATAAGGTCATGTAACTGGCAGCTCTTTCTTAGAACAAGTGTAATTGCAATAATTTTTATTGTATGAATGTTTGCGCAAGGGTCAGCATGTAACGGTATCTATAAGAAGTAAGAGAAATATTAAACAGTCAGCAGGAGTTTCAAATGTTTCATTATTTGACCCAATTCATCCTGACAACCTATTTTGAATAGACAGTAAATATTAAGCAAAAACTATCAATCATAGTGAGTATCCTTAGTTTTGCAGTGGTATATTACATTTGAGTTTTACATGATTTTCACAATTTTTCATAAGTAAAAATTCAATTTTCACAATACTCTCAAAAATTTTTATAACTAGCCATACTAATTTCTAATATATATAGCATAAAACAATGGACATTTTGAATTTAATTTAATTATTACTAATTGGGAAAAATAGTAAATGTTGGTGCAGCTTAAATGTTAAACTTTGTAAAGAAAAAATACATAACACAATTTAACCAACATTTCATGGGATAAAATTAACATATATATAACGAAGAATTTCCATATAATACTAATGGAAGAAGGATGACATAACTAAATGACTAATTTATATAAACCACGAGCAATTAAATATTTTATTTAGTGTGGTCTCTGCTATTAAGGGAGAATATTGCATACAGATAAAGGGTAGGTTAAGGATTAATTTTGCTCACCTCTACTTTGATATCCAAAGCTATTCTCATCGCTTGGGCATATGCTTCTTTCACATTTTGCTTAGCTACTTCTGCAGCATTGGCAGAGGCACGGACTAATGCATCTTTTGTGGTTTGGAAATTATTGATGAATCCCTGTAACAAATATTTCCACTGTCAATAACTCCTCAGTCCAATATGAGACATGTAAATCAACGCCAGCTTCTTATGTCCATTTTGGAACATGTTTCCTGAAGCATGTTCTGATTAAAATTATTTTATATTTCCATCTCCTATGGAATACTATACAACTATTTTCATCTTACATTAATGAAAGCTTGTGAGCTTTGCTGAAAAAAATTCAACCAAAATACGAGCTAATAATGCTTCTGCTGTGTTACACCTAAACTTATGCACAGTGTTCATTACCCCTTGTATTCAAGAATCAAAAGAATGAAAAAAGTACTTACACTCAGTGCTTGAAATGGAAAATGTTACAAAATGGAACACTTGTATTGGTAGTGGAAAAGAAATTTTTACGAAACGGAACACTTGTTATAAAGGGCAGTATTTCTAATGTCTGACGAAATGGAACAGTATCATTGGCATGTGTGATGAGTTGGAGGAGCGTTCTGGTGCATTCTGGTTCATTCCAAGCACTGCTTACACTAGATATATCCAATATAAAAATGTTAACCAGATGTGCACTTTGGATACACTGTAGAAGATTCTGAAAGAACACATTTGCCAGTACAGGCAGACCTCCTCTTTCGCGGCTTTATCTTTTGTGTGTTTCAATCTTTCGCGGTTCCGCATTTGCGACCAGTTTTGTCTTTCGTGGAAAAAATCATGGCAAAGGCTGCGCAAAATTTTCTATATATGGAATGAACCACGTTTTCCTCACATTTTCTCTCAAAGTCAGGCCTGAAAAATGTTGTTACATTATTCTGATATGTAAAAGTATTTACGTAATTTAAAAAAACAGATACGTGTATCTATATTTTAAAGTACACCGCTCTCCAGTTATAACGCCATCGGTTATACCGCGCAATCTGATATACATTGGGTCTTCCTCCCTATTTCTTGGAAAGAAGACCCTGTCATTTTTTTAGTATGTACTAAAGTAAAAACAACAAAATATACTGACGTTTTAAGGAATCGATTAAATAAATTTCTTCTACTCACTGTATATTGTTTTTTATTTGAATTTATTTTTGTAGCAAGTATAGAAATTTAAAAAATGAAAAGTCATGTCCTCGGTTATACCGCGGTTGTCTTATAATGTGGGTCACAGCTTCTCCCCCTATACTCCGCGTTATAACCGGGGAGCGGTGCATATATATAAAACACGTGTACGTGTCTTATATATACTTTAAATATTTTTAGGATGCAATCCTCCCACACTTTTGTGTCCCTTTGCACGTGAAAAGTTGCAGAATATAGCTGGCATCACCGTTCAGGAGCCTTCTGTCTTTATTACGACAGGGAAGTCCTGAGGTGAAAGACTCAACTCTTGACCCTTCCGATTCAGGATCATAGGGTCATTTGCTCAGGTTTGACATAGTTCAAATGCTTAAGCTTTGTGTTTTGTGCATCATTTATTACTGGTGGAGTTTCACAGAGTTTTTCGGGAATGTAACCCCCAAGAAGGATGTGGTCTGGCATATTTGGGGAATTAGCCCCTGCAAATAAGGTAACTTCCGATCATTTTTTTCTCGATTCTACTACATAACTTAAATAAGATTTTATTTTCTGATACTTTTTTCCTCTTCTTTTAACTTGTTTAAGTATCTCTTTCATTGAAGTTAATTTTTCCATCTCTTTCTCTATTTTTCTGCGGTCACCAATACAGAGGACAAACGATCCATTTTTGCTGGGATGGGTACCACAATCTGTATTTCCCATTGCCTTAATTACTTCTCTTTCATGATTTTGTCTTTCGCGGTGTTTTCAGGAACGTAACCCCTGCAAAAGACGAGGTCTGCCTGTATTTTTGTTGTTTTCATGTGGGTAGGAAAACATTTTCTTTAAGAATTTACTTTCAGTGAATTACCACTGAAGACAGCTACTTTGTAGCCAAAATGCACATCTGGTTGTTCACAACCATTTTTTGCTATTAGTGATAAGTACTTTTTTAATCTTTTGATTTTTGCATGTTTTATTTTATAAAAGCTCTTATGTTTCATGTCTCTGCTGCCAATTAAATCAAAATAACAAGTAAATGTAAGAGATAGAAGGTTGAAATTTGGAGGTTGTAAGGGATCTATAATGCCATTTATTACAGTGTCACAGAAATGTGTGGGTGGCAGGGGGTGCCTTCAAAAAATTCAAATTAAGATTCTCACCAAATGGCTTTAAATAGATAGTGTAAATTTAAGATAATTATTGGGTGTTACTTTATGTCATATAATTATATTACTTATTTTATAAAGAATTCTAAGTTTACAATTCTAAAGAAAGCTCAATATATAAAATTTGCTTTTTCATATGAAGCTCCTATTTTTGAGTGCATAATCATGGAAATTTTGAGCCATATGATGAGCTCGATAACTCTCTTGTGAACCCTTAGAATTGTTTAATTAAGAGCCACACTGTATAAACTAACAATGTTTAATATAGCTGAGTCTGATTTTGCAGAACAAACTTTCATATCTTTTTTGACTAAGCAAGCTAAACTCTTGACATATTCTAGGTAATAGTATTAAGAAGCAAATGTAAATTCATCATTAGTAATTCTTTATTTCAGAACTTAAAAATACTTGCATGGTGAAGATACTATTTCGTCAGATTCAAGAAGAAAATGGCTCCAACATATCTGACCATGATTTCATGTCCACAGAACAGAAAAAATAGTACTTTCTATGACTGACAAGTACAAATGTAGAAAAGTCAGGCTCATGGTTTTCCCTTCGGGTCTCTTGATAAAAGACATTAATATGAAATACTGGGTTAAAAGTACCCTCAATCGTTTTATATTCATTATATGAATATTCTGCATAAAAGTATTGTTTTTGCCAAACACACATGAAAATGTTATATCTAATATAAAAAAATTAAAAAGAGAAATATAAATAAAAAAATAATAAAAACTGTTGATAGTGCCCACAGACACCAGATTACGGAAAACTAATTCACTTTGGTAGAAGTATCCTATGTGCAAGTTTGCAGGAGCTTACTCTGCACCAGGGAATCATGTACGTACTTTCACATACAAACACAGAATGTTCCCACAAACTTGCATGAAAAACACTTGTCCCTGGTGTGAATTAGTTTTCCGTAAACCAGTTAACTGTCTCTGTAATGTGATCTCACTGTGAAGCAGAGCGGGTGAGAGAGCAAGAGAAGCAACGATATCGATAGTTTTTTATTAGCTTTCCATAATGGAGTACTTTTGATGTGTTTTTATATTGTCACATTAAGTTACATTATAGCATGTTTTGTGTGGAATGTCATAAACATAGTTGTCTTAATTCGCTTCAGGCAACAAACATTGTTTTGGCAAGGCAGATTATCATAAGTGTAGAGCAGTGCTTTAAGTCCGGAGCATGTTCCTTAATCAGAAAAACTCGTAGGATCAGAACATCGTACGTTTGGAGCATCACAAGTCAGAGAAACATAAGTCGAGGACTGCCTATATGTACTTTTTGTTAAAAGCTGGTGAACAATAAATTAAGCAGAGAAAGTCACAATAAACATTATATAAATAATAACTCTATATGAATGAAAATAACTGCAGCTGGCAAATTATCATTGCAGTATGAGAAGAACAAGGAAATGCCAAATTGCTCTAAAGAAACAATGGTTTTTTACCAAAAGCGTGTTGATAAATCGGTTCAAGAAAATAAACTGCACACGGCCAAGCATGATACGAAGACGAAGATCCTTGTTTCCACCATGTTCTTCATTCCACATCACAACCTCGAGCACTAATGTCTCTCCAGCTAGTGGACGAATCACCTAAAAATACAAAGTCATTCTATAACAGGAAAATACTATAACATATAAAAAGTTAAAGACGATCATCAGACACAAGACAAACCTCTCGATGAATTGTTTTAGGGCTCAGATCCACTGTGTGGATGCTTCCAAGTGAAGCTCTGCATTCCGTGTGAGTCTCATGCATGACTGCAGATGCTTTCATTGCCTTCACATCAAACCTCATCAGTGGACCAGAATGAGCTGCCACATGACAACTAATACCAAATTGTTCCAAATGGGCATCTACCTTTAGGTGAATTAGTTCAGGATTAAATCCACGCTGTTTCTTTCTTCCTGCCAATTAAAAAGAGAAATAGGTTTTAATTTAAACTAGCAGAATTAGCCTGTTTAAAACAGGCTTCCTTCCCCCTCCTGCCCATCCCTCCCTCTCCCCTCGTAGTTTTTTTACACCTCTTTCCTCTTCGTAGGTGTTTTTCCGCAGTGGGACTTTTTTTCTGTGCTAAACAAGGCAATTACTGTTTTTTTTCCATTCCACAAAACTAACATTATTCTATGGTAATTCTTTATGTTAAACTAACAAAATTTGTAATCAATATGTATGTGAAATTTTGTAATTAACTTGTATATAAAATTCAAACCTGACAAAAGGGTTAAATGTAAGAAGGGACTTCAGTCTCAATTTCACCCTAAATAAAGTCGTCCGTCTGTCTGTTTGTCCCTCCCCTCCAGACATCCTTCATTTGGAGCAAAACAACCCAAAAAACACCAAAAATTGACGATGAAAAAACTAATAACAAAACAACAACAATTAAATGTATATATGTACACAGGTGTAAATACGCAGTGTTAATGGGATACCCCAAATTGAGATCGTCTAATTTGGTAATTTAAGTAAAAGAGAAATGCAATACCACATAGCGATCTTTAGGGTGATGGTGGTAAAGAACAACAACAGAAAATCATGATAGTTGTTCAGATACGATGGAGATGGCAGCATCAAACAGTGAAATTGCGACATCTGGTCACTGCTGCCACGCTCTGCCGTTATTGGTATTCCTTACTACGTACATACCTTAGCCTTTTAAATATATAGATTACTCAATATGAGTGCATTCATACTGCTAGAGAGCATTCTGAATTTATTATACTATTTTAAGAACCACATTCTATTTAGTAAAACCATTTTCAATTAAATCAAGCTATAAGTTTTCTAACATTCCAAAATCAGCTTCTTTTAGATTCACAGGATGAACACAGAAGCATAATTAGGAGTGGAAGGGTTTGTGTCAAATATTATCTATGGGGCCCTTTCTCCCAACAAATACACAATTCCAGGGACCTCCAGGGTCCTGTTACATTTGACCAACGATGCCACCCCATTGTTACACCACTGGATGAACCCATAAGTGATTTTTACTATGGTACCAATGATGCCACAAAATAACATCTGACTGCTGTAAGATATAATATGTCAAATAGACAGTAGGTGCTCATGAAATCACTTAAAACTATGACTTGCCAGGATGTCAGTTTCTGAGGCATAATGATTCAGGAATATGACAAAAATAAGCATGACTTGGACAGTGTGAATACACCTTAAATAGCAAATAATGTTTTATTTTTGCCGAAAGTAACAGATGGAGTAATTTAGTTTATACAGTATGTATCAGACTTCTCCAAGCCAGATTTATTTTGAAATTATAAGCCTACCGTAAAAACCTGTGTGTAGGATGCACTTTTTTCAAATTTTTCAGACTAAAAAGTAGGGTGCTTTATACATGGGTACATCATATTTGACGTTTTTCCCCCTACGAAATGTTTGTTGGAAAATTAAAATTAAACAGCTGCAAACTAATATTTAATAACCATCAAAGTTTTTATATTACAATTAAACTTTTTAATATGAAAACAAATTGTACTTTTACAAACACAAAATTGTATATCCAAGAAATTCCCAGTCATTAGCTGATTTATTCTTGTACATGGGTACTAAAAATTTTTCTTTCTTTCTGTACGGAATTTTCAATGAAAATGAAATGCCTGATAAATAAAATTTAGAAATCACACAAGTTTGTCCAATAAAAAAAATTTCAAGCAACAAAACAAATCAATTTTTAGTAACAATTTTACTAAAATTTAAGAAATTCACCATCAGCTGAGTTGTCTTTGGTAATATGGAACTGGTTATTTATTTATTTATACATAACCTCACATACAGCATATTTGCTGTGTTAAGCTGAACGCACACTTATCAGACAAAAACGTCTTTTGACAAAACGTTTTTGTATAAACTCGTCGAAAACTGTTTTCGCAATGCTATCAATAGGACCCAACGCACACTAATCGAACAGGACACAAAAACACGAAAAAACAACTTAAAACACCTCTAAACATCTCGAGACAAAATGTTTTCTCGAAAGACATTTGTCTTATAAGTGTGAGTTGGAGACCGACAAAAGTGTTTTCGCTTGAGACATCTGTAAACAAAACGTTTTGTCGAAAGACGTTTTTGTCTGATAAGTATGCGTTGATCTTTGACACAACAATACATCTTTGTTGACGACTTATCGTGTCGAAAGCAGAAACACTGCACTTTGTTTTGAGGCAAAACATTCTGCATGAGTTCAGTCTTTATTGAGAAGTAATAGGAGTAGGGTGGAGGGAAAGTTGTGTGTGCTTCTGTTAACATGGATGTGGATGCTGAAAAATTACTTGTTTTAATAGAAGAAGAGGCCGCCTATTTTTAATTATACTGTGAAAGAACATCACCAAAAAGATTTGCTGGAAAATCCCTTTTCCTGATTCCATCTTCAATTATATTTAAAACATAATAAAAGGAACTCAAACTTAATCTCGTAAAATTTCGGAATTTATTTTCATCTCCTTTTAGTTCATTTATAAATTCCTTAAGGGTATTCTTCCCGGTTCTCTTTTGATTAATCGGGTGGATCCATAAGCGTCTTTCACTCTCTTCCATGGAAGCGAGTTGAATCCACTGCCACAAAATGAGAGCATAAATTTCGTCATCGGACGACATTCTCGCAACTAGTCCAGGCCGAGACTGCGCCGAACAAGAATGATTTCAATGTATACAAAATGTCTTGTCTCAAAACATGTTTTGCAAAGACGTTTTGTCTTATCAGTATGCGTTGGAGCCCAACAAAAATGTTTTGCCTTTCGACAGAAAGTTTTGTTCAACGACAGAACATTTTGTGTAAAGACATTTTTGTATGACCAGTGTGCGTTGAAGCCCAACAAAATGTTTTACCTTTCGACAAAACGTTTTGCCTCGAGACGTTTTGTCTGATAAGTGTGCGTTCAGCCTTACAGTGAAATGTTAACAGAAGACAAATACAAAATTAAAATACTTAAAAAATAAATAACAATAATTACACAATAGTTGGAATCATAGAAAAACTGTTTTCATTTGGGTGAAATGTGTGTGATTCCTTGGTTAACGAATGATTTTAATGATAAGGGGATCAATATTTGTGGGTAGCGAATTCAAAAGAGAAGGAAGATGAAAGAAAAGAGAACGTTGGATAGAGAAATCCTCGGAATAGGCATATTAAACACGAAAGAAGGAGTAGTTTTAGTAGGAATTCAGAAATTTAAATGTCATAGCAACTAAGAACAGTTTGTAATGGAATTTAAAATATTATCAATAAATGAAAGATCATATTTAGTTGGAGTATCGGAAAGATTATCTAGAAGGACAGTAGATAAAACAGCTGCATTAGAGGCATAACGAAGAGAAGTCACACGATATTTCACAATTCTAAGAAAGAAATTTAAGACTCTGTCAAGGAAGGAGAGATTAGAAACAGTGGACACAGACCATATCAAAGAGCAATATGTTATAACAGGCAAAAAAATGGTGGAAAAATATATTCTGAGCGCTAAAGGATCCCTAATATCTGTAAAATAATACAAAATGCCTAAGAGAGATATAACTTTATTTTTGATTGCTTTAATATGTTCAGAAAAAGTTAGTTTGCTATCAGTAATTACACCTAGATCTTTCTGCTGTAAGACTCTAGTCATTAACTCCAAATTAATATAGTAGTTAAAATTTATAAGGTTTCTACAAAAGGTAACAGACATAACATTGCATTTCTTTAAATTCGATCTTAGCTTCCAAACGTCACACCAGTTTGATACCAAATTAATAGATTCTTGAAAAGATATACAGTCAGCTATTGTATTTACCTGTTCAAAAATTTTGCAGTCATCTGCATAAAGAAGGGTCTGAACCTCCAAAGCGTGCAGGGAGGTAGTCAGGTCATCAACATACAAATTAAACAAGTATAGGCCTGCGGGACACCAGAGGTGATGGGTGATCAGTCTGATGGAGTACCACCTAGTACAACCCTCTGTATACGATTTTCCAAAAAGCTGCTCAGGAGATTTAGAAAATTCCCATGAATATTAAATCGGTGGTTAAGTTTGTGAGTTAAAAGATTATGATTTATGGAGTCAAAAGACTTACAAGGGGACCTTACGACATGTTTGTCGCCGATTCGGTTGAAACTTGGTGAGCATGTAGCACACACTTATTGATGAAAAACACCAAAGCAAGAAGACACACCTCTCAAGCATTCGCGAGATTTTTGCAATTAAATTTAGCAAATATACTAGGGGTCCAATGTATACCCTAATATGAGTCAATATAGTCAGCTGAGGCGGTGGTCGAGTTGGTTAGGCATCGGGTTCACGAATTTTTGGGCACGAGTTCGATACTAACACTCAATTTTTTTTTCATTTTTTATTATTTGATTTGTTTCTATTGTCTAGTAATTTTTGGGATATATTATTTGCTGAAAGTTTACTGTATTTATAATTACATTTTCACTAATTAAAAAATATTTTTCGCAATAAAGTAGAAAAAGAATTAGATTAGAATTATCAGCAAAAATTAAATGGGAATAAGGGCTGTTTATCACACATATTCAACTCTTTTCTTTTACAGGGAGCTAATGCTTCGTTGTAAATTATTATTGTACACATTTATTAATCGATTTTATTATATGACGTACAATGTTTCGGGTGGTAGTTATCGTAGAAACATGAAAAGCAGAGATCTAGATTACACCATGCACACGTTATTAAACCAACTGATTGACAGGCACAGTTATTTTTAAAAGATTTTGCTGAGAAACACACATCATTCACATTCACAAATAACTTGACGGGTGAGTTTGGAAATGTAATTGCATCATGTTCGATATAAGGCAAACTAACAGCAAAGCTGTACAAATTATTCATGCAGAACGCTCTTCTACCTTATGTAAAAATGAACAGTTTCTTCTGCTAATTGATTCTTGGGGAGGTCAAACCCCAAAGTGTATGACGAAATCTTTGTTGATGATAAGGATGAATCAACATGCACTGTCAAATTTATTCCGCCAAAATGCACTCCACTCTGCCAACCTTGTGATGTGTACTTTTATAGGCAGGTTAAAAACTTCATTAAGCAGATGCAGAATTGCTCATTTTTAATAGAACAAAACCGTGAAATATCATCACGTGAGGATGCAATCAAATTATATTCGTTGCTTCATCACCAATTAAGTGCGCCAGTATTTCGCAATATGATTAGGTACGCGTTGTACGCCTCCAAAATGACAAGTGAAAGGAGGATTTTTGTGAATATGAATGATGTGTGTTTTCCAGCAAAATCTTTTAAAAATAACTGTGCCTGTCAATCAATTGGTTTAATAACGTGTGCATCAGGGGCGTATCTTGGATTTTGCGAAGGGGGGTGCTGTTAGGAGTTTGTTTTAATTTGTTGGAATACTTGGTGCGATCCCGAGAGGGGCAGAAAAATTATTAGTAAAGTTTTGTAATTTCGAACCTTTCTGCCAATGAAAAAAGAAAATTATTTTGAATTCATATAAAATTAACACGAACTGGGGAAATTTGAGGAGCGAAAGTAATTATAACGGTAACCCTAGGCCAAAGTGACATTGACATTCATCGTTCACATAGCAGAAATTGGGAATACAAAAGTAAAAGTAGATTTACACGAATCAGCACGGTTGAACGCTCGGCAGAACAATTCGATTCGACTAAAGCGGTTATTACATTAGAGCCAATGCCGTCGTCTTGATCTCTTCTGTATATCTATTGAAGTCTTTGTACTTAAAGTAGAAAAACTGATTGCTTTTGATATCCAGGGGGAGTGCTGTAGCACCGTACGCACCCCTCCTGTATACGCCCCTGGTGTGCATGGTGTAATCTAGATCTCTGCTTTTCATGTTTCTATGATAACTACCACCCGAAACATTGTACGTCATATAATAAAATCAATTAATAAATGTGTACAATAATAATTTACAATGAAGCATTAGCTCTCTGTAAAAGAAAAGAGTTGAATATGTGTGATAAACGGCCCTTATTTTTGAAATGAATTCAAAGACTTCCTGATGGGTTGTTTTAAGTTTACATAGAGAAAAATTACATACAGTCATGCCTCGTTTAGTGCAAAGGATACATTCCAAACGGTTTTTGCGCTAACCAAATTTGCGCTAAACAAACCGATTATAACATGTACTTATTGTTAGTAGTGATCAGTTCGCGAAACTGCAAGGTTCGCTAATGTTACTTTTTTTATTTATTTAACATTAATTATCATTAAAAATCAATATTAATACAATTTTACATCTTTCGCAGCGGTGCTCACATTTATGCATAGATCGCTAGGTTCTGCGAGTTATCATTTTCATCACTGCAGCGCTCAAATCTACCCGTAAATTACTTATTGTATGTGTGAAGGTATTCACCATTTTCAATAATTGCTTGAAATTCGTCAGGAAACTTTATAGCTGCATCTTTATCAGCGCTTGCTGATTCACCTGTAAAACAAACGCTATGGATTCGATTAATTTTAGTAGAACAGTACTGGATGAATCCAACCTCTTTACAGTATCTATAGTGCCCTTGCAACTATATTCACGACCTTGCAATCAGGGTGTGGATGACAGTTTGAAAAAAGTTTTGTGGCAAAATCCAAGATCATCTTCTACAAGATTTTGTCGCCCCATTAAAATAGCGTTAGAAAAGGAAAGCCAGGAAGTTATCAGAAGGGAGGTGGATACAATCAAAAAGCAAATTCTTAACCTTGAACCAACAACAGCGACCATTAATGAATCACAAGTTATGGTTATTCACAAGCTTTTAATGACTATGGTTGATGGTAAAATATGTAACGTGCTGACAGACACTTCATCTCAGAAATGTTACATATGTGGGGCTAGTCCAAAGGAGATGACCGACATTGCCAGGTGTGTAGGAAAAGATGACAACAAAGAAGCTTATTCATTTTGACTATCAACACTCCATGAGTGGATAAGATTTTTCGAGTGCCTTTTGCATATATCGTACCGGTTAGATGTTAAAACCTGGCAAGTCAGAAAGCATGAAGACAAAATGAAGGTAAAAAAGAAGAAGTCTGAGGTTGTGAAAAATTTTCGGTCACAGATGGCCTTAATAGTGGATCAGTCGAAACCTGGTGGAAGCGGAAATACCAATGATGGTAACACTGCCCGTAGATTTTTTAAAGATCCTGTCCAGGCTGCAGAAATAACAGGAATTGATGAAAATTTAATTCGGCATTTTTCCATAATTTTAATGACTTTATCGGGTGGCTTTCCCATAAACTTTGAAAAATTTGATAAGTATGCTAAGGCAACCATGGAATTGTATTTGCAATTATACCCTTGGTATTACATACCAGTCACTGTGCACAAAATACTGTTGCATGGAGCAAAAATAATACAGTCATTCCTTATTCTAATTGGTCAGTTATTGGAAGAAGCTCAAGAAGCAAGAAATAAGGACTGTAAGAGGTTTAGAGAAGAAAATACAAGGAAATCATCCAGAGAGAATACCATGACAGACTTATTACATATTTTGCTTGTATCTTCCGACCATGTTATTTCTCAGTTGAGGTGTTTGCCAAAAAAAATGAGTGACAGTTTACCCCTTGAAGTGCGGCAACTTCTTGCAGAACCAGTTGCAAATATGATCAACGACTCATCAAGTGATTCAGATAGCAGCATTTCAGAGGGTAGTAATTCCGAGTAATTTTTGAGTGCTTATAAGTTGAAGGAGAAGGAGAAAATTGTAGGTATTATAAATGTTTGTAGGAGAATAATTTTATGCACATTTATGCTGATGATTACGATATCGATAATTGCATTTTTGGAAAGTTGCCATGATATATATTAAATAGTTTGTTATGTAATGAAATTAGCTCTATTATTGTTAACATTATTGTCATTAATATACCAAGAAATTGTGCGTATATACGTCTCTTGTGTTGATGATTGTATAGATGTTTTCGGTATTTTTTCACTCATAATATGATAATAAACTTAGTAGGTACATTAGGCTGAAATTCTAACTCAGTAACATTATATTCTTACAATAAAATTAATTATGTATGTAATTATGTCTTAATAAATAAGAATATCAACAAAAATACTTTTGTCCACTTAGATTGCTCATTTCAACCACTGTGCATTGGTGTTATGACAGTGAAAGATCTCAAGAAGAACAAGGATAGTTTAAAGAAGTTTACTCTTAAATTCAACAGCGACTTTATTCCTAAAATCCTACACTATGAAAGAAATTTTATAATTTCCATTGCATTTTACATCAGGAAATGTTATGTAGCAAAACTATGAAGATAAATAGCATAATGTATTCAGTTATTAAAACTAAATTTTATTCAAGCTAAAGGACTCAATCATAGCAGTTTAATTGCATTCTAAAAGAAAATGAAATTAACCATGACCAGTCTCATAACATAGAAGTTTGGTGGCTAAGTCAAAGCACTGTGCCGAAAAGCTTCAAATTGAGTACTGATATACAATTATTTATGAATAATAAAGGGAATAATGCACCTAAATAGTGGCAAAAAGAATGACTTCAAGATCTTGTCTTTATGGTAAAGGGAATACCTGAACAATCTCAGCACAAAGATTCAAAGGCATAACAAAGTAAAGACCTAGCTGAATGACAGAATTCCTCATTTCAAGACTATGCTGAATCTTTGCGATAAATAACTTTCAGAGAATGATTCAGCATATTTTCCTGAAATGAAATTTGTAAGCAATGCAGCTGGGTCTGATTGTGGCATAATTTTAGAAAATGATGAGGGATTAAAATATCTGAGCTATGGAAAGAATTTCAAGAATAATTCTCCTACTTTAGAAGACTGGAAAAAGCATTTCCAATTTTCCAGAATCTATTTCCTATCTATGTGCATGACGTTCCTGAGGACCTATAAATACAGATAAGTACTTATTTTTTCAGGTGCTCATTCTTCAACTTGTTTTTAGCCAAAAGATGAGCATAATAATTCAACAATTAAATGGCTTCCTGTAGACTATGGTGGTGACTTTTTGATCGCAGGTTGTTGATGTATTGGCCAACAAATCCTTCAAATACGACCATGTTAACTTAATGAAGAATGTTCACCATGAAATTGATCTCTTATCCCAAAAGAAAAGATTAAATAAAAACATGTGATGCCTTGCTTGGACTGTGGATGAAAATATCCTGGTAAACAGGAGTTACTTCATAAAGTTCATGTACCTTTCATTTCTTTTCTCAGTTTGTTCAAGCCGAAATAAAGTTTGTTCATCTTAGCATCAGTGTTTATAAGCTCGCCATTTCCTATGACTGCATAAAAATTTAAATAAGAAGAAAATAACAATATATGCATTATGAATAAGAAAATATAATTGTGAATTAACCACAAATAGTAAGTATGGATGTTCCTCTGTTAAAATACCAAAGTATTACCGTATTGACCCGAATATAGTGCGACCCCAAGTATTTTGAAAGGAATTTTAGAAAAAGATGAAAAAACATTTAATTTTCTGTTTTACACATTTAAATTATGTATAAACTCATACTAAATATCCGAAGTTTCTTCAATCTCCTGAAAACGATTTAAAACACAAATTTTAATGCAAACATTTTAATTAATTAACTATAGCTATTATAGGGACTTATGAGAAACTATCTACCAGCGCTTAATCAAAATCTCCTTCCTCTTCTATTTCCTCATCTCCCGAAGTTGAAGCAAGGTTCGAGTCATTGCTGTCACTCTCTTCATCCCACAAGACACTGTCTTCACTACCATCCATGTTGTTCGATATACAGCATTTCTTAAATCCACGTACAATGGACTCGGGGGTGATTTTGTCCCAGGCTGTTTTGATCCACTTCGCTAACATAGAGACTGACGGTTTCTTAATCTTTCCCGACGGAGTAAATTCATGGTTTCCTGCCAATAACCACTCATTATATTCCTTTCTCAAGTAATCTTTGAAAGGCTTATTAACCGCGACATCTAACACTTGCAATTGCGATGTCATCCCTCCCGGAATAATAACCAGATCCGTGCGTATTTCAGCAATTTTTCTCTTAACATTTTCTGTCATATGACCCTTGAACGCGTCGAGTACGAGCATTCCCCTCTGACGCAGTAACGCACCCGGGCGCTTACCCCAAACTTCATTCAGCCAGTCTAAAACAAGGTTCTCATTCATCCATCCCTTTTCATGCACACGAAAGATCACTCCTGACGGTAACTTTTCCTTCGGCATCGTTTTACGCCTTAATATAACATAAGGAGTCAGTTTTCGCCCGTCGGCCGTGACTGCAAGCATTACCGTGATTCTATTTTTTTCATTTCCCGTGGATTTGATCAACACTGATTTAGCGCCTTTAACATTGACGGTGACGTTTGATGGCATATCAAAACAAACAGGAGTTTGATCGGCATTTCCCATCTGCCCTAGCAGGTAGCCGTGCTTTTTACGTAAGTTTATGACATACCTTTGGTAATTAATTAACTTCTCGGCATAATCATTAGGAAGGCGTTGAGCTAGAGAAGTGCGGCGTCGAAGAGAAAGGCCTTTTCTTCGCATCATCCGTCTACACCAGCCGATGCTTGCTTTAAAATCACTGCGTGGAATTTTAAATTCACTTGCTACTTCCAAAGCTTTCATCATTATGTCTTCTCGAGTGATGGGAAATCCTTCGCTTCGTTTTTCCATCACGAAATCGCAGACACGATTGTCAAGGTCTTCAAATCTTCCTTTTGAAGGTCCCCTAAACGCTTTCCTGGTTGAATTAGCAAATTTAAACTTATCTAAATGCTTCCGCCATAAACGTATAGTTGCTTCCGGAACACCGTACTTCTTCGAAGCTTGAAGATTGTTTATTTTTTCTGCCTCTTGAGTCACGAGTACTTTAAAGTTCATGTCATAACTTCGTCGAATTCCTCTGTTAACTTGGGATTTGGAAGAAGCCTTTTTCTCAACATGATCAACTTCCTTTTGGCCGTCCATCATTAAAATAATAATGGGTAAAAACTTCGAAAACTGGAAAAACAAAAAATATCAATGCACTGACGTAAGAGTTACCGGTACCGCGGGGGTTCCGGTTGCGGACAACACGTGCGCCGAAGTTGTTGCAGTTTGACCGTGATCTATTTTCAATTTTCTTCTCAGACGCTTTTCCAGTGTATTTGTACAATGTAGCGTCGTAACATGAACACCCAATTCACTTACAATGTAGCAATTATAAAGTGACGTCTGAAACGCGTCACGAGACGCGCCAATACGCACTTCTTAAAAGTACTCGAATATAGTGCGAATGCGACTTTTAAAGGTGACCATTGATGAAAAAAACATCGCACTATATTCGGGTCAATACGGTATTCAGATTTAAGAAATAATCATTGCAGAAAAAATAATGAGTATGCATCTGAAACCATGGATACTCAAATCTCATACTGAAATTGGTAAAAACAGTACACCCTTCCCTCTCCAACCACGGGTTTATTAACTGCGGCCCTCGACTATACGCGGTCTACATATTGAGTATCACCCTTCCCAACCGCGGAAATTTCCCTTGCGTATCCACGGTTCGGACCACGAAAACTTTTAAATACCGAGCATCTTATGACACTGTTGTCATCTTAACTCAGTCACAAAGACTTTGTTGTCGTTTTAACTTGCTTGCTATTACGTTGTTGCTGTACTGACATGATTACGTATCCTTTTCGCGCGCCACAAGTCACTGCATTCAACTCGATTATCCCGCGCATCGTGACTTTGTTGTCATCTGCACTCACTCACAAAGGCTATGTTGTTGTTCTAACTTGCTTGCTATTACTTTGTTACCGTAATGTACAATTACGCTTTTCGCCCGCCACAAGTCTCTACATTCCACACGAGGTGATCAGTTGTGTATTATTCACATCAGCATATGCATGCTTTTCGCACACCGCAAGTCCACATGACGTGTTTAGTTGTGTATTATTCATATCAGCATACTAAATAAATTAAACGTTTAATATTTTTCTGAATAATTTTTAAATGCAAAAAAATGCCAGGTAAGATTAGAAGACCATAGTAAATTGTATAAAATGATGTGATATACGTCGTAGTACGGACGTAATTTCTCCGTTACCTACGGGGCGTTTGTAATCCTTCAGTCAGTAATTGTTTTACTCAATAGTTTGACTTATGCATAGTGTGATACGTTTGAAGAAATTCTTAAGAAAAGAATTCTTTCTGGGGTAGAATATGTAGTTCCGAACAGCGGAATACAGCAGAAAGCTATTTCTCGCATTTAGTAGCACATAGATGGCGGTAATTGTTTTTCGTCACACATTTTTCATCTACGGGAGTTTCGACTATGCCAAACCAGAGAGCTTGTAAGGAAAGAACAGCACGTTATTGTATTCGTAATATTTATATAATGTATTTAAGTGAGAAATAAGCGAGTAATGTAAGTGATCAATAATATATGGTATAGTAATACGAACCGTGGAACCTAACCCTCAATTTCCAATATACTTAAGTATTTACCAACCACGGTTTTACCAACGTGGAACGTAACCCCCACGGTTGGCGAGGGAAGGGTGTATACATTTTCCTCCTCACAGATACACAGAAGTACAGTTGGCAAAATCACAGTTAGCAACTAATGTATTTCCTTTACATACTAAGGCAATTTTCAAGATATGGAACTATTTTCTTCAACTCAAATATTAGTAAATGTGATTACTATTACCTCTCGATATATTGACATTTAGCATTGATGCTGTTCTACTGGGACAAGTTGGTGCCAACTCATTCATTTTTTTTTTGCTGGTACTATCTTGATTGATTCTTTCAAGTAAATTTTCTCCAAACTCCTTCAATGCCATAACAGCTTCTGCATGTACTGCAAGGATCACTCCAGTAAGATGAACATTCAATGACCGCTCCACAGACTTCCACTCAGTCTGGAAGTCAGGAGACTTGTTGCTAACCTAAATCAAGAAAAACATATTTAAAAAATCTGATGTGGCCAACACATGACTTTCTCCATACAGAGCAATGAATATGATTGCTCTTGACATCACTGTTCTCAGAAATATTTATCAGCAATTACACTAGAGAACAATTTTAAAACATTTTCAATAGTCTTTATTAAAAACAAAGTGGAAAGAACAAAAAAAAACCAACCGAAAAATCTCCTCAGCTCAGTGTATCACAAGGTAATTTTAAAGTAGTGACTGACGCATTTAATTCAGCTGCTATGTAAACAAAAAAACACAAAATTGCATGTTATAATGAAGAGTAAACATTGACTATGCGAAACATTTATAATAGATCAATTATTTTGAAAATATACTCATATATATTTCAAAGTTAACTTTTGAGCTAAAATTATTATTTTTTGTGGAATAAGAATACAGTCATCCTCTTTAAGTACCATTATTGGGTGGATAATACTTTCCAATTTCTCTGATAGGTGGTGTCGCTGTGAACTGGAATTTTATGAATAAGTTAAATATCTCCGAAATGGATGGATCTACAAAAATGTTTCAAAGAAAAGTTGGAAGGAATATTATTCTCTACAACTTTGGTCCTCAAAAAGATGACCAATTACGATATTTTTAAGATATTTGATGGAAACCAAAAAAACCGATTATTTATAAATAATTCCTAAACAATAACTACTATGGAAAATTGTTTCAAATGAAAGTTGTAGGAAATTACATTCTCTATAACCTTTGTATAGAATTGTATATACAATAATTATGTTTTAACGGAGAAATATCGCAAAAACTGAATCGGGTTTTGAATAAACCTAGACTTTCGGTTAACCGTTATTGTCCAAAAACTAATCATCTCTTCGAGCTCATACCAAAGTGTTATATATGAAATTTGGTAATGCTATGGAAAGTACTTTTCGAGTTGGAGTGCCCACAATCACATACACACAGACATCATTCTGAAATATAATCTAAACGTGTTCTAGGGACCTCAAAACATGTATTTCCATTGAAATCTCGAAGTCGATTTTTTCATGAAAACAATACTTTCCCTATACTACGTATATGGAGAAAGTAAAAAGGGAGAATATAAAAAGCTGACAATGGGTAGGCTGAATTGCATTGCTAAAGAGCTTGCAATTGAAACAATCAAAACTGGGCGCATCTTAGGTCTCTTATAACTATGACAAATTTTAAGTCTCTAGCTTATCTAGAAGCACCTTATAATGTTAATCTTCATATGGGGCAATAATGGGGCAAAACAGCCCCCAAAAATAGGAATTTTTACAATGTCGGATTTCTTATTTCACCTGGAAATCTTATAAATATTTTAGTGTGTGTGTGTGTGAATGTATATGTGGGTGTATGTATGTTCTTTATATGTTTTTACACTGTTGAAGCTATCGAATTCAAAAGTTTCATGGGTCAGCCTATGGACCAAAGGAAGAACTTCGTCTAGGTTTGCAGACCATGGTGTCTCTTATACCCCATGGGGTCAACAAAATACTATTTCCATAAGAATTCATGGGAAATGGTGTGGAGAAACCCCAAAATGTCATGCAGCCCTTCACTGATGTGGATATAAATATACCTAAATATTAACTTACGGTCACAGGAAATGGATTATTTTATGCATGAAAGACTGAATATTTTAATTCTGTTCACATTTTGTCGTTTTACATGCTAAATCACTCAAAATTTTCCTTTAAGCGCAAAATTTATCGGTTTAGATGTCCATTTTCCAGGCGGCAACAAAGCTAAATTTCTTAATTGTTGTCCTCTTCAAATGGAGATAGCCATGTAAAGATTAACGTAAGGAAAATCCACACCATGGCACGCCGTAGAAGAAGAATAGCTAACACCAAGATAAAGGGTACAATGGATTCATGCCTAAATATAGTCTATGAATACTTTTTAAGGGAGTCAAATGATTTTTAAGGAATATTTGAACATTGTTATCTTTTACCATTAACATTGAAAGATTTATCGCAACATAATTACATTTCTTTGATAACCAAGATGTTGTTTATTGTTTATGTTTTGGCTAATAGTATTGACATAATCCACATAATTTTATTGCTGCCTTAAAGTCTTTGGTGCAAATATCCATGTGAATATTAAGCAAGACGTTAACGCGTAATTATATTAATGGTAAAACTTTACAATACAATAAATAAAATAGTAAATGTTAATGTAAGCCTCGCTTGCATAATTAACCCCTCAAGCGCGCAGGACATTTAAATATAATACGTCACGCAGGTCGGAAGAGATTTAGGGAAATTCGCAGTTTTTGCGCGAAATCATATAAAAATTCGTAACTTATTAGATATTTAAGGAATTTGACTGAAATTTTTTGAGGTTTTACATAAAACTATCTATATTTACCTTTGTTTTTCACACCTTCTTAGTTATTATTATTCTCGTGAAATACCTCGATGAATTCTTTCACTCAATCACGGAAGCCATTTACTCAGTTTTTCTTTATTCAAAGTTTACGGAGTACTTCATATATACTGTTTTATCTTGGATTTCAACTTCTTCCCCGTAAGTTTTTCAGAAAAAACCTTCAAATAAGGCTTCTTACCCCTCAGCGCCGTCCTGTGTACTGGGTACGCCGCAGAGATTGCTAGCTTTTTTTATTTTTTTGACACAGTAAATTTTCTTAAATATGGGTAACCTTCATAATTTTAAATAATATTACTGAAATGCAAAAATTTGCAAATAAGCTCAAATCGATCCCTAGTGATGACATCGCCGAAGCCTGGTGTGGATAGAACTCTTTTCGTCGAAAAATAGGAACGAAGCGTGGGTTTCTGCACAATTCCCATCAACATAAAAATTCCCAAAACAGTGTACATTTCCTCCACGGTAATTGGTTTCCACGATAAAACTCTAGATTTCATCGAAAATGTACGCTCACTTGCTTTGATGTATTGGTCAGCATATCGGTTGGTTTCATTTACTATGGCACTAACAAATTCCTCATCGAAAAACAATTGAAAAGTACCTACAATGTCAGTCAAACCCTTAGCTGCCTTTTGAGGGCCGTAACCACCAATGAAATTCTCCTTTCGTCCTACGTAATTCTCCATGCCCTCCCAGAAGTAGTTTTCTACATTATCCTCCTCATGATCACTATCATTATGTGTCAGTGAATCAAGTATTGAGTACGTTCATCCAAATGATTCTCACTATCACTGTCCGAACTCACGCTTTCTTCCGAATCACTTCCGAGTAGGACTTCCGTCTCCTTGTCAGCACTCGGTATTGCTTGACTATTTTCACTGGTTGAGCACATGATTACTCCTAGTATTTTGAAAATAAGTAAGCAAGTAAACGTAAAATTTACCACAGTAAAGAAAGGCGAACAAAACCTGCCTCCGCACAGTGCAAGATTTCACTCAGACTGATTTTTTCAGAGCGACGAGAGAACATTTTCCGCATGGTACAAGCGTCAGCATATTTCCCACGCTTTCCATATCACAAATATCTTGGAAATACAAAAGATAAATATAAAATATGATCCTCTAGTCTGTCTCACTCTAGCTATATTCCCTCATGAAATACTAAACCAAGCACATGGCCCAGACCTCCTCCTCTCTCTCCCTCTCAAAGTGATGACACAATATAAAAACGTCTCAAGAGCGGGATATATGTCTGATAGCAGACAAATGGGTCCTATATCCTCTTCTTACACCTCACAGTTGCTTTCGTGCAAAGATTTCGTTGAATAGGGGCTTTTTTAGAAGCCAAAATGCCCCAATTCTCCTATCTACGTGAAAATTTAATCACAAAACTTAACGTATAATAAAAGTAAAAAGAAGGAGAATAAAAATTACAGAATTAAGCACAATAGGAAGGCCAAAGGTTCCTCTTTTAAAATATATAAAGATTATCCATATCTAATAAAATTTACTGTGTCAAAAAAATAAAGCAAGCTAGCGACCTCCGCGACGTTCCCAGTACGCATGACGACTGCATGTGGAGTTTCCGTCCGACGTTCCCAGTACGCATGACGATGCTGACGGGTTAAGGAATGGGGAACATTTGCCCCAAGTAATAAAAATCATTTGCCACTTAAAAGAAAACCCTTTCCCAAGCGAAGCTGGGCATTTCAGCTAGTGCCTTATAATTTTAAACCTCATATGGCGAAATAATGGGACAAAACAGCCTCTTAAAAGTTTTATTATATCTTATTTTTTCCATAAGTTGTGACCTAAAATCTATAGTCTTGCCAAATTTCAAGTCTCTAGCTCAGTGGTTTCCAACCTTTTTCAGTCCAACTTTATCCATACAACCCCACATACCTAAAAACTAAACAAAAACCATATATCATGCTAAAATATGTCTGATGCAAGTAAAACAAATGTTTATAAGTAGAAAAAGTATCATGTAAAAACAAATCATATGCTGTAGATATGTTTCAAACATGTTTAATACAACAAATTTTAATATAACAATATCAATGGGAACCCTGAGCTTGATGTGACTCAGCTAATCTACATGTCAGGCTCTATGTTTGATAAATTCAATCTTAAATCACCTCTCTCATTTATATTCAATCGAATTCTCTGCTTAGTTAGCAGCTGAACTACAACACTGAAACCCTTTTCTACCAACTAAGAAGTTGGAAATGCTAATATCTATAACTTTACTTCTTGACAAACATGAGGGTATGCTAATCGTTGCTTTATCCAGAACTCTTCGTAACCATTTTGGTTGAACCATGCCCTCACGTCATCACAGTCATTTTGAAGGTTGATGATTCCTCCTGCAAATCTTGATGCACACTTTCCACATCGGCCACAAATGGATTAATAATGCAATCAGGTACTAAAAGTTCTTTCAGATCCTTAAACCTTATCAACAGATCATTCTTAAGTGAATCAAGATGAGCACAATAAATTCCTAATTCACTATCCACTTTTCAATTGCTGCAGGTATGGAAACTGGCAAAGCTCTTGATGGCCAAGGTTATTTTTAAGCAAAGTTAATTTGCTGATGAAAGTCATAATGATTCCTTTTGATTTTATTATATTCATTTTGTTCCCTTGAAGCTTCACGTTGACTTCATTAAGCTTTTCAAAAATATCTGTTAGATACGCCATGTCCTATATGCTACACTCTACATAATAGTAATACCATACACTACAATTCTATAGTTGGTATTATTATAGTATCCAATTAACACTTTTGAACATCCACAGTCTATCTAGATCCTGATATTTTGATACATCACTCTTTCTTAAATTCCCACATGCCATTCCCTTGGTGTCTAGTGCCCTCCAAAAATTCCATAATGCCCCCTTGGGGGCAGTGCCACCCCCGTTGGGAATGACTGCTCTATCTCATTTGCAAGTGCCTTATAATTTGTATCCACGTACAGGAAAAACAGCCCCTAAAAGTTAAAACTCTCATATTATCATATTTTTTCCAATGGTTGTGAGAAAAAATTTAAAGTTTTGCCAAATTACAAGTCTCTAGCTCATCTAAAAGTGCCTTATAATATTTATCCTCATGTGGGGTAGTAATGGGTCAAACAGCTCCTAAAAATAGGAATTTTTACAATGTCGGATTTCTTACATTGGTCTTAGTTTAATATAAATGGCATTATGATATAGACCCATGGTGTAAAGACTAGAAGGTGGAGTCATGCACAGGCGGAAATGCGTCATCCAACCATTGTGACGTAGGGTTTGGGAGAAACAGAAATCTTGCTGTTGCCATTGCTAATGTTAGAGAGTTCGTTGTCTGAGTTCATTTTACTTTTTTGTTATATGTTGGACCTTTTGTTATATTTTATTGTTGTTACATTCTGTTATTCTTTTTAAATATTTAGTATATACTTTACTGAATAAAAATGCCATCTTGTGCAGTATACGGATGTGATAACTACATAACCCAGGAATGACGAAGATAGCCGAAGTTCGGAAATTTAACAAAATCGGTATTAATGTTGCATTTATAAAATAATGCTTCTGGATTCTTATTTCTAATAATTCTAGATAAAACCCATTACAATTGCAAGTTGATACATTTTAGGACTTCCGAGTTATAAACATTCAAAATAGTCAGATCAGGTCAAGAGGGCTAAAAACCGTGCTTTTTTCCAAATATAGCTCGATATAAAATATTTAAATATAAACTAAAAATTTAAAATGTACATCAATTAACGTAGAAATGAGTGCTCTACTCGTTACTTTTCATCACATTAAAATCAGTGGGGCTGTTTTTGAGATATAGTGCTTCAAACTCGGGTATCTAGACTTTCTGCAAGGTCAGTAAGTCCAGAGTCCCTCAGGCAGTGAAATACTACAAATTTCCAAAAAAATCCATCTTCAAGTTGAGGTGGATAACAGCTTGCAGTAGAAAAGATAAATTTAACGTTGCCAATGTTGAGTACTTGGAACAGAAAATTTTCATGTTATGAATAAGAATTAAAATATATGAAATGATCATGTTCTTTTCTTCTTAAGCAACCATTTGCTCAGCCCACTTAGCAAGCAGTTGCTTTATTAAAACCTTGCAACAGCAAATGTTAGGTTACACTATTTGAAGGTGAAAGTTTTGAAGGTGTTGAAAAAGAAGAAGAAATACAAGAAATTGAAATGGGAAATATTTCAGGGAATATGCCACAGGAATTTGCTTTAACACCTTCTCAGGCCATTAGCCAGGAAGGATTGGCTTATGTTGCAGGTTATGTGGCACGTAAATCTCGAGCTACACACAAAAATTTAGGAAGTTCCACATCTGAATTGCCTCTACAAACATGCCTGGATGACTGGATACCATTCATTTCGAAAGGTGGTCTGATAACTCCAAGTGAAAGGTGGCTTGACGCAGCAAAAATTGGAGAGGAAATATTTATTTCTTTCCTTGGAGAAACATACAGAAAGGAAATAAATATTATCAAACAGGTGACAGAAATTGTTACGAGTTATGTTACACCTGATATTCCATTGGATGTTGTACAAATGTACATTAAAACAAGAACTCATATAAGGGTGAGAGAGATAAAGTGATCAAGGTATTAAATGGTAAGGAAAAAAGAAAATTTATAAACAAATTGAAAAAAGTAAGCTTGAAATTTTTTGTGTCAGTGTCTGAGGGGATGTGAGAGAATTCCAGGGGAGAGCGCAAGGCCATGAGAAAAAAAATCAATTTTTCATGTCAAATTATGCTGAAATACCGTATTCACCTGAATCTAAGACGACCTTTTTTTCCAAATTTTCAGCTGTAAATATCAAGAGTCGTCTTACATTCGAATACGAAGTATATTTAAGCATTTAATCAATGGTTTTTACAACAAATGGTATATTAGAGTAAACAATTCACAACAGCAAATTCAAGTATGTACATAAAGAAGTGAAATAAACAAATAGTAATAACAATAAGAAAAACATGACGGGAATAATAATTATTTAGATTAATAATCATCATCGACGATCATAACACAGACGACGTACTTTCATCTTGCACGTAATGGCAACCGCAATGTCAAAACAAATGAGAGCGGAAATCATTGGGATTCCCCTTTCAAACGACGCACCGCGATTCACTAAGTGTGACAGTAATTTTGAGTTGTGCATTCTTGATTTAAATGCACAACCCTTAAGTTAAAATGACAGATCATGTTGAAGTACGTGGCACGAGTGCAAAGGGAAAGTTAACAAAGGAATTAGACGGAGCTAAGATACAAATTTTAAGCTGATCGTGATAAATTACGCCGAAAAAACTAATAACTGTGATGCGAGTAGAAAGTTCGGTGTATCTGAGGCAAATGTGCGTCGATGGAAACTCTCAAAACAGGAACTAGAAAAAGCCAAAGCCACAAGGAAGTCGCACAGTGGTCCAAAATTAGGCCGATTTCATGGCATTGAAGAAGAAGTAGTCAAGTTTGTGCACACCATGAGGAAGAACGGTATGCCTGTTTCGACTAATTATACTTAAAGCTAATGAAATTACTAGAGGACTTAATATATCATTGCAAGAATTCAAGGCCAGCAGAAGTTGGTGCGTGAGAATGATGCGACGAAATAATTTTTCTTTACTGCGACGAACTTCGCTGTGTCAGAAATTGTCAGAAGACTATGTTGAAAAACTTCTCGCTTACCAGAAATACGTAATTGGACTTAGAAAAACCAATAATTACCTTTTGAGCCAAATAGGAAATGCCGATGAAACTCCGGTTTTCTTCTACATGCCATCTAATTATACTGTGAACGAAAAAGGTGCGAAGTCCGTCCTAATTAAAACTACAGGCAACGAAAAAATGCGAGTCACGGTAATGTTGGCGGTTTTAGCAGATGGGACTAAATTACCACCATATGTGACTCTAAAGCGGAAAACAATACCTAAGAAACATTTGCCAAGTGGAATAATAGGTGTCAAGAAAAGGGGTGGATGACTAAAGAACTAATGAGAGATTGGTTACATGTGGTGTGGAATAGACGGCCAGGAGCTTTACTGAAACAAAGAGCAATGCTTTCACTGGATGCATTCAAGGACACATCTCCTGAAATTAAAAACATAATGAGTGCGATGAATATTGATCTTATTGTAATACCTGGAGGAATGACATCGCAACTTCAAGTTTTAGATGTTGTTGTCAATAAGTGTTTTAAAAATAATTTAAAGGTTTTGTATTCTGAGTGGTTACAGAGTGGAACTCACACTTTAACACCAAAAGGAAATCTTAAGAAACCTGAAGTTGCAATGCTCTGCCAATGGGTCAAGGCATCGTGGCAACAAATAAATGCAAAAGTAATAGTGAAAGGATTTAAGAAATGCTGCTTATCTAATGCCATGGATGGGAGTGAGGATGATGTTTTGTGGGAGACTGATGATGAAGTTGAGAGTGACAAAGATAGTGAGCATGAGGAAAATAGTGAAGGTTGCATAGACAGTGATGATGACTAACACAATAAAATGATTTTATGCAGCACTTGGATTGAATGTTTTTTTGTTGTCCTGAAATGAGTATATACTTTCAATGCAATTTGTTTGAAAACCTGAATGGTTCTATTTGTGATGTGATCTTATGATTTTAAAATGTTAAAAGACAATGACATTCAAGAAAAGTATAAGAGAAAATAAATATTTCACAAGATTTATAATTTTTGTAGTCATGAAGGTCAATTTGAGCTTTTTTCTCTTTTGGAATCATCAAAATGGGGGGTCGTCTTAGATTCAGGGTCGTCTTGGATTCGGGTGAATACGGTAGTTTAAACGTGTTTTTCAATCTTTCCAATACATACAAGATACATGGGTAAAATAAATACAAATAAATTGATCATGAATAATGATGTCAATACGAGTGCAAAGAGTTACATTTATTTCAATCGAAAACATGGTGGGGCATGACGGCTTAGTAGAAACCAAAAGGGAGACGTCATGTCAAAAAGTTTGGGAACCACTGCTATAGATAATATATTATTATAGATATCCTATGTCAGAAGTAGCTACATGTTATAGATGGCTTACGGAAAATTCACCGACCACAATTCACTGAAACACAATTCACCGACCACAATTCACCGATTCACAATTCACCGAAACCATAATTCACCGAATCGCAATTCACCGAAAAGTAAATTCACCGAACCACAATTCATCGAATGTATTATTCATCGAAATTTCCAATTCACTTTATGAAGATGGGAGAGAGCGGAAGTAATATAAACGGAATGTTGGCAACAATAGTAAGTAACAATAAACCATTAACGTTTAAGGAGTAGTGGGTATGGGGAGGAAAGAAGGAAGATGAAATGGTATAACAAAATGAAATACTAGCATCATTGATGTCATTCGATTGCAAATAACTGGTACATGAATAATAAATAAACAATTACGCTCACAGGAGTAGGGGGAGGAGAGGGGGAAGGTTAAACATTTAAAAACGGAATACTGGCACAATTGGTGTCATTCGATTGCAAATAACTCATAGATGAATAATAAACAATAAAAAAACAAATGATGCACTCAAGGCTTATGGTAGGGGGAGGTTAAACATTTAAAAACGGAATACTGGCACCATTGGTGGCATTCGATGGCAAATAACTCGTAGATGAATAATAAACAATAAAAAACAAATGAGGCACTCAAGACTTATGGTAGGGGGAGGAGAGTGGGAAGGTTGAACATCAAAAAACATAATACTGGCACCATTGGTGTCATTCGATTGCAAATACCTCGTAGATGAATAATAAATAATCAAATCACTCACTCAAGGCTTATGGTAGGGGGAGGAAAGGACACAATGGCACCATGGGTGTCATTCGACTGCAAATAGATGAATAATAAAGGGAATAAAGGGAAATTTGAAATCAACATTGCCTTTCCGAATTACAACACGTACAGCGACTCTGTCCTTTCAGCTATCCCTTTCAAATAGTTTACAGAGCACATAAAATATTAAACAAAGTAACGACGATGAAAATATGATTGTTTTCATTGTCATTGGTCTATGTTACATAATTTTCTCGGGATTTCAAATTTCTTCCTTGGAATAAATAGGAACAGGGTCTGCTAAAGTTTTTGTTGAGCTTTTCTAAGTCTGAAATTATTAATTTTTGATTTCTTTGTGAGTAAAAACCAAAAAAACTGGGACCAAGTTTTACCGCATGTTATAAAAACGTGAATTTATAGAAGCACTCGAATTTCCTCATTTCAAAGCAATATGGTGATCCAAAGAAAATTGCATTAATATTTTCAGCATATATCTGTGGCTTTACTGAATCACTTGAATTATGTCTGGTGCAAAACTCTCATATTTTGCGCATATGAGACTTTTTTCATTTCGCATCTCCTGAAGCTATACTTTATCTTCTTAGAAAAGCGCAACAGAAACGTTTACCAGACCCTGCTCCTATTTCTTCCAAAGAAGAAAATTTGAAATCCCGAGAAAATCATGTAACATAGACCAATGACAATGAAAACAATCATATTTTCATCATCGTTACTTTAACGAAATTCTACGATACATATCAACGGAGTTAGGAAACAGGCGAGGTAGACGGTGGGGGAGGATGGAAACTGAAGGGAGAGTGAGAGGTACCAACTAAACATAAAGTAACGAATGAAATGTCTCATCTGCGCAAAATTTGGACTTGCTTTTTTAGCTTGATCGCTCTTATCTTAATTTATTATCATTCAAATTATACTTACATATTTCATCCTAAAGATTGCTAAGGAGGGAAAATAGTTTTAAATAAGAAGATTGATTTTGAAGGTTGCTAAAAACATTAACAAACATGAACCGTCATCATCAAAATCCATGTCAATCGATACTTTAAGCAGCCCTCAAGAGAGCTTTGTCATACCTAAACCTAAAGAGATGAACCTAGCCTAAAACTTCTGTTGTTACATAAGTTACTCATATACTAAATGTAAAACTCACATAAAAGTCATAACTTGGGACAGAAACACCTAATAGCCTTTATTAAGTCTTTAAACAAATCATCCTTGCTACAGTGTTTTCTTTGCCACATGTACTCTAAAAGGTAGTCTTCCAGGTGCTCTTCTGACATGCGGCCAATTCTTCTCTGCATATCTCTTTTTATAACGGACCAGTATCCCTCAATATTTTCAGTGTGCAGGATCTACCGCATACGTCCGTAACCCCTCCACATATCAGTAATTACATTGGACCACACTTCAATGGTATAATTTTTTCCAGGGTCGACGCGTCCCTCTTGTCCACAAGACACAAGAATGATCGGCGTGTTTCCCTGTCAATGCCCCCAACCACCCACTTCATCTTCGTCAAGCGGCCGCGATTATATTTTCGCCTTCCAAACGCGCTCTCGTCGATTTCCACCGTTTCCCCAGCTCCTCCAATTTTTTTGCTGTTTTCTAACAACCACACAAACAGAAGCTCGCGGAAGCTCAACAGTAAATGTCCAATGGTACATCTACCTAACCCCGTCTCCCTAACTATGATGGCTGTGGGATATTTTAATATGCAAGCCACCATTACACTTAATATGTCCTCAATTGGAACCTTCCATGCCGCAAAAAAAGTCCCACTGCGAATGGATGTCTTTTTTCTGCAGTCTACCCTTGTGCACCTATATACAGGTTGATTATTTGTTCCGCCATTGCGGCTGATCCCTCTCCATCGGCCGCACACACAAATTTTCTGCTCCGCTATTATATCAAAAGATATTAAAAACGGCAGTATAAAATATTTAATGCACAATAAAAATTTGGAATGTATATCAGGTAACGTAGAAATAAATTCTCTACCCACTAATTTTCACCGCATCAAAATCACTTTTACCGTTTTCGAGATATACCTCTTTAAACTCGGGTATCTAGACTTTTTGAAAGGACAGTAGTGAATGGTCAAGGTTTAGTCAACCTAACATTTTTTATGGAGTTATTTTTGAGCCCATTGTCCAATTTCAATAGGCCATAAGAGTAGCATGGCTTTCTGTGCAAGCCAGTACAAAAATACTTTTTTAAATTACTTAAAATTAATGTACGAACTTGGGACAAAAACTGTTATATAGAAAAAAAGAATGGAGTTGCATAATCTTGAAAGCAGAATTAAAATATGTGCCAAATTAGCTTCAATAATTGATTGTAATCACATGAAAATGCTTTTTATTCTCGCGCAGTTTTTATTTAACCCGGCTAGAAACCCGAGAAAATTTCATTACGATCATCCGCTGGGAAAGTTTCAAATCTTTATTTTCCCATAAGTTTACAAGTAATTTTTAGTGCAAGATTTTTTCTTTCGTTCATCTAAATAGGTAATTGTGAACAGGCTTTTTTAATTTTTGATTTATTCGATGGTTAAAACTGTGTACTATCTTATTCTTACGATGTTTACATGTTACATAGTCAGTCTTACTGTTAGATTCACTAACTCCGTTGAAATTCAATGGGCAGTTCTGCTAGTGTTTAATATTTTCTGCGTCGTGTAGACTATTTGAAAGGTATAGCCAAAAGGACAGAGTCTCTGTATGTGTTGTAATTCGGAAAGCCAATGTCGATTTCAAATTTCCCTCCTAAAAAGCTTAAGGCAATTCGAAGCGCTTACGTTGGTACCTCTCACTCTCCCTTCAGTTTCCGTCCTACCCCACCCTCTACCTCGCTCATTTCATTTTCCTAAGAATCCGTTAGGATACGGTAGATTTTTTAATAAAATGTACCTTAATATCGTTTAGCGTCCCCGCTCACCACTCTGGACTTCTCAGTTTCCGAAACAACAACTTTCAATAGTTTTAAATTGATTTTTGCTTTGAAATATACTTGAGTCAATTCAGTACAACTTCCACTTTAGATACTATAAATTCCGAGTAACTCCTTTTATAATAGACAATGCTAACCTAAAATTAATCCATGCTGAAAAGTGAATAAATAAATTTCTTTCTTTAAAATATAATAGCCACTCTTATTAGATTTAATGGATTATAAGCCTTAGAACTTACTCTGTATTAAATAAGCACCAAACTTCCTTTTATAAAAACAAATCAATTCATTGAAAGATCCATTGTTGTTTCTTTGAAAATTGCCTGTTAACAGTTTTAAATGTCCTTTTAATTTTAATTTATATTCGTTCCCAAACTTCGGCCATTGTTACGAAATTAATTCGAGGAATAACAATATAAATTCGTAAGCACTTATGGTTTACAAAGAATTTAATTTAAGAATGCTTTTTATTTCCAATTTTTCTAAAATGACACTGTTGATACATAAAATTTTTTATATTTACGTTAATATACTTATTTTCCACAAAACATGCCAATCTCTCCCCTTCCTTCCTCTCTCTCTCTCTCGTATTGAAGCACTCAAGGCACGCTTATTCCCAGAAGGATGTATACAATAATAGTAATTTGAGGTGTAACAATGATAATGGTCAACATAGCAACATCATGTTAAAATGGCGAGATTTCCACAAAATATGCAAATTAAACATTTAACATGGAATATTTCGAACTGTGGGCGAAAAAAGACGAACGGAATAAGAAACTTTATAACTTTTTCTTCAAAATGGTTCAAATCTGAAGGTCGTCTGTTAATTTCTTCTAATTTTAATTTCCAGAAGCCTGCACGTCGAAAAATCGCGTTTTACATGTAAAGTAATGGAAATGCCTCTCTTGGAGACGAACCAAGGAATTTTTTCGCGATTTAAATTCGTAATTCTCTGAATAAGTGTTAATCAAGCATCCCTAGCATATTTCAAGTTTCTATCATTATTATTTCTCGAGTTATTAGCGTTTGCATAGTGTGACCAACCAACCAACAGACGATGGCTTTTATTATATTAAATAATATTTATATTTTTACACATTTCCAGGGGGAGCAGCTGCCCCCCGCCGCCAATGATGGACAACATTGCCTATTCACGAGTTTCATGCTTACACAACATAAAAGTTAACATTTCAGAAAGGAAATGTGGATTTGGCGAAAGTGATAAGATAGGAAATCAAATTATCGTTATATTTGAATGCCATACACTTGGAAGCGTATTGTATACAAACAAATTTGGTTAATTGTTAAGAAAAGCTAAGTGAAAACGTATTCTTTGTAGGTGGTTTTCAGTTTTTCGCAGAATAAAATGTTTTTGTATATTCTGTATACTCCCTAGAATTGGCGGTGAAAGTTTTTTGTTATAACTCATGAAAGACTGCTTATAGCAATGGCAGAAATCTAAAACATATTTTATTACTCAAATCCCTTTGAAGAACGAATAACTTTTATTGTTCACCGAAATTTTTGATTGGAACATGAAAAAGTCAGTCTGCGAAAAACTTTTTTGCCTAATTGATTTAGAGTCATACATTCAGCGAAGAAAATGTACAAAAATGCTGAAATTTACTTTTGGAAAAGACACCAATCCAATATAATTTGTAGTTCTCATGATATGGGTGTATAAACAAAAGCGCGGAGTGTGCCGGCCGATAAATAGATGGAAGCGATATTTTCACGTTTGGCCTCCCTAACTTTTTTAAAAACCAAGGAAACCTAAAGCCATTCAACATATTTTGTGGTACCCGCTTTACAATTGAATGAATAAAAGTTGAGCCTTATTAATTTTAATATTTTCACTAGAATAATAATGAGAAGTTATAATAATAAATAAGTATTCCCAATTTGATGTAGACTTCCGATATCATTATAATGCCATTATTATTAAACTATAACAAATTTTCAATTGAATGAAACCCATGGTGCCAGTATTCCATTTTTAAATGTTTAACCTTCCCCCTTTCCTCCCCCTACCATAAGTCTTGAGTGCGTCAATTGTTTATTTATTGTTTATTATTCATCTACGAGTTATTTGCAATCGAATGACACCAATGGTGCCAGTATTACGTTACAAAATGTTTAACCTCCCCCCTTTCCACCCCAACCATTGGCCTTGAATGCGTGATTTTTTTATTTATTGTTTATTATTCATTTACGAGTTATTTGCAATCAAATGACACCCATGGTGCCAGTATCCATTTTCAATGTTTAACCTTCTCACTCTCCTCCCCATACCATAAGCCTTGAGTGCGTGATTTGTTTATTTATTGTTTACTATCAGAATCTCCCATTGAATTTCAACAGATTTAGTGAAGCTTCTACAGCACAACATACAAACTCTTTAAAATATATAGTAGATATTTTTTAACTTACAATTAGCTTTTCTTAACAATTAATCATATTTGCTTGTAACAATCCGTTTCCAAACATATTGCATTCAAATATAAGGATAATTTTATTTCCTATCAGATTACTTTCACCAAATCCAGCTTCATTTCTTGTGTAATTATGCCTCGCTGAAATATTTACTTTTATGTCTTTACATGGAACGTGTATAATTATAAAAATGGAGTTTCTCAAGGCAATATATATGCTAATTTCATTGGAAATAGACTTGGAAGAAAAAATATGTTGGCGAGATAGCTTGTGTAAATTGACGGTTACGCAAAATGCGTTGACGGCTTTGAACGCTCAACTGTTTGAATTTCGGTAAAACTTTAGATGGAACGTGTATAATTATAAAAATGCAATTTCTTAAGGCAATGTAAATGTTAATTTCATTGGAAATAGACTTGGATGAAAAATTACTTGACGAGATCGTTGTTACTATATTTGACCTTTTGTGAAAATGAAGATGAATGAAATTATTGTCACTGAATGTGGAACATTATTCAACTACACGAAATTATTAATTGGAGTAATATTTCAAAATGCCAACAACTAAACAATTTCCCACACATTTCTTCGATCTCGAATAATATATTCTAAGATGTGCATGAATGTCCAGCACACTTCAGCATAAAATCTACGAAATTTACGTTTTTGCCAAAAAATTGTGGAAATTTTTGGGTGTTCGGCTTTAATCCGGGGTCGGCTTCTATTCGGGCAGATACGGTACTGTGAGACATATTAAATTGTTCAGGGTCCAAAAAAATAGCAAATTTCGATTGAATATTTTTAAAAAATCTTCGTATACAAAGTTAAGAAAAATCTGCCAAATACGATCTAAATCTCGTGTTTATATGGTATACTACGTCATTTCTGAGAGAGAAGCCATCCAGTCAACGTTTTCAGAGGTAAATTGGAAAGCATATTATCCGTGTGGTCTCGGGCGGTCCTGCGATCGGGAGTATAAAAATTTACAGGCATTCTCGGGCAGTCCGGTCGCGAGAGGGTTACGGTCGTTTTCAAATGAGTTGTCGGGTAAGATTTCGGCCGCACTCGGGACCGCTCGTATCTCTTCGCTGCCAGGAGGAGGGGGTAGTACCTCCTAGCAGAAAGCTCAAGCTCGACGTTGCCAACTTGACACCAGAACACACAACGTTTGGTGGGCATTTAAAGGGACTTTACGAATGGAAACATTTTTTATACATTGTGGCACTTCACGATAAGTTACAGAAATGAAATTTGGTACGTTCGTAGGTATGGTTGGTTACTACAATAATTCGAAGATAAGATTTCCTTAGGTGCCCTCGGTTCGATTCCAGACCGTCCGGAATATTCCTCGTTTAATTACACGCAAAAGAATTTAAACCACCATACCGTGTATACCATATGGAATAGAGAGCTGAAATTTTTTGGAATAAAGTATGGAGTACACTGTAAAAACACTGAGACTTTTCACCTTGATGTCCCGGGTTCGACTAGAAAAATATACTAGAATAAATTAGTTGGTTGGCTTTTTTTATCAACCGAAATTTTTTAAAATTTGTTTTGTTATCGTATCACACACGTAACATGCGCTTAATCAAACAAATGAATTTTGCCGCTATATTCTTGATAAAGCATTTTATTATTTATGATATTCTTAAACAAGCATTAATCCAATGGGCACGCCAAGGGTTGTGCACTATTTTCTTGGCTTGACTTCCAAGAATTGAAAATTTTGGATTCTCCATTGCTTACGCACCGGTTATGCAGTTAACGCAATGCAAATAACAAAAATATTCAGTAACAAAATAACTGAACAAACGAAATAACAAAACAAATAACGAAGTAACTGAATAACTTATAACGAACGATGTAAAAAACGGAATGAAAAACAAGGAAATTGAATTAACAAAGATAAAAAACAAAATATGTAACTAAAAAACAAATAACGAAGTAACTGAATTACTTATAACGAACGATTTAATAAACGGAATGAATAACAAGGAAATTGAATTAACAAAGATAAAAAACAAAATATGTAACTAAAAAGCTCAACGAACAACAACTTTAACTGCACAATTTCAGCGGCGTAAGCACGTGGCAACACAGCACACTCAGACACGATGTCACCACTACGGAGTCCCGATAAAGAGTGAGCTCTCGGACGCCTAGGCTCCTCCTCCTACTTTCCTATTGGTTCGCTCAGTGCCTCGTCCCCGTCCACTTTCTCTTTTACCTCCCCCTCATCTGCCAAGTCATTTGAAAACAGGCATAAAATCAAATTTTTTTTCTTGAGTGGCCTTGTGAAAAGTGGGGGTCGGCTTACAATCGATTAAATACGGTACTTCCGCACTCCTCCCATCTTCATAAAGTGAATTGGAAATTTCGATGAATAATACATCCGATGAATTGCGGTTCGGTGAATTAACTTTTTGGTGAATTGTGATTCGGTAAATTGGGATTCGGTGAATTGTGGTTTCGGTGAATTGTGAATCGGTGAATTGTGGTCGGTGAATTTTCCTAGACTCATTATAGATATGTATTCTGCAAGAATATCTGCTGTATTCTTCGTATACATGACATTTTTCAGTCATTCTTTATGTTATGGTTGGCTATCATCCAATTATACACTTTGATTGTCTATAGTGAGATTGACAACATTGGAAAAAGGTAGCAGATATTTTGTTATAATTTTATAATAACAACTACCATTCACAATTTTGTTAGCTCTTAAAAAATAAGGCTATGATAAGAACATTTAATGCAAAAACGAGGTTCCATAAAATACAACTACACAGGGAAAAAGACAAACCTGCACATAATGAATGCTTAGAAGGTGCTCTTGAGGTTTCTTTTGCAGTTCCTCTTCTACTGGTTCTTTCAAAGCATCCACCACTGCTAGCATATGGATAGGCTCTTTGTCTCCCAATGAATCATGTTTCAGTGAAACGCTGCCAACATATAGGGTAACACTAAGATCAAATGTGTGCTGCTTCATCTGTGCTTCCAAAGTGTCCAAACGGAATTCAATGACAGATACATCTACTGGATCAACCTCTCTTCCCACACTCACAGAAATCTCTGAAAGAAATGGATGCCGACATTAAGGGCTATTCTGTTGTTCTACTAGAATTACATATTTATAACCATTGTTTCATGATTGAATACAAAGAAAAACAGGATGAAAACAAATTTTGTTTTGCAATAACTCATTTTATTTACAGTTAAATATTTGGTGGAATTAAACGAAGTTATTCTGAAACAAAATTTGTTTTCTTTCATGTATAGTGGAGTTCCAAAAAGTCATAGTTTGCTTAGTGCACAACAAAAAGCATTAAATCAAAAGACTCAGAAAAAAGCACTGAAAGACAAAAATCTCTACACCAACACGTTTACTTGCAATGCCATTTTTTGGGTGATAACTAACAAATCTAATCTACAAAAGTACATAAACAGGTGCACCCACACTTATACAGACCAAGTGACCTATGTGATAGAGAAAACAGATAAAGCAACAATACATGCAAATTAAATCACAAAAAATGTTGACTTTACATTACAAAATTGTTACCATTATTGAAATTTAAGAAGAGGATGCATGTAATATTACGTATTAATAACCCATAAAAATTGATAGAAAGGATGATCCGAAGATCCTTATGCGACAGGCATAAGCTGTTATGATGGGAAATGAGGAAACAGGAGAAAAAATCTGCCATGACCGGGAATCGAACCTGGGCCTTCCACTTGCCGGGCGGATATTCTACCACTGAACTACTGTGGCAGACTAATTCTCCTGTTTCAGAACGGGAATATTTTCTTAGGTTGGGACCAAGCTAGCTATGCTAGTATCAATCAGCCCCAACAGATGTCCTCAAGGAGATACATCAAAGAAAACCCCTACCCTCTCAAATGGTGAGAATGCCATGATATAAATTGATAGAAAGGATGATCCGAAGATCCTTATGAGACAGGCATAAGCTGTTATGATGGGAAATGAGGAAACAGGTGAAAACCCATAACCCATAAGAATGCAAAAAGCAGAAAATGTAATTGCATCTCTTTTAATGTTTTAAGTTTCTCATACGAAGTATCGAGAAAGTATTGTTTTCGCGAAAAAATTCGACCTCGAGATTTTTACGGAAATACACGATTTAGGCGTCGCTGAAACCGAAAAAGTGGTTTTCGCAATGCCGTCTGTCTGTCTGCCTGTTACTGACTCTGGAGCCTAGAGGGAAGAACGAAAATGAATGAAATCTCATACTTAGGCATTTTATCATACTGAGAAGAGTATACATAGAAATGGTTGACATTGATCAATAATTAAGAGTAGTTTATTCTACTCATTTTTAACAACAATCCGATATTCTCGAAAATGGCTCTAATGATTTTGATCAAATTTCGTGCAGTTACTTGAGTTTACACCTTCAATAATACTGTATAGTTCATATTTCTCTAAAAATGAATATAAGGCTAGTTTATTCTTGGACAACTTTAACAAAAATTGGATTTTCTAAAAAGTCTCATACGATTTTCATTTTCTAAAGATAACTAAACGACGCATTAGTACCTATATATGAGAAAGTTTATACAATGTATGTTATACCAATTTTTTAATATGCATGAGGACTGGCCACAGGCGGGTTGAACAGCATGCAGTTCAGCTTTGTGCCTTTACGTCCGCTTAGTCTGGTGAGCTTCATGATTATAGCATGCTGCATTGTTTTGTAATGGCTTATTTATTTATTCACGTGAGTGTTCAGTGCGTTCTGCAATTTTAGTACAGGTATACCTCACGATACGGTTTCGCAATATGCCTTTTTCGGTTTTACGCTCACTAGACTTAATGACTCCACCTCACAATCCACTCACTTGATTCAGACTTACGCTCTTACAAATCCTGGACAATGAAGAGCGTTTCTCTGTCCACTGAAAAGGGCCTATACCCAAGAAATGAAAAGCAACTTTTTTTCAATATGTACAAACTACTTTTAAACTTAAAAAATCGGTACAACATACAGTGTACAAACTTTCTCATATATAGGTACGAATGCGTCGTTTAGGTTTCTTTAGAAAATGAAAATCGTATGAGCCTGTTTTTAGAAAATCCAATTTTCATTAAAGTTTCCCAAGAATAAACTAGCCTTGTATTAATTTATTGAGAAAAATGAAATATGTAGTATTATTGTAGATGTCTACTCAAGTAACTTTACAAAATTTGATCAAAATAGTTAGAGCCGTTTTTGAGAAAATCAAATTGTTGTTAAAGTTGCTTAGAATAAACTAGCCTTATATTCATTTTTTGAGAAATATGAACTATACAGTATTATTGAAGACATAAACTCAAGTAACTGTACAAAATTTGATCAAAATCGTTGGAGCTGTTTTTGAGAAAATCGAATTGTTGTAAAAAATGCGTAGAATAAACTACTCTTAATTATTGATCAATGTCAACCATTTCTATGTATACTGTGCTCAGTATGATAAAATGCCTAAGTACGAGATTTCATTCATTTTCGCTCTACCGTCTAGGCTCCAGAGCCAGTAACAGGCAGGCAGACAGACGGCATTGCGAAAACCACTTTTTCGGATTCAGCGACACCTAAAACGTATATTTCCGTAAAAATCTTGAAGTCAAATTTTTTCGCGAAAACAATACTTTCTCAATACTTCGTATGAGAAAGTAAAAAGACAGCGTAGAAATACGCAAAGTAAACAATCAAGAGAAATCCCAGACAACTCTTCTCAGAGTCAAAAACTGGATTTAGACCATGACTCATAATGGTAATTATTATAAATTATCTCATCTTGAATAAGAACAATTAATTGTTTACCCTTTATAGGGCAAGACGTCAAGGAATGAAAATCAAACTTCATTTTCATTTATAACTGCTAAATATCATATTATATTAACCAAAGAAAGTCACAATTTAAAAAAGTGGTACACTATTGTACCAGTAACCTATAAAGGGTTAAATCCCTCAGGCTCTGTTTTTACGCAGTTTTGCGTGATTTATTGTTCTTCATTCACACATGTTGAGACATCTTTTATATGGCTGCTTTTTATAACTCACTGTTGTGTCTATCAGTGGCGTATACTGATCCTCGATGGTGTGTGTGCAGTTAGCGTGGAAAAAAAAGCTTTATGCAACCCGTACTACATCAAGGAAAAATCCAAGTGCCATCTCTATTATATCTACTCCTTCAATGTGTTCTGGCATTTATCCCATAAATATAGAATACATCGCTCGATTTTTAATGTGGTTTTCTTATAAAAAATTGGTTACATGTAAAATGAAATGTTTAAAATTGCATGTGAAAGAACAAAGCATATTGGTAAAATGAAAGTACAGTAAACCCTCGATTTAATGGACCTCGGTTTAGCGGACTTCGGATTTAATGGACAAAATCTGCCGGATCCGAGTTTTGTGCAAATTTCAGGCAATAACGGACTCTGCCCCAAACAATGGGGCGTTGTTTGGCAAATCAGTCCAGACAATGTAGTACACTGTACGCAATACAGCTGACTCGAAGAAAGTGGCTATCTCAGCCTCTTTGCTTGAGTTCTCTCTGTGCATAAAGCTTCATTAATTTCGATGCTCAAATAATATTTTGAAGTGAATAACTCTTTTCTTTCGTCTATTTGAAGGTGTAATTGGCATTAAATGAATCGGAGGCAACAAAATTTGGTGGGGCTAAATGAAAAAGTTCCTCGGTATGATAACCCCGTAAAAGCAAAAGTGTGCTGAACAAGGGATGCCTGTATACGATTTTTTGCTGATTAGATTTGTGGTTTTTGAATTAGTTTGGCGGCCCCTCCCTCCCCCCCCCCCACACATAAACATGCACACATACAGTCATCACCCAGAAAATAGTGAAAATGTGTTCAGAGGACCTTAAAACATATATTTCACATTAAAATGTTAAATTTTATTTTTTCATGAAAACAATATTTTCTCTAGAGCATATGGAAGAGTAAAAATAATGAATTAAATAACTCACAAATAACTTTTGAGAAAAATATTCTACATGTGATATTTTCACAATGAGACAATGGAGTACATTTTTGATACTATGCTATTTATGTAAATCAAATACTATTTTACTTAAACACCAAGGTAAATTAATTCTCTTACCATTTGCCTGGAATGTTATTTCCAAAAGGGTGGATTGCAAAACCACAGGAGTAGCAGGTACCTGAGGTTGGTAATTAGGGACAATCCTGGCACCTATAGTGCCTAATTCATTAACATTATACATACTGGATGCAAGGGAACAGGTATCCTGAAATGAATAAATAAATAAACATATATATTACATCTAATCATATATGTTGGGCATGCTAATTTAAGGGTTGATTATGTTACACAGTGAACATTTTGGAAACAGCCATACTTGCCATGTAAGCATTTGGATGAAATACAGTTTATAATGATACTGACGAATTCCTTGTTGGAAAAATTATATAAACCCTTAATCTACTTATGTCAGGCTTATATTCGGTGTTCTTGGGGCATATGAGTTAAGAATCCAATATGGCGGACCCGAACATTAGTACAAGTGTAGCTAGTGATAAAAATGAAATTATTAATGGAAAGTGTGCAACAGAAATGTGCTATGTATGTAAGAAGCAATTTAAAAGAAAATCAGAGGTGTTGGAATGTGATAATTGCGCACAGACTGTGAACAAAAACTGTTCAAGAAAGAACAAGGAATGTATGATGTGTGAACCATGTTTTACCTGTGAAATGGACAAAGTGAAGGAGGTAAATAGAGATGTGGTCTGTCTGAAGTTAATAGAGGAACTCGGAAAGGCTCAAAATAAAATAATTGAACTGACAGAAAGGATTACCAGTCTCGAAACAGAGTTAAGGTTAAGAAATGAGAGTAACTATAATGTAAATAAAACAGTGTCGTATAAGCAAGCATTAGAAAACATGAAAAGAAGTGAGATAAATGCTAATAACAGTAGTGGTGTTATTATTAAGAAGGATGAACATGAAGCAAAGGATCAAGTGTTCGTTGTGAAAGCGAAAAACTATACAATGAGAGGAAAGATAAGTAAGCTCATTAAAGACAATGTGAAACCTTCAGACATAAAAGCGAAAGTAGTGAACTTAAAAGAAATGAAGAGTGGAGAAGTATTGATCAGGTGTAATGATGAAATTTCAGTGGAAAAGTTGATGGAATCAGTGATTCAAAAGTTCGGGGAAAAAGTAGAGGTGTCTAAGAATTTGAAGAATAAATGCAAGCTTGAGATATCGATAGATAAAGAAGCTGCGGAAAACATTGAAACTAGCCATCTGGAGAGAATGTTGATAGATCAGAATGGCATAGAAAGGATGGATGATGATTATTGCTTTAAAGTAATATACAGATGTACACCAAACAATAATGGTAAAACACTGATTGTGTTTGAGGTGGATGATACCACAAAAGAAATTATTTTTAGTGATAAAGGAGGGATGATTGCGCTAGAATGGGAAATGTATGAGGTAAGAATGCATATTAACATTATACATTGCTACTCTTGTCAAGGTTATGGGCATAAGAGTGCTGGCTGTACATCAAAAGTGCTGTGTTGTAAATTCTGTGGGGATAATCATGACTGGAATCAATGCCTGGAGGAATATCCGTTTTGCATCAATTTTTTTAGAAGAAACAAGAGAAATCCACATTTAGATGAATGGGACTGTTATCACATGGCCTACAGCAGACCGTGCAGAGTATTCATGGACATCAAGACCTGGCTAAACAGCAAATGGAGGAAGCACACAGGCAAGCAGTGAGATAATATATTTGAACATTGCAGGTTTGACTAGACATAAGGATGAGTTAGCGTGGCTCATGTTTAAGAGAAAACCTGTAATTGTATGTCTAAGTGAGATGCATGTGACTGAAGAAGTGGAGGTACAAGAGTTATATATTCATGGGTAAAAAAATATTTCATTGACGTCCAAAAGTAACCACACTGGTGGTGGTTGTATTTATGTAAGGGATGATCTGAAGGTGGATAAAGTTTCTAGGCATGTAGTAAAAAGAAATTGTTGGTTGTTGGATGCACAAATTGTTAAAGATGGGTCTAAAATAGTTATTTACACGTTATATCATTCTCCAAGTAGCTCTCATGCAGACTTCATGAATTTTATGACTGATTGCATGGAGGATATTATTGACAACTAGTAGCCCATTGCAGCTTCGCTAGCAATTTTATAAAAAAACATGGAATGTATAAAATATTATAACCATTTCTTTTTTAATATTCAAATTTTCCATATATAACAAAAATATTTATTTATTAGTATCATATATGGCATTATAAATATCAATGATATAAATTTAACTTTTAAGCTAAATCTTCTCTATAAACAACATTTAATGTTGTTGTACGTGGGTAATTGGGCATAGCAAATCGAAGATTTTGTCAATTTTTAACTCTCGATGCAGCTACATACAATTGTCCATGAGAGAAAACAGTTTCTTTCAAAGAAACACCAACTGCTTCTAAAGTTTGTCCTTGTGCTTTATTTATTGTGAGCCAAAAAGCTGGTTTAACCCATTAGCACCTAGCATGACCATATGGTCACACCCTGCTTTGCGTTAGAAAAGAAGTGACCATGTGTCTATTTACGGGTTGAATTGCTTTGTGATACATTGTATTCATTAATGGACATGCGTAGACCTTATACTTAGGTGGTTAGTTTCATTTCTTGTGAAGAAGCGCCTTGGGTGGAAGATCGTAATTCAGTTCAAGTCAGAACGGCAAAATGGAAAGGCGATCACAGTAAGTGAAATTATTTTTCTCCAAATATACTGTACATTTAGTGACTGTTTTTACAGAATTAACTACATATTAGTAGATGCATTCACTGGAAAATATTTAGCTACCTATGTTTGTTTTTTATTATTTAAAATAGAATTTTACTATGTTGTGACGATATGGTCACGGTAGGCACTTCAACTACTATTCGGGTCAAATTTTTTTATATGAAATTTAAATTGTGTTACCATTTTTTTAAAATTTGACATGCAAAAGATATATTTAATTTTACATTTAAATTAATGTAATCTGTATTTCTGTTAATTTTTTAGTGCATACAAGTAAAAAATTTATTTTAACCCACTCAAAATAGACCAGAGTTTTCAGAATTTCACCCAACTGATCTCTATCCATCCTTTTTTACGATTACGGAATTAATTTACTTTATTTAAATACTAAGCTCTTTTACTTAAATATTTCTTTAATAACGATCTTTCCTAATAAATGTTCACAATTTCGTACTTAGGAACCTCACACTGCAAGAGGTAATTGAAATATTAGAGGCTGAGGAAAATAACATAGAGGCCATTTATAGAGGCTAATCTCTACTCCAATGAAGACTCCGGAGATGGGGACTACGGGAGTCTCTTGGAAAATCTCACAGGTCGACAGCTTCTTAGCCAAGCAGAGTTGGTGCTCTCCCAGAATTCTCGTCTAGGGGGACATGGTAATGAGGAGATCGATGAAGAAGCAGATGACAATGTGACACAAAAGTAGGTGAAGAAAGCTCGCAGAACAACTGTAACCTGGTCAAAAGATGACTTACCGAAGACGGAAGTAATTTTCCCTCAACTAAATTACGTTACCGAACGTAGTCGCTCACCGACCCAAATTTTTTAGTCTTTTTTTGATGATGAGGTCATCAAATTGTTGGTAAACGAATCAAAAAAATATGCCCTTTTAAAAACTGCTTAGATCCACAGATAATTAGTGGGGAAATACCCAAAAGTTTTTCTTGGTATTCTACTTCTGTCCGGGTATAACAATGTCCCAAGTAAAAGGCACTACTGGGATTCCGCAGGAGATCTTAGAAATGACATGGTGATAAATGCTATGCGTCAAGATTGATTTTTACAAATTTCATGTTTTCTTCATTGTGCAGACAACAACAAAATAGAGGGTCACCAATCCACCTCTGCATTACAAAGTCATGTGATGAAAGACATACGCCTTGATGGGATCGGACATTATGTTGTGCCTTGTTCAGGGAATAAAAGACGCCGTTGCGCTGGAGAGGTGTGCAAAACCGTCGGACGAACTGAGTGTGTGAAATGTGATGTCGGACTTTGTGTGCCATGTTTCCAAAAATTTCACACTTAACTGTAATGAAATTTTAAAGTTATTGTCATTGTTTGGTTTTAATTTAAGGAAACCACATATGTTCCTATATCTGATATATGTTGCCACGAAATGTGCATAGCAAGAATAATTTGATTTCCAGTATTATAAATATTTCGAAAGAAATGTTTAAATATTTTCTTGACTTAGTTTTTTAATATAAATAAACTAACATCTCATTGTTTCCTTTCTATATAAATTAAAATTTTTCGTAGTTTTTCAGCATTACAATTAAAAATTGTAAACATTTTTTCTTCCTGAAATGACTATGAAACCGCCTAGTGTAACCATATGGTCACACTTGATTTTGAAAAAACTACAAAAATTACAAAAATAAATAATTAGGTTATAAGAAGTTACATATAAAAGTTTCGTGCAAATCTGACAAATTTTTATTTACCGGCGCTAAAGGGTTAATGGGAAATTGACATCTCTGCCACCCGAATGGAAAATCAGTATCGGTTGGTTGTAGTGTTATATGGGGAATAAAATAAATTTCACCCGTTTGGCATACTTTTACTTTAAGAAGTCTTGTGCCAACCATATCTTCAACAATAAGTTTAGAGCCGTTACATAGCCCATGTTCAGGAGAAAGATTTCTTAACAGAATAACTATCATTTCATGCTTTAGTGTTAATCGATGTGCAGGGATGCTTGCTGTTTCAATTGAATTGAAGTATTCGACTGGAATAACAGTTTCCTGATGTTCTGTTGTTAATGCATCAGCACTTAAACAATGCCATGAAATACCTGGAAATAGTGAAACCATAGAATATATTCAATCTAATTGTAAGTTTAATTATTTGAGTTACTTATGTTGTTTTAAAAGCGGTTTGCTATGTAGAATACAATGGCAGACAAAAATATTACTAAAACGTAGTAATATAAATAGTAGAAACATCTATCAATAATACAGGCTATCTTTAATTGTTTATATTGTTGCCTTACTCCATCTCTCTCCCTCTCACTCTCCCCCCTCTCTTTCCTCTTCCTCCCCCTCTCTCATTTTAAGGCATTCAAAGTACATTTATGTTCCCGTAAGGATTGATATAATAATCAGATTTTGAGGTTTAACAATATAATGAGTCGCTATGGCAACATTCCGTTAAAATGGCAAGATTTGCATAAAATATGTAAATTAAACGTTTAACATGGAATACTTCAAACTGTGGGCGAAAAAAGATGAACAGAATAAGAAACTTTATAAATTTTTCTTCAAAATGGTTCAACGCTGTAGGAAATAGATTAATTCCTTCTAATTTTAATTTCCAAATGAATAAGAGGCTGCACATCGAAAAATCACATTTTACATGTTAAGTAATGGGAAATGGAAATGCCTCCCTTGGAGTCGAACCAAGGAATTTTTTTGCGATATAAACTCATCATCATCTGAAAAAGTGCTAATCAAGCATCCCTGCAAAATTTTGAGTTTCCATCGTTATTATTTCTCGAGTTATTAGCTTTATGAATCTTAGTGTGACGGACACTAAGCAATTTATTATATAGCTGATTGTGATATTGTTCTAGTTGGTGATTTCAATATAGATATGCTAAAGGATGACTTCTATGCAGTAAAACTTAGAGACTTGATTGGTATGACCGACCTCAAACTCTTGTATGATAAAGCAACAAGAATAGGCAGGGATTCAGAAACACTAATTGACTTAATTTACAGTAATAATAGTGAAATAAGTGTTAATGTAACTGAAGAATGTAATATAACTGATCATGAAAGTCTTGTATTTCTGTATAAATTCAAGAGTCAAAATAATAGAAAACCAACGACAAACCAAAGGTACATGAAGTGCAATATGATGATGTTAAAGGAAAAATTATTAGAAAAAGAAATGTGGATTAATAATTGTGAAAATGTGCATGTTCAAAGTAGTAATTTCTATGAGCAATTTAAAAATGCTATTGAGGAGTCAAAGGAGGTAAAGAAGTGTAAAAAGGTATATGATAAACCATGGCTTTATGGAAATGTAAATATTATGCAGAGTAGAAAAAGACTGAGGGCAGAGAGGTGTATTTATGTTAATGACAGAAGCATTCAGCAATGGGAAAATTATAGAATATCAAGAAACAAATTTGTTAGAGTTTTGAGAAGGGAAAAGAAAAGATATTTTAAGGAAATTATTGATAAATCTAAGCATGATAGTAAAAAGATATGGAAATCTTTAAAACTGTTAATTTCAAGTAAGAATAAAGATGCTGCAATAGAGCATAGTAAGATTGAATTTGATGGTACAAGTGACACGTGTAGCAATAAAGAATTTGCAGAAAAATATAATGAACAGATTGTTGAAAGTATAGTCAAAATTGAAAAGAGTATAATACAACCTAGTCTTCAGAATTGTGACATAATAACTAATATGCCCTGCAAAGATCAGAATGTGAGGCTAACGGAATTTTTCCCGATGAGCATTAAAGACTTGAAGGACATAATATTTAAGCTAAAAAATGGGAAAGCAAGCCCAGATAATATTGATGGGGAAATATTAAAACAGAACTTTGATGTATACGGTGAAGCTTTGGTAAAAGTATTGAATCTTTCACTGGGAAATTATTTGATGAATGGAAATGCTCAATTGTAGTATCAATTCCAAAAGTTAGCAGTCCCAAGAAACCAGAAGAATTGCATCCAATTAATCTATTGCCTGTATTAGAAAAAATAATTGAGATATGGGTACATAAACATGTTATGCACTTTTTTGAAGTGAACAATTTATTTTATAAGTTTCAGTTTGGTTTTTGAAAAAAAATGTCAACAGAAAGTGCTCTACAGGTAGTTATGTCAAAATGGAGAGATGAGTAAATAAAGGAAATATTGTGGTTAGTGTAATGCTTGATCTGAAAAGGACATTTGAGACAGTTAACCGCAAAAAATTGATTAGAAAATAAGAATATTATGGAATAGATGGAATGGTACTTGAGTGGTTTAAAAATTATTTAAGCTATCGATACCAAAGAGTTAAAATAAATGACAGCATTTCTGATAAAATACCTTGTAATATTGGTGTTCCACAAGGAAGTGTTCTCAGTAGCCTCCTTTTCTTAATTTATATTAATGATATGAATTTATGTTGTAACAATGCAGTGTTAAATCTTTTTGCTGATGATGCTCTAGTATATATACCTGGGCAGTGTGCAAAGCAAGAAATCAGTAGACTCAATGTAGAAATAAAAAGTATTGAAAACTGGTTTAGTAAGAATTCACTAAAATTAAACGCTGATAAATCACAATGTATTTTAGTAGGAAACTGTTAGGATGCTGAATAAGATATTAGAAGATAAGGAATGTGTAATGTTACTGGAATATAAGGTGTTGGAATTTGAAAAAAGTGAAATATTTAGGAATTATAGTGGATCAGACATTATCCTTTAATGATCATGTTACATTCATTTGCAAAAAAATATCAAAGAAAGTTGGAGTTTTAAAAAGAATTAGAAAATACTTAACTCAGTGATCAAAGTTGTTGTGTACAAAACCATTGCAGCACCACATATTGACTACTGTGCTTCACTGTTACTTGGTACAAGTAAATATAATATTGATAGGATACAAAAATTACAGTCTAGAGCAATGAGGATAATTTTGGGATGTGAGAAAAGAACTCACAGAGTGGAGATGTTAGATGCACTTGGTTTCTTACCTGTTGAACAAAGAATCACCTATTAGGTTATGATGGTTTGAATAAAGTTTCACAAGATAGAACGATAAATTATTTTCAAGGAGTTCTTATAAAAAATTCAGATAACCATAGCAAATATAGCAAATAAGAAATGCTAACAAATTTTACTTAGAAGCTCAAAATAGCAGTAATGCACAGAAATCCCTTTTGGTGAGGGGTATTAAATTATATAATGAAATTCCAGAAGACAAGAAGAAGCAATCAGAATATTTATTTAAAAAATATGTATCAAAATTTGTAAAGGAGAAAGTGCCCTTCAAGTAGTTTATAAATAAAGGTTTCAAATGTTATACTTCTATTGTACCTGTATGTGTATCTTTGTATTTTTAAATAGCCTGTGGGCAGGAATCTGAGTATAATTCTGTTATTGCGATGTTTGTCATATGCTGTAATAATAAAAAATGTATTCATGTTTGTTCCTTTGTGATATTAGTGCAATGCACTAACAAGAATAAATTTCTATTCTATTCTATTTTGTGTGAAACATGTTTCAACCTATTAATTACAACAATCAGATCACTAAAATTTTAATTTTAACTACCATGTACATGCAGGGCCGTTTTAAGACCTTCGTAGACCCTAGGCACTCTTGCATTCGAAGGCTCAACTCTACGTCATATCAAATATTTTTAAATGCACCCACGTTAAATCTAATTTTTTGCTATTAAAGATATTTGAAAGCATTTTTATAATTTTGCTTTTGAAATTATTTCAACAATACTTCAACACTTATTCAAGCATCAAACAATTTTAATAGGACCTTGAAAGGCTCGTAGGCCCTAGGCACTGTGCCTATTGGATAAAACGGCCCTGTGTACATGTATAACCAGCAGAGGCAGTTAGAATATCCCCATGTTGTATGGAACACAATATGTGAAACCCAATACAGGCAGCGTTCGCTTAACGTACATCTGCTGATACATACATAACATATTGACACCATATATCTATGTACATACTGTCTGCTGATACATTGATTCTTGCACACACGGGTAAACAGACGAAGTTAAGAGAGCTTAGGTGAGCACAGCTCAACCCTTGACCCTCATGGTCAGTGGGTCTGCCTCTCCTGTATAAACAACTTGGAGGAGATTTACCACTTGAAATGTTTATAAACAGAACTCAGCCAGATTTAATAAAGCGTCTGCTAACTCGTTTCATTTTGCAGTTGATGCAGCACGTCATCTTAAAGGCACAGACTCACAAAAGACATTATCGCTCTTGAGGAATTGGAATGAGGGATGTGTTTCAAGTTTTAAGCACACCAAGAATCCATACTGCTGACTCTCATGATGACTTCAGTTAGTATCTCACATGCCAACATACAAAAAGTTTGTGATGCCTTGAGTTTTGCGAGTGTGATTATATTTAAAGAATTTTAATTAAAATCTTAGTCAAAATGGGTGATAAGGGAAAGATAAGTGCAAAATAAAATCCAAGGAATTGGGCTGAACTTTGTCGTAATTGATTCTCATATTAACAAAGAAAATAATAGCTTTGTTAAATTCCACAATTTTTTTTCTTAGCCATAAACCCTTTCCTGACCACGCCAAGTTGGTCTTGTTTAATGTCAGAAACCATTTTACGTTGGTCCCAGATAACGTGACAAACAAACTGTCAAAATTATTCTGAAATATAATCTCAGACCCACCTTCTACACCCCCATCAACATAGTGAAAATATTTGTTAGGGTTAAAGATCCTATTGACAATCTCGAAGAGCGGGGTTTACGAGCTGAAGTGCAGTGAGTGTGAGGTCCGCTATATCGGCTAAACTGGTAGAAGTTTGGGAGTAAGGTGCAATGAACATAAACAGTGCTTTGCATTGAAAAATTCATCACATTTTGCAAAGCATCTAATGGAGGATGGGCACAACAGTGATTTCATCCTGAAAGTGCTCCATGTGGAAAGGAAACGATTCAGGTTTGGGTGCTCTGGAGCAATTGGAAATTGTAAATTTTGAGTCAAAAACTTTACTTATTAATGAGTTTCTTTTTCAAAATCCCTCCCCCTTATTGTGTGTACTCAAATTGACTCATTAGTAAACATTTGTAAATACAGTGTCTTTGTTCTTCCTCTTTCACTTCTCATCTGCTTCCTTCACCACCTTTGGTTGGTCTATTACATTGTCCTTAATGTTTACCATCCCTACCCCCATCATCCAACAATTATCCCATGGTTTGTTTGTTTTTTCTTCCTCCTCCTTTGCTTTCCTCCCCTTTTTGAGCAGTTTTCTCACCTGATGATGCTAGTTATTTAGCAAAACCAGTCGTGAAATAAAAATTTGTGGAATTTAACAGTTATTATGTTCTTCTTTAATATAAGTGCAAAACAAAAAAGGCATAGTATAACCTTTAAGGAAAAAATAAGCATTATAAACATGGCTTCCGGAAAAAGCAAGGAGACTTAATGAAGATTTAAAAAAAAGTATGGGAGGAAGTTCTAGTGCAAGTGATAGTGAACCATTTAATGCAAACTGGGGTGGTTCCACAGATTTAAGATCCGTGTTAGGCTACATAATATCAAAGTGACATGTGAAGCTGCGAGTGCAGATGTTGATGCAGCAAATGAATTTCCTCGGCTCTTGCTTAAGTTATCAAAGGAGAATACTGTGCCCATCAGGTCTTCTTTAAATTATTATTTTCAAGCTTTATGATCTTTATTTGTTTTAATACATTGTATGCATGTTTAAATTTAGCATTAGTTAATTTATAAATGCAATGATGCAATATTCCAACTTGATTTAGGGTGAAAAATATGGGCTTTTACACTATAGGAATGCATCTTCATTTTTAACATTAGTTTCTATGGAAAATGACCTTCAGCTTAACGTACGAGTTTTCAAGAACGTAACCTGCATGTTAAGTGGACGCTGCCAGTATATGAAAGCATGGCAGGGAGCTAGAATGTTTCTGGTACGTCAGTGATTACAAGGCTCCCAAGCACTACGCTAAATCCTTTAATGAGATAATTTACTTGAGATAGTGCAAATCCTCTGCATTACCAGTTTTCCTTTATTATCAAGCAATTAAATTTATAGTGCAAGTTTATGAAAAAATATAAGCATTTCATTATTTTACTTGGAAATAACTCTCTTAATAACTGAGAAAAGGTATCAAATAGCATTATAACTAGGGTAAGGTGAGGTAAGTGCATTTTCAGAACAAGTACAGAGCTCATCCATAGACTTTTTCTTCTTGAAATACAAGAAATTGAATTTTATATTAGGTACATAAAAAAATTGGGGCCAACCAGCATCAAAATTCTCTACTACTCAATAGAAGTATATCAAAGAATAGCTGGAAAAAATTTGCATTTTTTAAAATATCTAAAGCAGCTTGTGTGATACACTAATAACTTTGATTTTGACAGTTTTGGTCTGCACTTGCACACCCTCCCCCTATGTTCCTAAAACTATTAACCCTTACACTGCTGTGCTCGAGTATTCTAGAGCTCGACTTTTTATTGTCATTTCACCATCAATATTTTCTTTAATTTCCTCTAAATGAATTTAAAAGCTTTCTTTCATATTTAAGTAAATATTTTCTTGACATGGTCACCTTATTTTTCAGATATTTTGACTACAAATTATTGTTTTTCATGTGTCTGTTTTTATATCTGTTTCTACAAAAATGGCCGGTGTTAGTACGAACAGCATTTTGAAGGTTATAGATGAAGAAAACTTCAATTTTAGTGAAAGTGAACGTTATAGTGAAATATCAGAATGTGATAGTTAAAAGGAAAACCTGCCCAAACAGAAGAAAATGAAAATTTCAGAACCTGTTTTTTCATGGTCTGACCATTCATTTCAGCCGTTTGTTCATGTGTTTCTTCCACAGAATCCTGGTTTCACCGCTCAAAACATTACATCAGTACATTAAGTCAGTGAATTAAATACAAGTATAAGCATGTAAATATGAATAAACACTGTGAAAGAAAGTGGGAACTGGTGAGCCAGAACTAGCCCAGCACTGGGGACACTGCAGGTAGCATACCGGCATAGCAGCAAAAGGGTTAATTATTTGGCACTATCATTTAAAATTATAAAAAGCAAGTTAATCAAACCATAGTAAGAATATGTTCTTCTTTATCCTCTTGACCAGGAAATGGAAAACTTTGAAGGAGATTGGCAAGACTCAGCAGACGCTCATCTGAATGTAAAAGAGAAATGGGTTACTAACAGTATTGAAAATAAATAGCTCAATAGTAGGCACAGTAAAATTTGATTATAATATACAGTTGTCTCTCACCAACCGTGGTTTTGAGTACTCATGATTTGAAAAAATATACAGTAAAACCTCACATAGCATGAATTCACAAGATGCAATTTTGCTAAGATGCGGTAAACATTTCCCTACCAAACCTCAGAAGACGTGGTGGTTCGCCTCGCTAAGACAAGGGTTGACAAGTCAAAGCCAAAGTTAACCTTTAAATTTCACATAAACTATAAATGATAAAAACTTCAAATTAAAACATTTTAAAGAAAAAATACTGACAAATTGATTCATGTAATTATTTTACCTTATAAAAATGTTGTATCAAAAGATTCGTATGTATGCTTCTCATAATGTGCTGATATGGTAGAGCTCCACAACCGGTGTCCCACGATCAAGTCCTTGATGTGCCACAGTATATTTTACGTTATAAGCAACGGAAGGATATTACTGCGTTTTATCCTGCAGTTACGCTCACAGAAAATACATTTTTAATAAACAGCGATACTTTATAGCCGAATTTGTTACACCGTTTCAGTTACTTGAAGCTGCAACAACAAGCTTGTAACTGCCCGAATACAAGCCGATGTTTTTTGTCAAAATCTATCATGAAAAATCACCTCTCTGCTTAAATGCAAGTCCGAGGAAAATTTGGGTTATGGTTAAATCTCGAAGTCTCTCATTGCCTTCATGTTCAAATGATAACACTATATTTTTTGTAAAGTAAATATTTTACCTACGATGAATATATATAAAAATATCTTGGCGAGATCGCTTGCGTAAATAGACAATTACGCAAAATGCGTTGACGGCTTTGAATGCTCGTGTTTGAATTTCGGTAAAACTTTACATGGAACGTGTATAATTATAAAAATGCAATTTCTTAAGGCGATGTAAATGCTAATTTCATGGAAATAGACTTGGATGAAAAAATATCTTGGCTAGATCGCTATTACTGTATTTGACCTTTTGTGAAAATGAAGATGAATATAATTATTGTCACTGAATGTGGAACATAATTCAACGATGGAAAATTATTAGTTGGAGTAATATTTCAAAATGTCAACAACTAAACCATTTCCCACATATTTCTTCGATCTCGAATAATGTATTTTAAGATGTGCATGAATGCCCGGCACACTTCAGCATAAAATCTATGAAATTTATGTTTTTTCCAAAAAATTGTGGAAATTTTTGGGGGGTTGGCTTAAATCTGGGGTCAGCTTCTATTAGGGCAGATACGATAGTTACTTATTGGAGAAACTAAATCATACATAGGGAATTTATTTCTCCGGTTTTACCCAATTTCTACCTCCCAATTTGCAAATTTATTTTTCGGGTTTGACCCGATTTTTCATTTTTTTTAAAATTTGGGTAAAAACCGAAAAAAATTGGAAACACTGCACTAGTAATTAAAAAATTAACATTAAACTTGGGGCTCGGCATTTCTAGTCATGATTTAAATATGCAAAGGTTAACAATTTCAAAATGTAAGTTGAAATTCCAGGATAAAATACATTACACCAACAAAATCATTTACATGTATTTGTTGTCTATATTTGATATAAATAACCTTCACTTATTTGGCTGTAACTTATTTAAAATCTTGATTTTGGGTCTTAATTGTAACTATTACAAAAACACAGCTATCAACAGAAAATAAAATGTATTTAATTGATTTGCATGCTACATCTCATGGAGAGCATGCACAAAAAATTTCTGCAAGACATAAAACTTTATCATTTGCCATATCGTAGAAGAGGAATTTAATTTACGCCCCACATGATACAACATTGCATTCTTCACTGTTACGCTGATTGAATAACGGCAACTATTAGCAACACTTCTGCGGATTACATGTTACCTGTTTACAATGTGTATCAATTCTGACTCAAATATATACCGTATCTGCCCAAATAGAAGCCGACCCCGTATTTAAGCCGATCCCCAAAAAATTTCCACAATTTTTTTGCAAAAACGTAAATTTCGTAGATTTTATGCTGAAGTGTGCCGGGCATTCATGCACAGCTTAGAATACATTATTTGAGATCGAAGAAATGTGCGGGAAATGGTTTAGTTGTTGACATTTTGAAATATTACTCCAATTAATAATTTTGTGTTGTTGAATAATGTTCCACATTCAGTGACAGTAATTTCATCCATCTTCATTTTCACAAAAGGTCAAACATAGTAATAGTGATCTCGCCACGATAATTTTTCATCCAAGTCTATTTCCAATGAAATTAGCATTTACATAGCCTTAAGAAATTGCAGTTTTATAATTATACACGTTCCATGTAAAGTTTTACCGAAATTCAAACAGTTGAGCATCCAAAGCTGTCAATGCATTTTGCGTAACTGTCTGCGTAGTCAAAACATGCAAATAATGTGATCACTCAAATAATGTGAAAAATCCAGTCTTAAATGGTAACAAAGCACAGGTAGTGCTAAACTGAATATGCTAGCATTTATTATTTATTCATTAATATTCATTAATATTCATCGTAGATCAAATATTTATTTTACGAAAAATATAGTCATATCATTTGAACGTGATCTCGCCAAGATTGTTTTTCATCCAAGTCTATTTCCAATGAAATTAGCATTTACATTGTATTAAGAAATTGCATTTTTATAATTATACACGTTCCATGTCAAGTTTTACCGAAATTCAAACAGTTGAGCATTCAAAGCCATCAAAGCATTTTGTGTAATCGTCTGCATAGTCAATCTACACAAATAATGTGAGAAATCCAGCCTTAAAGGGTAACAAAGCACAGGTAGTGCTAAATTCAATATTCTAGCCTTTATTATTTACTCATTAATATTCATCGTAGGTCAAATATTTACTTTACAAAAAATATAGTACTATCATTTGAACGCAATGGCAATGAGAGACGTGCTGCCATCTATGGGTGACTACTAGATTTAACCAAAACCCAAATTTTCCTCGGACTTGCATTTAAGCCGAGGGGTGATTTTTTCATGATAGATTTTGACAAAAACATCGGCTTGTATTCGGGCAGATAAGGTATCTTGTTAGTTGACAGACTCTTCATAATTATTCAGAAAACAACTTGTGACAATTTTTTGATATTTACGTGATACTTTGTATTCAAGTGTTTAATCAGTTGTGTCATGCAAACAATACAAAGTTTCATTGACTAGAGATCAAATTTCATGCAGTAGGTTGCATTATTCCCTATGTGTTTAATATTTACTCTGTGCATATTTAAATTTGTCTCATAAAAGCCTTCATTTTTTAGAATATTTTTAATAACACATTTGAGGGTATTCCTTATTATGGTCAAAAAAGTGCTTCGAATTGGGTTTATGAATATCCAGACTTCATAGTTTTTAAATGTGACAAAAACAACAGCGATGAAAATACTGTAGTGTGTAAATACTGCTGAGTAAAAATTTCAGGCGAACCAGGCAAGAAGCCCTACAACGGGATAAAAGAACATCTCGCTTCTTCAAGGCATGGAAAAGTATGTGATGCAGCTTCAAACAACAGACCTTCAACTTGATGCCAACACCAACACTGATCGACATTCAAGACAAAAATAAAAGGAAAAGAATCAAGAAGGTATGATTTATGAAATTAATCGTACTGTGTTTTAAGCTGGTTTGAGTTTAAAGACATGTGATGGTCCAGTGTGTGATATTGTAAAAAAGTACTGTCCTGCAACGAAAACTATGCAAAAGTATGTCGAACTGTTAAAAAAATATTTGCCTGAAGTATTTAACAAGGACTTGGATGAAATAAGTGTCAATGAAATATGTCAAAATTAGTTTCAATGTTGATGAAAGCTACAATGTAGTTGGGTGACCAACCATGAATATGTTGGTGGCTTATTACAATGGTAGCCGTAAAAGAAAATCACTGTTTTAAGTAGATGTTTCTTTTGTAACAGTCGCTAACAGCGTTACTATTGCTGCAGTTCTATGATGAGTTATGGAAAAGATCAGCAAAAAATGGGCAACAGATAGTGCTAAACATATATGAAAGCATTGGTTTCAAACATTCAGAATTATGGCAATGAACCATGCATTCCACATGTCACTGATATACCCCAATTAATTCATGTTGCTGTTGATCAAGCCATTAACTGTCAAGCTATGATTCCAGTTAAGAAATTTGTCATCAAGTTAGGAGCTACTTTTAAACATTCGCCTAAACAGTATGGTAAATTTTTAGCAGCCTGTAGCAATTCAGACATCTGGAGTTAAACCTTTGGCAGTTGTATCTGTTAGTTGGGCTAGTTTTTATGAAAGTTTGAAATATCAAAATGTGGGATGGCATAAACAAATTTTTGTCAGATTCAGAGGAACATGATGGTAGAAAAATGTTTGAACTCCAAGAAATTGTAGAAATTTGGTCAAAGTGAACTTTACACTTTACTTTTATACTTAGAAGAGCAATTGACGCCAATCATCAATTTTCAGCAGCAGTTTGAAACTAGCGCACCAATTTTACATTGAATCGATTATACTATTAACGTACGCTTAAATGAATAAATGCAACATTTCTGGAAACCTCTAGAAATGGGTGTCTGTGCTGCTATTATGAAAACATTGTAACACTACAGGAATAATCAAGATGTTTAATGAGCTTTCTGAAGTCCTCTCATTGAAATGGTCTGCTACAATAAAAACACATCAATCAAAGAAATATGGAAGAGGGCTTCCGTATTAGATCCATTTTATAAATCAATGCATGCTAAAGATGTTGATGACTGTGAACAGCTATTAAGCCTTTGTGAAGCAGATGACCAACTCAAATCTGAATCCTGAAAACCAAGAACTGAACATTTTGAACTTCTGGATAGATGCTGGAGCTAGATACCCATCACTCAGCAAGACAGCCTTAACACTGTTAAGTATGCCTACTGGTAGCCGTGATGTGAAACGATCATTTAGCCATTTGCATCATTTACAAACTCCAGAGAGGTGTAGTACTCTCCGTATGCAGTTGATGCTCGATGTAAACAATAAATTGAAGTAGTATCTTTTTTTTATTGTTTGGTTGATATGGGGAATATAAAGCATACTGGTTAAAAATTTTGTTATATTAACCCCTCAACGCCGAACGACGTGTCCTGCATGTCCGAGGTAGTGCTTTATTTCTTTACTGTTTAACTCACTTAATATTTCATACATCTATAAAACCATAGTATATTTTGAAAGAGAAAACTTTGGGCTTTCCTGTAATGCATGTCAAATAATTTTACTATCGTATCTATATTTTATAATCTACATCAAAGTTTGCGATGAAATTTTCATTTTTTTGCAGAAAATATGGAGCGCCACCACCATCTTTTGTCTATTGACGCAAGGGATTTTTGTAAATCTTAATAACCTTTATATATTTTGAAAGAGGAAGCTTTGACCTTTCTAGTAATGAATATCTTGTAATTTTAATATAGTTTTTATAATCTACGTGAAAGTTTGCAATGAAATTTTCATTTTTGCCCTGAGAAATCGGTGCACCACCACTTTCATTGTATATTGATGCAAGAGATGTTCGTAAATCTTAATAACCTTTATATATTTTGAAAGAGGAAGCTTTGACCTTTCTAGTAATGCATATCTTGTAATTTTAATATAGTTTTTATAATCTACGTGAAAGTTTGCAGTGAAATTTTTGTTTTTGCCCCGAAAATTCGCTAATTACGCAAGGGAGTTCGTCAATCTGAATAAGCTATACGTATTTTGATAGAGGAAGCTTTGGCCTCTTCAGTAATGCACGTCCTGTAATTTTACTATTGTTACTGTATTTTATAATCTAGGTGAAAGTTTGCATTGAAATTTTTGTTTTTGCCCTGAAAATTCAGTGCACCAACACATTCTTTATTCTAATTACGCAAGGCAGATTCGTCAATCTGAATAAATTATACGTATTTTGATAGAGGAAGCTTTCGCCTCTTCAGTAATGCATGTCCTGTAATTTTACTATTGTTACTGTATTTTATAATCAAGGTGAAAGTTTGCAATGAAATTTTCCTTTTTGCCCTGAAAATTCAGTGCACCAACACATTCTTTAGTCTAATTACGCAAGGCAGATTCGTCAATCTTAATAATCTATATGTATTTTGATAGAGTAAGCTTTGGCCTCTTCAGTAATGCATGTCCTGTAATTTTACTATTGTTATTGTGTTTTATAATCTAGGTGAAAGTTTGCATTGAAATTCTCAATTTTCCACAATATTACCGTGTTTTCGCTTCTAAAAATCGCTTTTCAAATCACGAGGAATGATTTCTTTGGCATTTGAAGTTGGGCCTTCTCACAGAAGAAATATAATCTTTTCCCTACCACATCTTTTTATCTTTGTTGAGCCTTGCGAGAAAAGTCTTCGCTGCTTGAGTTACGAAGGAAAAAGGTCTCCTATATACTATATACCGTATTTGACCGAATATAGCCTCCCTGTTTTTGGCCAAAAGTGAAGTGCAAAAGTTGAGGGGGGGGGGGGTTATTTTCGGACACTAAAAATTAGGTGGGTACAAACAAGTGTGCAAAGCTTCAATAATGATGAATTTCATTCGAGTCAGTAAGTGTTTCTATCCATTGTAAGACTAAACTACTCGGGTTGTGAATATTTATTTGCAAGGCTGATTGACATCACCATATAGGAAGGATTTTTCAATTACCTGATCGCTCTCATTATCGTCAAATTGCAAGTTTTACCGTATTTGCTCATGTAAGCCGCGCCCCCGTGTATCCCGCGCACCCCGGTTTTTGGGCCAGCTCTAGGGAAAAAAAATTATTTGATCCGAAAAAGGGTTTTTTAAATCACCAATTCCTATTTCTCAAAAATGCTACGCTCAAGTTAAGCATCTTCACACTCCTACGTGACGAATTTATTGGGTGATCTCTTTATATCGGTACTAGCAGAAATCTCCTCGGTAGTCCTCTTTTGTTAAACACTTAACTGTTTTTGTCGTCATATTGGTCATGTTCGGCAGAAATCGCTCCGGTAGCGATCATTCTGCTGTATGTAATTTTCCAGCCATATGGTCACTGATCCCTACCGTAGCGGTCGTCATTTTTTTGGTGAACTAAAATTATGATCAGTGATCATTCAATGATTACCACGGGGGCTATGACTTTCATAGACATATCATAGAATAAAGGAAGCATGCCGTATCTGAACATGTTAGGCGTCGTCTGCCGTGAGAACAAAACCCCCACCAACCCAAACTGGTCGCGCATGCGCCGTGGCCTCCGTGACGATTGCAGCAGAAAGCCGTCGAGTTTGGGGAGCACCCGTTAATAAACTTAAAACTCATTTAAAATTTTTATACAATGAATGAAAATGACTAAATACACCGCAATTTAGAAATAGAATAATAGATGCGGCATGGGTGCTAGCTTAACGTATATTTGTTTACCAACACGACATTTTGGGAAAAAAGGTGAGCGGCAAATAAAAGAATTCGTTTAAGACACGCACCACCTTTTTTCCACCGGCGTTTTGGGAAAAAAGATGAGCAGCTTACACGAGCAAATACGGTAATACCAATAAAATTAACCGTACCCGAGAATGGACATTGCCTGGCTAAGCTCGAATTGTTAATTACACAAACGAAAGATAGATTAGCATTGCGCATCGAAATATGAGCAAAGTGCGAATTTATATTGCTGCATAAATTGGTATGTTATTTCGACTTGCTAATATTACTGCATTAATTATTATGTTATTTCGACTTTTTAAAGTTTATTTTTACTCCCAAAAAATATATTTTTGTTCATTTCCTTGTCAAATATCTCCTTCGTTAGTATACCCTCTGAATTCTGAGGTACAAATCTGAAAACCTTAAAATTCGAATTAGCATGGCGTTTTATCACTCGCTAATTGGTACTTTTTTATTAAATGAGTGCAAGTTTGATATTTCTTTAAATTATACAGCATGTTTCATGACATTAATGTCCCAAAAATGATCATGTCCTTTCAGGGTATTAAAATATTTTCTAGATTTGTGGGAGAAAAATGGGTAGGGGGGCTATATTCGGAGGGGGGCTATATTCGGTCAAATACGGTACATACAGCCTACTTGAGATGCTTCTAAAATCACTTTTCAATTCACCAAGAATCCTCCTGTCATAATCGGCTCTCTCTGTGCTTTGCTTCACAAGCCCACTGAAAGGTTCGTTCCATTGTAGTTTGAGTTCCCTTCCCGGAAGATATATAAAACATTGGTATCTTTTCACAGAGAAGCTTACTAGATAGTATGTTTCTAGTGTTATAACGTAAATTTCATGCTGTAATTAATTACGCATGTGTACATTTCCTAAAACGATCGGGAAAAGACTTGTGAGCTAATATGTAACTTTTAAAAGTTTTCCATATTCTGCGCCTAAAAGCATTTAAGATATATGCAACATCGTATCTCTGCTTCTAATGAACTAAATGTAAACATTTTTTCTATGTGACTTCTGTAATGATTAAGAATGATGACTGTGTAACTAAAACATCTATATTATTAATGAAATACCTTAAAAAAAATCATAAATACAACATTTAGTTTAAAATTTCCAGTCAAGACATGGAAAAGTTGACATGCGACAAACTTTTCATCTAATTGGTTTAGATAGGTACATTCAGCGATGAAATGTTTAGTGATGTTTAAATGTTTCTTTGAATAAGATTTCATGTCAATATCTTTCATAGTTCACACTATGCTGAAAGTTATATAAACCGCGAACGTGTACTGTAACATTAAGCGATTACTGTTCATTCGCTTCTATGTAGCAATGTTGTGTGTGACGCATGATATTTTAAATGATACTGTTTAAAAATTTCATGTTTTATGTAACTACATAAAAAATTTCATCAAAATACAGTGAAAACATCAAAGTTATGATTTTTTGAAGTTTTTCCAAATTTTGCATGTTTTCTCAACTTTTTTGTGTTTTTTCAAAAAACTCCTTCGTCCGCTGATGAGGGAATTACTAAAAACTCCTCCGTCGTAGAGGGGTTAAACCTGTTTCAACCTGAATTTAAAAAAAATATAATGCTTTGCTTTCATTTAAACCTGTCTTCACCTGAACTTTTAAAAAACCCAATAAGTAACTCTGAATGAAATTTTATTTTTAACCCGAAAAATAAATGCCCTAGTCATATGTAACAGTTTCAGGGAACGTGATCTCCACAGTTTTGTATGTAAGTGTGATGTAGTGATGTGAAAATTCTGCAGTTTTTCTAATCTATTTACGATAAATAAAGGAATTTTTTAATGATACACATTACTCTCTGGACAATAGCATAAATTATTTTCATCTATTCTCCATTACTTTCTCATTAGTTATAATTTTCATCTCCAAAATGAAAGTGAATCATTTGTCGTAATTTGTCCCATCTACATAGAAATTAATGATAAGTGTTCCACACAATATCAGCATCAAATCTGGTTTGTTGTGCAATGAGGATTGAACAAACCCGAAGGTGTGCCGTGAAACAAAAAAGGTGACCAAAACTTTGGGTGCAATTATTATATTATTTTTTCTTAATTCCACATTGAGAAATAAGGTTGCGTAAATTACATGATTACATGGATTATGCGAGTAAATAAGGTATTATTTTATGTATTTAATTACCGGTCAAAAAATTATTCTATAAAAATGTAGAAAATATGAGTTCCAAGAACCTAACTCCCTATTTCCTATTAACTTAATGCTTCATATAACGAGATTTCACAAGATCTCAAGGAATGCAACTACGACACTATGTGAGGTTTTATTGTATCTGAAATTGCCAACCATGGCATCCAATCTCAAGTAACCACAGTTCTCCATGCGGCTTAGTGTATTTGGCTAATTTTCCTAATATTAAAATTTCTGTTAGTAAAGAAGCTACATGCTATTCTTTATAAGGAGAGAGATAAGAGAGAGGAAATTTGCAGCTCCAAATAAGACCCCCAGTTTAAGATTCTGAGCAAGTGTCTCAAGATACAAAGTTTAATTTTTGAAATTAATTATAATCTACACAAAAAAGTTCAAAATCTAGAAAAAATGGATGTGTGCATTATACACAGGAAAATAAGTGAATACCCTAAAAGTGACAAAAATTTATTTACGCCTAGTACTATGATGCTTCGATTCCTCATTTATTTTTGACGACAAATTCACGTATTTTCTCCCTTTATTTTTTAAAGCCTGAAGGCACATATTTGTTGGAAATTATATGACAACTAAAGACTTTTCACCACTAAAAACAAAATTTTCAAGTTCCAAGACTATTTATTGAAAGATTTAACACATAATAAAAAATTAGCAGTCAGAAAGCGAATTTTTATTCATTGAGGTGGTCCGATTATAGTCCCAAGTTTTTACTAACAAGGAGAGTAGGGAGGCTAATACCCTCGGATTTTGTTCAAATTTCACATGGTGATAGCTGATGTGTTCCGATTTAACGTGTAACTTGCCGTTTGTGTGAATAGGCCTTGGTTGTCGAGATATCGCAGTTTGAATTTTGGCCGATTTCCGCGTGTGCGTTAAGACTCATGAAAGTCACCCTGCTAACACGAGCAGGCCATAGCTGAGTTGGTAAGGCATTGGGCTAGTAAGCCAGACGTCCGGGGTTCGAGTCCCGGTTGTGAAATTTTTCTTTTTTGATTTTTATCTTTTTTAATGCTGAAAAAATGTACAATTCCCATTATTAATTTATTACGACTGTAAAAATTTAAATTGTACTATTTTTCTCGATTATAAGAATATATTTTTTATCTTACAGTTGCGATTCTGCAATCTTTTTAAATAAATTCTTACACTTTTTATTGCTACAAAATAATTTACATAATTATTTTGTATTATACATCAGTACCTTATAAATTAATCATTCAGATTCTTCCTTTGAAAAAATCTATAATGCGTGCCGACAAAGTGGGGGATGAAAATTGTCATAAAAACAAACAAAGCACAAATACTTCTGGCACCAGGAACACAACAAACGCAACATTTTTGCATTCACATTTCCTCTTACGCAGGCTATCGGGGAAACTAACTTCATTTACGTTCATAAAAACACTCCTTGTCGTCGTTACTTTTGATGCAAACCACGCATATTTAATCATGTCTTCGAAAATGGGTGCACACAACTGGTGATGAATGATGGAGTGAAATTTCAACGCGTCGTCTCTTGTATTAATCTGACTATTCTCTCGCAATAAATACGTACTGTTTTGCAGGTGCTTTATGCAATTTCTGATTTGCCTGTAAAAATAGACGTTAATCAGAACATCAGTATTTTTCAATATGATTGTATTTTAGATGAAATGTTTGGGTCTTACAAGGAGAGGCTACGGAGTGTAACTCTCACAAGGGGAGGCTCACCTCTTCGGATGACGGATTTCCTTAAAAATTGGTAGGTAGGTAGCCCTCAACTCCACAACCACGAATAACCCCTCTTTTGGGCGTATATATCCAGAAAGTTAGAAACAAAATGGATTTATAATTTTCGATTTCGTGGTTAACAAGGTATATACCTATTTTGTGGCAGCGATTGTTGTAGTAGCGGTGGCCCGGCTGTAACATGGTGACTTGCCATTACGAAAGTTGTGGGTTTGATCCCAAGGCGAGTGCTATTTTTTTCTGACCTATTATGGTGTGATTTTTTTGTTTATTTTTTCAGCGCCTTTTTTTATAAATGCTGATGTTTTATAAATTTTTAATCCACTTGTGCATAATTTCGTTTTTTTTTTTTTTTTTGGACCTTTTCTCGAATTTATTTTTTCCTTCTTTTTTTTGTTTTCATTTTATCCTCTACCGTTTTAACAATACTATTTATTCTGTAGCAATTTCTTCTTTGCAATGACTTGGATGGAATGAATCATAAAAACAATGGAAAAAACATTATCCAAGTATGACTCATACGTGCCTGTGTGCATTTTACCTGACATGGGTGAAAAGATTCAAAATGAATCATAACATTCCTTGATTCACTACCAATTGTCTTCGCATGTTTTTAAACCGATGATTCGGTATGCGTGGTATGCATCACGGCTAATCAAAAACAGGGACATTTTTTGCAATGTCAACCAAGTTTTATTTCCTAAAGAGGTGATGAAGAGTAAGTGCTTCTGTGGAGAGCAGTGCTTTGCGAGGTGCTCTCGTTGTAAAAGAAAGTTGTTTCCATTGTTTTTATGATTCATTCCACCCAAGTCATTGCAAAGAAGAAAATGCTACAGAATAAATTGTATTATTAAAACGGTAGAGGATAAAATGAAAACAAAAAAAAGAAGGAAAAAATAAATTCAGGAAAGGTCCAAAAAAAACAAAAAAACAAAAAAACGAAATTATGCAAAAGTGGATTAAAAATTTATAAAACATCAGCATTTATAAAAAAAGGCGCTGAAAAAATAAACAAAAAAATCACACCATAATAGGTCAGAAAAAAAAATAGCACTCGCCTTGGGATCAAACCCACAACTTTCGTAATGGCAAGTCACCACGTTACCGCCGGGCCACCGCTACAAAAACAATCACTGCCACAAAATAGGTATATACCTTGTTAGCCACGAAATCGAAAATTATAAATCCATTTTGTTTCTAACTTTCTGGATATATACGTCCAAAAGGGGGTTATTCGTGGTTGTGGAGTTGAGGACTACCTACCTACCAATTTTTAAGGAAATCCGTCACCCGAAGAGGTGAGCCTCCCCTTGTGAGAGTTACACTCCGTAGCCTCTCCTTGTAAGACCCAAACATTTCATCTAAAATACAATCATATTGAAAAATACTGATGTTCTGATTAACGCTATGTATTTAGATAGGCCAAATAAAAAAATGCCAAGACTTCAATTTCCTTCTACCCTGATCGTGGAAAATGGAAGAAAAACATAGATCCTGAGATTCTTATTGGAATTCAATATAAAATGAAACTACTGCATATTCAGGTAAAAACTACTAATAACTTTGAGATTATAATAAAATAAAAAGAGAGAAGACAACCTAAGGAAAACAGTGATGGCTAGGCAGAAGAAAATAATAAACAGTTATAGTATAGAGGTAAATTGTGAGAAGTGCAAGGAATTATGACATAACTGTAAAAAATGAGGTGGAATAAAATGAGACTCAACACTATTAGCACTCACATGCCAGTTTACTTTTACTTTTAAATGTATGTATTAATTATGTAACCCAAAAAATTATCTTTAACAAATGGAAGTTTGTCTTAAATCCAGGGTCATCTTTCTTTTAAGATATATTTCAGTTGTGTAAAAATATTTTATTCTAGAAAACCTACGACACAACACGATATCAAAATTAAAAATAAACAGACAGATACTAACCAGAGAAGCGTACATGAACAGGCGGAAGCCGTGCATCCACTTTCACTTTTGGGAGCCTTGGGTCATCTGCTACAAGACACAGAAAGATGCGGACTTCTAGAGCTAATGGATGTAAAAGGTGAAGGTTTGAATTACCTCCCACTACACCTTCCCAGTCCTCTTTGCTGCATGCCATAAGTACCTGAAGAGAAAACCAAATGCAAAATGAAAAATACTGATCGTTCAAGCGGTAATCAGTGATTGCACTGGATGAAACTGGGATAATTTTTCTAAAGGAATCTTAAGCATTTAAGTATAAATTTCTAATAACTTTTACAGTAAGTTCACTGCAGGTATGTGTGTGTGTGTGTGTATATAAATATGTACACACACACACACACACACCTGCATATACTCATTTTGGCCGAATACTGAATGGCCGAATATGAAAATCAGTATTCGGCCGAGGCCGAATATCTCCATTAGCATAAATTAGTGATGCACCGAATATCGGCTTTGGCCTTGCTAATCAGCCAAAAATGAGTAAATAATTTTTATCTTTTAAATTCTATGAGATGGAACTCTTATGGATCTCGGAAATTAAATTTTCGTTCATTTCCATAACAGTGTAAGAACACAAGTTAAAACGATGATAAAACTACAAAGAAAACGCTGAAATACAAAGTATTTGCCACAATGGCGGTTCTGGTCGCTCGCTTCGAAAACACTCGAAGACACTCGCTCACAGCTCGCACCAGTACACGCACTGACGCCAGAACTTGGGACACTGCCATAACATTACACTGTATTGTTTTTCCGCTTAGTCGCTTGCACCGCCCGCGTCGCTTGTACGTGGGACGGAGCATAAGCCTCGCCTATTAAATTTAAAAATGATACTACTAATAAGTTCTGGGTTTACAAAAAATCTGCACACATCCCCAATGTTGACTGTGAAAGTCGGTTACAATAACAAGAATATTCTTCCCGGGGAATTTCCGAAATAGTTTTTAAAACACTACCAACTTGAAGTACCAACTAATGAACACTAATGTTTTCTATAGAAATCTCTTTAAATTCTTTGTTAATATGAAGATATACACAAAGAATCGTAGCCTTCTTAAGTTTATTATATATTCTGTTATATAAAAATCTCTGCACTTATGAAATACAAAAATGAAATGAAAACTCAGTCGACACTGTGTCATTTTGGTTTTGGCACGATGGGGCTACTGTTTATACGTCATATTACGTCATGCAAAAACGTGAACCAGATGTCAGAGGTTGTCTACTACTGACACAGTACTGTAAAACATCAAAAATTCCAACTAATGAGGAGGAGTATTCTAAACAAATGAATTGTCCACATATTGGATCACAATAATATATTATACATAAAAACGAGTAGCACATAATTGTCAGGCTGAATCTGAGTTATGTCAACTGTATTCACAACAACTCCATGTATTATGCTTTTATTTAGTGTTTTCAGCTTTCCTCTATTACGTCATTATCATTTTTCGTTTTAACAAAAAACATATGTAGTATTCGGCTATTCGGCCATGCAAAGGCCGAAGCCGAATAGCAGATTTTGGCTGAATACCAAGGCCGAAGCCGAACTTCGGTGCACCACTAATATATATACACACACACACGCACACACACACATATATATACATACACGCGTGCGTGCGTGCCCACACACACACATGTATGTTGGTTTGTATTAGGCCTCATAAAAATCATCAAATAACTCTAGAATGGCTACCATAATTTTCCAATTATAATTTTTTAGACTTCTAAGGTCGACTTATACGCCGGAATATATGGTATTTAAATTCCTTGCCACCAAAAGCAAGGCTGCTGCCAATATTATATTGATTTTAGAATTAATAGTTTTTTGAACATTGAATAAATGTTCAAAAAACTATTAATTCTGAAATCAATATAATATTGGCAGCAGCCTTGCTTTTGGTGGCAAGGAATTTAAATACCATATATTCCGGCGTATAAGTCGACCTTAGAAGTCTAAAAAATTTTTGTTAAAACTTACCCAGATGTAGGGTCATGGATTTTGCTGAAACTTCGTAGGTGCATAGACCTAGACTCCAGGATCACAGCCAACCCCCCTTTTGGGTGTATATGAGCAGTAGTTTTTCTGTACATTGAGTTTAAAGTTTGCAATTTTGTGGCTCGCCAGATAATTACCCAAACGACTGCGGCAGTATCCAACATCAGCCGTAGAACAGCGGTAGGGAGTTGGGCTTGGGAGCTATAGGTCTGGAGTTTGCACCAGGTTTCGGTTGCTTTTTTTCCTTACTTTTTTTATTATTCCTGTTTTGCTTCTTTGCGGTGAACATTTACTCGGTGTCCGCAATCACTTTTTAATTTTTTTTATCTCTACATTTTCGTTCTCAGAATTTTTCATATCTTCCCTCGTTCACCGAATGGCAGACATGCTAGAATTTACTGTCAGATCAGGTCTTCTTTCATTGATCTCTGTATGTAACTATTATTGATATTCATAGCATGATAAACAAGTTAGGAAAGTATAAAACGTATCACAAATGGGCACGTTTCGTGCAATGGAGTATTAGAAAGAAATTATATACCTGTACGTAAGGGAAATAGCGTTTTAAAGTTCTTTTCTTCATCATAAATAATCCATTTTCTTCCTATTTAAAAATATTGCATGCACACATAAGTAAATTAAACGTTTGTTTGTGATATTGTTTATGTTAGCAACAATGAAGAAGTAACTATGCAAGAAATTTTCTAGTTCAACTCGATTTAAGACCTTCTTCGATTTTATGGATAACGGCTACTCCTACAATAAAAATGTATGGGAAAAGAAATATTCTAATTTATTAGTTCTACAAGTTTTATTTAAAAAATATTTTGATATGAGCAATACTTTACGAGATATGACGAAAATTTATTTTTTGTCACCAGTAAAGTGGTACCCCTGATTGGCATACGTGATCCATTTTTGCGAATTTCTTCTTATATTTGATTGTAAGTCCTTAATATCAAATTTCATGTAAATCCATTTGACAGAAGCCGAGAACGAACATGAGGACAGATGGATGGCCGGACGGACCGACCGACAATAATAGGCGCTCACACTGTAAGCGAAACGTGCCTAAAAATCCATAGAATATTTTTGCGAACATTAATATATGCCTTTAATGATCCATAATTTGTGGAAAAAATATCAGCCATAGAATCATTGTCAATCTTTTAATAATATGAATTGACGCCAGTTCTAGATATATCCATTCTTTATAACCATTGTTGCCTGCTATTTGCTTGATGGTGTTTTCTTACTGAGTTTCTTTTTCAAAATCCCTCTCCCTTATTTTGTGTACCCAAATTGACTCATTTGTAAACATTGTAAATGCTGTGTCTTTGTTCCTTGTCTTCCACTTATCACCTGCTTCCTTTGCCATGTTTGGTTGTTCTATTACTTTGTCCTTAACGGTTACCATCCCCACACCCATCATCCACCAATTACCCCATGTTTGTTTTTTTTCTCCCCCCTCCTTTGCTTTCCTTCCCTCCATCAACCCAGTATATAAAGGATATTTTGAGCACTTTTCTGACCTGATGATGCTAGTTATTTAGTGAAACAGGTCATAAAATAAAAAACTGTGGAATTTAACCAAGTGTTTTTCATTAATATTTACATGTTCCCTTATGGAAAATGGAAATGTCTTACTTGTAGCTGAATACTCATGACTTTTTTCGAGATTTTTTTCGTCATCGCCTTACGATATGTGAATTGAGCATTCCTGCCAAATTTAGAGTTTCTATCTTGATTCTTTCTCAAGTTATTCACATTTTTATAGTGAGGGAGTATGTATGACAAATAAATAAATATGAAGTTAAGTTAAAGTGTGTAAAAAAAAAGTAGTTTCTGGCAAGTAAAAATCTACTGGGTTAAGTAATACATTATACACTGTTTAACACACATTTGGTTAGCTTGGAATGCATCCCTTTGCACTAACTAAGGAAAACCTATATAAACATTGGAAGAGCCATATAACTGGATGTGGGGAGAAAAGGGCTTCTATTTCAAGTTAGAAAATGGTGACATAACACACGTGAGTTTTACACAAGCATATAAAGAACTCTGCTTTTCTATAAAAGTGAATGCAATTACAAAATACATACAAATAAATATGGTAAATAAATAATTAATAAAAATAATATGAACTTATATATGATTTACATAATCAACATGATGCTGCACTGCTCAGAGTTGCCAACTAACCTGCATATCTCTTAACTCGATGACAAATTGATCATAAGAGTACTGAAACATTTCCTTCAAGATTTCTTCTTCGTTAGCACCAGATTTCACTAATTGGCTAATGTTGGTCATTCTTTTCTTCTGAGCCACACTTCTCATTGACAATCCACCAAGATTGATCACCAACAGGGCTGCATCTCTAATAAGAAAACATAAATGCTTTGAACAAAGAGCTTTCCAAATGGCTGTTTCTATTAAAGAAATTTCATTTAAAACTAGAAATTAGCTTCAAACACTCTTAACCTTAATAATCCAAAGTGGGTATTTTTTTGACCCCAGATGCCTTCTTTTTGTTATAAAATCATGTTCTTTAAATGTTAGGAGCTAAATAATTTATTTTGCATCAGTCTCATCTTTCTACATATCACGTGAATGATACTCATCATCCAAAAATGCAAATTTTCATTTTAGAAAAACAATGTTTCTCCTGGAACCCAAATGGTTCAAGATAATTGCTGACACAAAATTTTGTGGACAAGTTCATCATAATTATTTATTAAAAGTTTTACAGTAGATGCCAGTTTATGAGATCCCAGATATTTTACGACCTCCTAATGATCCACAAGACCTGTGCCTCAATTTGCCCATTGCAAATTACCTTTCCTAGGACCCACTAGTTACAAAACTGGAAATTTGCTTCCCTCCAGCAAATTGCAATTTAGGAAAACTCAATTTAAATAACAAAGATAAAGTCAATAAAAATTTAAAATCAGGAGTTTACAAATTGGTATGCAATGACTGTAATGTACAATATATCAGACCAACCAGAAGAAATTTTAATATTAGAGTAAAGGAACATACTAAATGAATAAATCTCTGGCTTCACACTTTGAGAAATATCTTATAGAAAATAGCAAATCATCAAATTTTAATTGTTGCATGATATAAGAGGGGAAAGCTGGACAGTAGCTGGGCTTAAAACCTGATACATTATGATGCTGGTGACTATGGTTTTTTTTGAGAAATATGATTTAGGACATACAGGTATCCCTCACCGATCGCGGTTTCACCAAATGTGGTTTTGCTTATTCGTGGTTGGGCAACAATTCTACTTGTCACCAGTTTTACACTTTTTGGAAATAACTTTTGCTGCTTCTCATTCAACTATTGAAGGAGAAGCCTTCGTGGGGCTTTGAATTTTAAAATGGTGATTGGAGCAAGGTAGTGTGGCAAAAATGTTATTTCTATATAAATTCATGCCTTGTTTATTACAAAGGCTGTGGGTCTTTACTCTTAACAGATAATGATTCAGTTAAATGATTATGCACCTATTTACCGGGAAACATTTATTTTGCACCAGAAATGAAGCCAAATAACTTTGGCACATCACAACTTAACTGATAGTTTCAAAAATGAAGATGTAACAAATTAATTGGCTAGCACAAAATCAGAGAACTCTAAAGAAAAATTGCAATAAAGCTGTGGTAAACAGTATTTTTATATTTCAAAGAATAAATAATTGATGTATAGTGCTGGCCAAAATTAATGCAACACTTCATGGCGTTCGACAGCGGTCACTGCGAGAACTATTTGTAGCGAAGACTCTTCCGCTAAAATGACAACACTGAGCAGGCAGAAGTAGGGAGTAGGGGTCTTCTGAGGAATGGAGAAATTAGGGGAAATGCACGGCTGTAAGAGCTAAAGAGGGATTTTGTGGCAGAGTGCTGGTTAAGGTCCCTGCAAATTAGCTCGGAACGAAACGGAACGGAACTCTTCGAAACGAACGGAAACGAATTTTGTCCGTTCACCATATCAGAAGTATCGGAATATCGTTAAAAAATACTATACTATATATATATGTGTGTGTGTGTGTGTATACATATATGTATATGTGTGTGTGTGTGTATACATATATGTATATGTGTGTGTGTGTGTTCGTGTGTGTATATATATCGGAATGAATCCTTTATCCTTTATAAAAAGTCGATTCAATCCTTCCTTCCCACACATGTTGGCTCTATCTATTGAGTGTGACTTCGCCTAAGACTGATATTTCCTTGTCATCGAGATGATGCAAATAGATAAAAATCTTCTTATTTTTTTAACTGTTCAATCTATTCACTTTTTTTATGCTTTCCTCAGCAGTAGTAGGTATGGAGGAATCCACAGTAATTTTCTCAAATACGTAAGTGTAGGCAGGCGTTCGCAATCGTCGTACGCAATTTTGAAATATTTTATCTGCGGCGTGCAAATTCTTGGAATTTTTGCGGTCGAACCCGGGATGCCGAGGTGCGAACTATATAGTATATATAGTATTTTTTAATGATATTCCGATACTTCTGATATGATGAACGGACAAAATTCATTTCCGTTAGTTTCGAAGAGTTCCATTCCATTTCGTTCCGAGCTAATTTGCAGGGACCTTAACCGGCACTCTGCCACAAAATCCCTCTTTAGCACTTACAGCCGTGCATTTCCCTTAATTTCCCCATTCCACAGAAGACCCCTACCCCCTCCTTCTGCCTGCTCAGTGTTGTCATTTTAGCGAAAGAGTCTTTGCTACAAATAGTTCCCGCAGTGACCGCTGTCGAACGCCATGAAGTGTTGCGTTAATTTTGGCCAGCACTGTACTTGTACCACACAGTAGTGGTGCAAGTCCCTCTTCTGCTGGAAGAGAATATGGAGTGAACGAATAAATGATTCATTCTATAAAAATGCCAATGACAAAATTCAAGGTAGTGTAATTGCAGCTACTCTGTCCAGTGCTTAAGTTTCTTTTGTGAGTAGATGTGACCCTATATTACACTATACAGTAAAACCTCATTATTTCAAAGTTCAATGGACCAAAAAAATATAACTTTAACATGTTTAGTTCTGTTCACGAGCTAGGCGCATGAGCTAGGAAGAATCCCACGTGCTCCTCACATGCATGGAGTGTGAACGTTACCAATGGTTTCAACTAATTATAATTTTAAATGGTTTTTAATGTTAAAATAATATATTCTTACATTTTAGCAATGTTCTTGAGGGGGATGAGTACAAAAAATCATTCAACACTGCAGGTAAGTTTCGATGTGGTTGGTCAGCAGTGAATGTGTTAAAGTATCTGGGCTCGACATATACGAACTTTCTTACAATCTACTATTCGGACAGCAAAATCACAATACAGAATCTTATTTATTCATTCTACAAATGAATTGGCCTTAAAAGTTAGCATACACGGCGAATCTGAACAGAGCTGAAGTGAACACTTAGTTCGCGATTCACAAGCACCACCGTGCGTGATAAATAGGCTTGAGTGAATATCCAGAATTTTCCAGTACATGTCAAGTTACTCTTTTATTCTGCATTTCCAAAGAAAAGACATTCAACCATGCGCCAAAAGATTTCCATGCATTTATCGAACTTTGTACTAACTTTCTCTGAGAGACCAAACTCATAAGATGTATTAAGCCGAAAGAATCAACTTTTTATTTTTTAAAGACAGTTTTTGATAATGAAAAAATTTATTTTTATAGGTTTGTAGCAATGGAAAATGCTAAATACCATGGCAACGAGATCAATGCTTTTAAATGGGAACTGATCTCACATGTTATACCAAGCAACGCTGGGAAATTTTGCTAGTACCATATCTGCCCGAATACAAGCCGATGTTTTTTGTCAAAATCTATCATGCTTAAATGCGAGTCCGAGGAAAATTTGGGTTATGGTTAAATCTCATAGTCACCCATAGAAGGCAGCACGTCTCTCACTGCCGTCGCGTTCAAATGATAGTACAGGCAACTCCAGAGTCTCGATTGTTCGAGTCTCAATTAATTCGAGATTTCGATCCCGCCCATCGATAATATATGCGGAATGAAATTCGCGTAGTAATTGGTTCCGACCAACCACGTGAGGTTTAGTTTTGGTGTAGACGTAGTTATATCTGCTCTAACTGTTTGAATTTGTGGTGATTTCACTCTTTTTTCTGTTAATCTTTTATTTAAATTTATTTATTTTATTGATTTATTTATAAATTTATCACTTGACATGGCATCTAAAAGGAAATGTAACAGTAATAATGTAAGGGAATCAAATAAAAGAGGGCATAAGATTCATAGATATGAATTGAAATTAGAAATTTAAAAGCGTGTTGAGAATGGTGAAAGCCACGCTGAAATCGCACGATCGTTGGGAATGTGTCGTTCAACTATTAGCGCTTATGTGAAACAGAAGGAGAAAATTCTAGAACGCAATAAATTCAAGTAATTTGATAACAACAATATACAGTTCCCCACCCAATAGCTCCTCTTCTACCAACTAAAATCTTCCAACTTCTCAATTAATAAACGAAGTCCAGTAAGCGCAGTTGAAAAAGATTTAAGGTATGAAAATATTTTTCATTTTGTTTCTTTATTCTTAAGTTATTTTGTGCTTTGATAATAACTTTTACATTAATTTCGCTGTGATAAATAGTTGTATGTATATATAGATGTATGCAGGTATGTAATCCAGCTCACGCGAGTCGTTTGTAACAAACGACTCCAGCGATCCGGACCGGGCTGTCTGTAAAGCATACTACATACATCTATCTTTGATGTTCGAAACACATATTTATTTTTTTCTTTTTAGTGCAAAAAATAGGTTATACATTTAAAATATTTATTATATAATTTATTCAATTTAATATTGTTGTATTAACATATTAGTAATGTTATTTTATGTTTATAGAACGTGAGGGGAGACTTTTTCCTGAGATGCGGGAACGTATCCCCCGATTATAACATGCAAGTACATGGAAAAACGGCGTTCGACACTCGAATATTCGAGATTCAAACATGTTTTCAGGAACACATCCCCGACGAAACTCGGGAGTCGCCTGTACTATATTTTTCGTAAAGTAAATATTTGACCAATGCTAAATATTAATGAATAAATAATAAAGGCTAGACCTATGCATTGTATACTTTAAGGCTGGGTTTTTCACAATATTTGAGTGCTCACATTATTTGCATACTTTGACTATGCAGACGATTATGCAAAATGCGTTGAGGGCTTTGGATGCTCAACTGTTTGAATTTCGGTAAGTAAAGAGATATCTGCTCTGAAGGTATGAGCAACGGCTTAAAATGCAAAACTCAGCTGATAACAAACAGTAAAACTTTACATGGAACGTGTATAATTATAAAAATGCAATTTCTTAAGGCAATGTAAAAACTAATTTCATTGGAAATAGATTTGGATGAAAAATTACCTTGGCGAGATTGCTTTACTATATTTGACCTTTTGTGAAAATGAAGATGAATGAAATTACTGTCACTGAATGTGGAACATTATTCAACAATGCAAAATTATTAATTGGAGTATTATTTCAAAATGTCAACTACTAAACCATTTCCCGCTTTTCTTCGATCTCGAATAATGCATTCTAAGTCATGCATGAATGCCCGGCACACACCAGCATAAAATCTACACAATTTACATTTTTGCCAAAATATGGTGGAAATTTTTGGGGGGTCGGCTTAAATCCGGTGTCGGCTTCTATTCAGGCAGATACGGTATATACCGTATATACCCGAATATAAGACTACTCTGATTATAAGACGACCCCCTCATTTTTAACTTCTAATGAAAGGAAAAAATTTATTATGCACACAATCACAGAGGTTTATTATACCATTGAGTAATGAACATTTAACCAATTGAAATAAGCAATTTTGATTGGAATTTTCAATTGAATATTTTGGAACAAATATTTGGCACAAATGTTATTAACTGGTCCTCTTAAATTTTTATAACGTCCTTCCTTCAGCCCACGAAATGCTTTCCGATTTGAACTTGTACACTTAAGCATTTCCTGCAATTTTTTCCACCGCCGCACATTTGCCTCGGTGACACCAAACCTTGCTGCTGCACAATTGTTAGTTTCATCAGCATATTTTGTCACTAAAAGTTTAAAATTTGCATCATAACTATTACGCAACGATTTCGATATTTGTGAAGGAGTAGAACCTCCCTTCTCAACGTGGTCACCCATATTTTTATGTAAAACTGAATAGTTAACAATCACAAAGACTTTAATTCACATGGAATTTACTACATTCATAGATGGTTCACTATGTTTGCGGTCTACACACTATGATATTGTGACAGGATCAAATATGTTGGTACAAAATGTTTCGCCCATTCAACCTACTACTACTACTACTGGCAGTCCTCGAATTTCGTACATTCGACTTTCGTACATCAGCTGATGAACAAACATTTCGAGCTATCGCAAAGTGGCGCTATCTGTCAGCAAAGCCAACACTTTTAATAAATTACCAAATGAAGCAAAATGCATAAATATAAAAAAATTCAAAAGAGTATTTGTATTCGAATACATTTAAATCGATTCATTTTCTACTACTACTTTTAATAATCGATTGTTTCAAATGATTTTAAGAATCGAAAACAGGCAGACCTCGTCTTTTGCGGCGGTTACGTTCCTGAAAACACCGCGAAAGATGAAATCGCTAAAGAGAAGTAATTAAGGCAATGAGAAATACTGGGTTTGGTTCTCATCCCAGCAAAAACGGATCTTTTGTCCTCTGTATTGGTGACTGCAGAAAAATAGAGAAAGAGATGGAAAAATTATCTTCAATGAAAGAGATACTTAAACAAGTTCAAAGAAGATGAAAAAAGTATCAGAAAATAAAATCTTATTTAAGTTACGTAGTAGAATCGAGAAAAAAATGATCGGAAGTTGCCTAACTTGCAGGGGCTAATTCCCCAAATATGCCAGACCACGTCTTTCATGGGGGTTACATTCCTGAAAAACTCTGTGAAACTCCACCAGTAATAAATGATGCACAAAACACAAAGCTTAAGCATTTGAACTATGTCATACCTGAGCAAATACCCCAATGATCCTGAAAAGGAAGGGTCAAGAGTTGAGGAATGAGTCTTTCCCCTATTTCCCTGTCGTCAAAAAGAAAGAAAGCTTCTGAGAGGTGATACCAACTTATATTTTGCAACTTTTCACGTGTAAAGGGGCACAAAAGTGTGGGAAAGATTGCATCCTAAAAATATTTAAAAGTATATATAACACACGTACACGTGTCTTATATATATATTTATAAAAAATAGATACACGTATCGATTTTTTTAAATTACGTAAATATTTTTACATATCAGAATACCGTAACAACATTTTTCAGGCCTGACTATGAGAGAAAATGTGAGGAAAACGTGATTCATTCCATATAGAGAAAATATCGTGCAGCCTTTTCCGTTATTTTTTCTGTGAAAGAGCGAAACATAAGACCGCGAAAGACAAAACTGGTCGCAAATGTGGAACCGCAAAAGATCAAAACACGCGAAAGATAAAGCCGCGAAAAACGAGGTCTGCCTGTATGTCGATTATAGCTATTTGATTCTTCACATCTCTACCTATCTCTGTCTTCTACTCCTCTGTCAGTCAAACTAATATGCACCGTGCGATTATAAGACGACTAGTGATTCTTCGGTCATAAAAATTGGAACAAAACCTCGCCTTATATTTAGGTATATACGGTAATAAAGTAAAGACATACACCCTTCCCTCGACAACCGCGGGAGTTACGTGCCTGAAAAGTACCGCGGTTGGTAAATACATAAGTATATTGGAAATTGGGGGGTACGTTCCACGGTTCGTATTACTATACCATATATTATTGATCACTTACATTACTCACTTATTTCTCACTTAAATATATTATATAAATATTACGAATACAATAACATGCTGTTCTTTCCTTACGAGCTCTCTGGTTTGTCATAGTCGAAACTCCCGTAGATGAAAAATGTGTGACGAAAAAGAATCACCGCCACCTTTGTGCTACTAAATGCGAGAAATAGCTTTATGCTGCATTCCGCTGTTCAGAACTACATATTCTACCCCAGAATGAATTCTTTTTTAAAGAATTTCTTCAAACGTATCACACTATGCATAAGCCAACCTATTGATTAAAACAATTACTGATTACAAATGCCCCGTAGGTAACGGAGAAATTACGTGCATACTACGACGTACATCACATCATTTTATACAATTTAGTACGGTCTTCTAATCTTACCCTGCATTTTTTTGCATTTAAACAAATATTATTATGCACAAATTCAGAAAAATATTAAACGTTTAATTCATTTAGTATGCTGATATGAATAATGCACAAGTAAACATGTCGTGTGGACTTGCGGTGCACAAAAAGCATGGGTATGCTGATGTGAATAATACACAACTGTACGCCTCGTATGGAATGTAGAGACTTGTGGCGGGCAAAAAGCGTAATCATACATTACGGTAACAAAGTAATAGCAAGCAAGTTAGAACAACAACATAGCCTTTGCGAGTGAGTGCCGATGACAACAAAGTCTTACGATGCGCGGGATTATCGTGTTGAATGCAGTGACTTGTGGCAAGCGAAAAGGATACATAATCGTGTCAGTACGTCAACGACATAATAGCGAGCAAGTTAAAAGGACAACAAAGTCTTTGTGAGTGAGTTAAGATGACAACAAAGTCATAAGATGCGCGATATTTAAAAGTTTTCGTGGTCCGAACCGTGGACACGCAAGGGAAATGTCCGCGGTTGGGAAGGGTGGGACTCAGTATGTAGACCGCGTATAGTTGAGGGCTGTGGTTAATAAATCTGCGGTTGGAGAGGGAAGGGTGTATAGCCATAATGCCCATTGCATTCAGAAAGCAATGAGCGTCCATATCCCTCCTTAATCTTCCAATGCAGTTCCAAATATTGGCTATCAGATGTAAAAGAAAACTTGGTAAGTTGAGCTTAAGGTGATATCATTTGCAGTTCTGGAAATATTAATTTTTGAAAGCAGAGTGACTTTATAAATACCCTGATAACTGAATTTCTGATTTACTGTAAAAGTGAGAATCACCCTTAATACCTCTAGTCCAGGGGTGGCGAACCTTTTTGAGAGCGAGTGCCCAAATCTTTACTAAATAAAGCTCAAAGTCTGTGTGTTTGTGTGCATGTCTGTGGGTTCCGTCCAGAATATTCCCCGTTTAATTACATGCAAAAAAATTTAAACCACCATACCGTGTATACCATATGGTATAGAGAGCTGAAAATTTTTAGAATAGTGTAAAGTATAGAGTACACTGTAAAAACACCGAGACTTTTCACCTCGGTGTCCCGAGTTTGACTAGAAAAATTCCTAAATTTCCGAAAATTCGCCGTGCACGTTTACGATTTTTTCTTAAAATGTCAACGATGATAATGAACACATGGCTGTACTCACATTGTTGAGAAAATTACGGCATATTGCTCCATATCTCCACACACTGAAGAACTTAACAGAATGTGAATAACTTCAGCCATTAGTGAAATAAAAAATATGTATCCTTACCCGATGAAAACATTTACGTCGGTGTAATGGAAAAATGAGTCTCTACTGAATTTACGTTCTATTAGAATTCTATTAGAAATATACTCAAAGTGTCTCCTATGAAAGGTTGATGAAGGATTAAATCGACAGCACCTGAAGGATTCATTCCGATGTTTTACTTTGTTCTCGAGATATGCGAATTTATATTTGGATATCGAGAAAGCACGGCATATTTTTCGTGTTCTAAAAATTCCTAAATTGAAAATCCTCGATGTTGTCTATCCAAAAGCTCTTCAGTAGGATAGATAGGAATGATATGATTGGCAGGTTGGATAGGCAGGAATTATCTCCCATTAAGATTGGTAGGATTGCAGAAGAGATGAAAATGACTGATGACTGATTCTTTATGATGCAAATAAAGCTAAATTTGCTACTCCATGTTTTTGCTTAATTTGTTGAATTCATTGCACCACAAGTGTTATAACAGCTGTGAGTGAAGTGTGCCAATTACAAGCCAAAGCTGTAAGTGAAAGAAGTAAAGTCAAATGATAAATTTCCCCGGGCAACGCCGGGTACCCCAGCTAGTTGTTGATAATTTTCAGAGAAATTCTTTCAGGTGCCAATGGGAACTTTGAGCAGCAAAATAGTGTCTTGAAGTTTTTCTTCATCATTACAAATTATTATTATTTATATTTTTTCTAGAGACTTAATATGATAGTAGAATTACGTTACGAGAATAGCTTAAAAATAATTGAAAGTTCGGGGGGTGATATATGAAGCACAGACACTTAAGGTTCAAAACAAACGATTATGAAATGAAGAGTGTACCTCCTTAAGTAACAGCAACATATTAATTAACTTTATTACAACATTAATTTTATTTTTCCCTTACATAAATTTTACTAAAATATTATTAAATATAAATTTAGGTACTTTAGATAATTCAAGAAATTCTGCAGGAAATGAATGCCTCTGATCCAAGGGATCCGCTGAAGACCTCGCCTGTTTTCGTGGACGATAAGCTAACAAGTAATAGAAATATCATAGAAGAACACGATACAAGAGTTAGCTCTGGTGTAACCTATCTCGTGTCAATATTTGTCACCTATCTTGAAATCTTCACTTCTGTATGTCGGTACTTGTTATTTTCTTCTATATGTCAAAAAAATTTCAATGTTCACTCACAAATAACAGAAGAAAAAGTACGAACAGAACGATCGAATGCTAACTGTTCGGTCCTAACATTACTCGAATACTGGTTTTCACTGGCAGATTTTTGTAACTTCCGTTGTAATGGGAGAGGGGATGGGCTCAATAAAATTATCAATCACTGCATACATTGTCAATCGCTGACAGAGACACGATCCCACCTCGGGAACGCATCTCTGTCTGCGACTGAGACACGTTCCCATTGTATACAATGTAAAAAACATTGTATACAATGGGTGTACTGCCATTCAACCAAAATACCCCTTCAGGGGATCCATGCGGTCCATGGACTCGTCTAAGCAAAAATCGCCTCTCGTGTCGCCGACTGCCACCATAAAATGCATGCTCGCCCAGCCGGCGTCTGCTGAGAAATCTCTTGTCAACACTTCACAGTACTCCTGGTTTGTATAAACAAAGTATTCACTCGCAGAATCATTTGCTAGTTATGATAATCAAATAAAATTTCTACGGCTTCAGAGATCTTCATAATATAGCAAGGTTGGTTGGGCAAAAAACATGGGACAGCTGTGAATGCCGCATGCCAAATTAATCTTCTCGCATGCCACTTTGGGCACGCATGCCATAGGTTCGCCACCCCTGCTCTAATCACATAGAAGGATTAAATTCTTATTTATGAATAGAGATATACGTTGAATTATATCTTGCGATTCACAAAATCTTAAACAGAAGAAACACATGCAGTGGGGCATACTAACTTTGTAAGGCTTCCATTTTGTGGCAAGAGTATTCTTGACGACATTATGTTTACTTCCAGATCAAGATGTTTATGCTGCTCTATGGTATGCTGCAATCCCGTTGCTGACATTTCCTTTATTTCCTCAATTCCAGAAATAGCAGCAGCTCGTAATCTGTGAGAATAGAACGTAAGCTGAGAATTTAAAAGGGCACATGTCACCAAACATTTCCAGAAACTAACCTTTCTAAGGCGACACCTTGAGGAGGATGAAAAACTGAAAGGACAGCATCAATGGTAGCAGCATCATAGACCACATGAAGTGGCGCTGCTCGGACCTGCAAGCGGCGGTCGCAATTACCATCAAGTGGTTCTGTCTCAAAAAGGATGTGAAGCAGCTGGTCAGTGGGTTGCTGCTGATCCACAGAAGAGGGATGATGCAATTGGGTTGGAGGAGCCACAAGGACTGGAGCAATTCCATCACTCCCAGAAGAAGGATGGCCGGACACCTCCAGTCGAGATATACCTGCAATTAATCTATTCAAAAAGGAATCCAAAATGTAACTAGTGAAAAATGTAAAACACAAAGAATTCATCCTTTGAAAATATCAATCAGTTAACACTAAAGCTACGAAACAATGACAGTAAATATTCAAAGCATAAAACAATTCTGCCACATACATATCATTGAGAAAATAATGAAAACATACTCAGGGGTCCTCAAAATGTGTTTTTCTGTTGAAATCTTGAATTAGATTTTATCCATGAATACAATACTTTCTCTTATACTATGTATGTAGAAAGTAAAAATAAACAAAGTTCTTTATTCTCATCATAGATTTTCTCCCTCTGCCTGCAAGCGCTTGAATTTAATGTTTAAATGAGTTAGTTTGGCAACAAATTTTTTGTGAGTTTACGGTTTGCCATGACAACATTGCCATTGTCGAAGACAAAATCCCATTATTGCCAAAATTCTCATATGAGTAATATGGCTAGACTTTACGTTCCCCAATGTTAGAAGCGACGGTGGCGTCATATTGAATTGTGGTGAGAAGGAGTACTGATTGGCCTGTCTCGACTTTTACAAACCCAATCACTGAACAATTAGGAGGGTTGCTTTTGTTCCAGGTGAGGTGAAGGGCACGATAGCGCCCGGAGACAACTGATATAAAAACAAAGTGAGCTGAAGGCTCGCCAATATCCTTGAAGACAGATTTGACATTTCACGTCGGGTTGGTACTCCTTCTCACCGCAATTCAATATGGTGCCACCATCGCTTCTAACATTGGGGAACGTAAAGTCTTACCAAGTAATATATATGTACATATTGAGTACTTTAATATAAGCCATCAAGCATTTAACATGTCCAGAGAGAGGGAATTGTGAATTATATCATCACATTTGTTTTACACAATACAATATTGTAAAGTATTCCAATACAATGAACTTAATTTTGCTAAGCCAATCAGTTAAAATGTAAACAAAACAAAAGTAAATGAAATTGTGAATGTCAATAAGTTTGGTTACCTCGACAACTATCACTTACAAGGAGAGGCACCCAAGTGTAAGTGGCGGATCACGACCAAACTTCACAGGATGAAATAAAACGAAAAATAATTAGGCACGTATTTTCGGAAAGGCGTCTAATGAGCCCGCGTTTTCGAGATATTTGCAATTGAAAATTGAAAAACAAGTGGCTTTTCCTCTAATACCATGACGAGCGACCCCTTAACAACAGGTGCCGGTAGCCTAGTGATAAAGTGTCGGGATACGGAAATTGTGTCGCGGGTTCGATCATCGACATCGCCGAATTTTTTTCTTCTCCAATCAATGTTTTATGACTTTAGTTTTATGTAAGTTGTCCAAATTACATCATTAATAATTTTCTTTCTTTTTTCAGGCCAGTATTTTAATTTTAAATCCATTCCAATGCACTTTTTACGACATACTCGGATTATATAGATACTTGATAAATATATACAACATTTTCTACGTACACTCTCCTCCATATTTCCACTGTAGAGTTGCATAGTTTACGTGCCGAATAAGGAGCACTTTATGCCACGTTCCCACGGTTTCTCGAGTCCTTTCGGTGCGTCCTGGCGGTGGGCCCTACCGCCGGGTGGGGTCGCTTTTCGCTCGCTCTCCTAGGGATGGATTAGGGAACCGTAATTTATTCATATATAATGGTTATACCGCCATTAATCGGTCGCCATTGCCTCATTAGTTACTATTGGCCGGGAACGGGAAGGTGAACGGCAACAAACGGTAACGGTAGCGACCCTATTGGTGCACAATAGAACGCGACACGTTCACGTTTACGCCTCAAATTGTCATTTCGCCTACAGAAACAATGTGTGGGGATTCGATCGCTACTGCCGTTAATTATCCGCAGTTAATTAATTAATTAATGAACAGCAACGATATAACAAGTATAACAAGATAACAAAGTAACAATAGCAGATAATACATTTTAACGAAAACAATGGCGGCGCGCATGTATACGTTTAAAATTTATTTAACTTAATTTCTTCGCGTTGCCGTTCTCGTTCCCGGGCAATTGTGCATCTGCCTTTAGTCACATTTGGTCGCCTGTTGTCGGCTGCACGCCGTGAAGTGGGGAACATTGGTTTTTTCGAGCGCTTTGCGGGTTCTCTGACCGACAATGCAGACGCCGTGTGAGACGGAGGCCGCTACCTCGCCTCCACTATCTGGCGAGCACTCCAGGTTTTTACCGGACATTCTTCTCGACGAGGATGGCAGTATATTGAACATCCCAATTTTGAAGAAAACTATGCAACTCTACAGTGGAAATATGGCGTAGAAAACATTGTATATATTTATCAAGTATCTATATAATCCGAGTATGTCGTAAAAAGTGCATTGGAATGGATTTAAAATTAAAATACTGGCCTGAAAAAAGAAAGAAAATTATTAATGATGTAATTTGGACAACTTACATAAAACTAAAGTCATAAAACATCGAATGGAGAAGAAAAAAAATTCGGCGATGTCGAGGATCGAACATGCGACATAATTTCCGTATCCCGGCACTTTATCACTAGGTTACCGGCACCTGTCGTTAGGGGGTCGCTTGTTATGGTATTAGAGGAAAAGCCACTTGTTTTTCAATTTTCAATTGCAAATATCTCGAAAACGCGGGCTCGTTAGACGCATTTCCGAAAATACGTGTCTAATTATTTTTCGTTTTCTTTCATCCTGTGAAGTTTGGTCGTGATCCGCCACTTACACTTGGGTGCCTCTCCTTGTTAGAATGAATATTGGAGCTGAATTTCATTTTGGCATTTGACGTTTTTGTTAAAAGTTGCTGGAAATGTCCGTTGTTTGAACAATAAATAATAAATATCAGGTAAATACAATTTTATCAAAACTGTACACTTTTATAAATTTCTGTATTTTCCTATTTTGACAACGTTTTACGAATTTTATGTTTCTAAAATTATATTCACATTTACTCTATAATTCGTTGTTACTCTTTTTTTATCCGTTAAAATTTTTGTTTCTGTTGTTACGAGTTGGTAAGAATGTTAGTCATTTGACAATCTATGATGAATTCTTTTTTAATCAAATATTTAATTTTTAACCTGCATATAAACAGGTGAATACAATTTAACCAAAACTGTAAACTGATATGAATTTCTGTTGTTTGGACTGGCATATAGGAAACCAATCTATCTATCAATGGTTTTTCAATCTCTCAATTGGTTTCTAACATTTATCCATGCTTCACGATTCTGCACCAGTCTTTTTAGGCCTCTGTAAGTGATGACGCTGACATCTTGTTAAATTTGGTCATAGCACTTTAATTGCGGTCTTCCTCTTTGCTTCTTTCCGCTTATTATTCTTTCTATTATGATATTGAATAATATGTTTCCGTGTCTCATATTATAACCTTTCATTTTACATCTTCCATTTGTTATATGTTCCCATAGTTTTTTCTCTTCTCCAATCCTCCTTAAAGCTTTTTTGTTTGTAATTCTCTCTCTCTCTAAGATATTTCCAATTCCACATCTAAAAAGCTTCCAATTTCCTTTTCTCTGCCTCACCCATAGTCCAAGTTTCACATCCATAAAGGGCCACGCTCCATATATACAAGTATTAATGAATTTTTTCTTTAGCTCTAGATTAATTTTGTAGCAGGTAACCAATTGTTTTTTATCATAGAATGTTTTCTTGGCTTGTCCAATTGTCATTGTAATTTCTTTTTTTTTTTCTTCCATCTTCTGTGATTTTTCTACATAGGTATTACAAGGAGTTGACTTGTTCTAGATCTATAGTTTCTAGCTGTATACTGATCGGTATGTTTGAGTCCCAACTAGACATCATTACCATATCTGCCCGAATAGAAGCCGACCCCCCAAAAATTTATACAATTTTTTGGCAAAAACGTAAAATTCGTAGATTTTATGCTGAAGTGTGCCAGGCATTCATGCACATCTTAGAATACATTATTCGAGATCAAAGAAATGTGTGGGAAATGGTTTAGTTGTTGACATTTTGAAATATTACTCCAATTAATAATTTTGCATCGTTGAATAATGTTCCACATTCAGTGACAATAATTTCATTCATCTTCATTTTCACAAAAGGTCAAATATAGTAACAGTGATCTCGCCAAGATATTTTTTCATCCATGTCATCCAATCCAATCCAATGAAATTAGCATATACACTGCCTTAAGAAACTGCATTTTTATAATTATACATGTTCCATGTAAAGTTTTACCGAAATTCAAACAGTTGAGCGTTCAAAGCCGTCAACGCATTTTGCGTAATCGTCAATTTATGCAAGCAATCTCGCCAAGATATTTTTTCATCCATGTCTATTTCCAATGAAATTAGCACATACATTGCCTTAAGAAACTGCATTTTTATAATTATATATGTTCCATGTAAAGTTTTACCGAAATTCAAACAGTTGAGCGTTCAAAGCCGTCAACGCATTTTGCGTAATCGTCAATTTACACAAGTGATCTCGCCAAGATATTTTTATATATATTCATCGTAGGTCAAATATTTACTTTACGAAAAATATAGTACTATCATCTGAATGCGAAGGCAATGAGAGACTTCGAGATTTAACCATAACCAAAATTTTCCTCGGACTCGCATTTAAGCCGAGAGGTGATTTTTTCATCATAGATTTTGATAGAAAACATCGGCTTGTATTCGGGCAGATATGGTACTTTGGTTTTCCGTTTATTAATCTTCATATTACATATATTGAGGATAAATTTGTTCAGTCCATTAACCTTTAAACACCTAACGTGCCCATACAGGCATGCAACAATTTCAGCATTTGACACTGAACGTGCCATTTCTGGCCTGGAGAGTTTAGAAGCAGATTACAGAATTTCATTTCATTTACTAAGAGCCTGGGAAAAGAAATTGCATGTACAGGGTGTCTCAAAAAATGTATATACATTTTAATAAAGAATATCTATCAATGTATTTATGGTGGAACCAAAATTTAATGTGCCTCTAAGTAGTGTAGCATGCACTTAACAGATGGCATTAGTCACAATGGAAAAAATGCAATACCTTACCCATGATTCAGAGCATAATACAAAATGGCAGAAGTTCACTTGACATTCATGCAACACAAATTAATTCTGAAGTGGTACTGGAAATTCGAGAATGTGTGTGAAGTGCAAAGACTGTGGAGATGTGAATTTGCAAATGAGCCACCAACATGACTAACAATTTCAAGACTTCATGATAAATTTGGGACTGGCGGTTCTGTGCAAGATGTGTACAAGCAACGATTTGTGCAACCTCATTCATCAACAACTGGGGAAAATTCTGCTATGATGTTATAGCAATTCACATGATTGCCAATAAAATCTATGAGGTAATGTGCTAATGAGTCTGGGATCAGCAGGGCAAGTGTACACCAGATTCTCAAAATTGCTGAGTGGAAATGTTATGTGCAGAGACTTTATATGCAATGGTTGAAGATGATCCTGATTGCAGAGCTGAGTTTTGTGAATGGTTTCAAAGGATGGTGGACGAGGATGCACAGTTTGTAGACATGATTGATTGGTCTGATGAGGCAACATTCAAGCACAATGGTACAGTGAACCGACATAATTGCATGTACTGATCTTCTGAAAATCCTAACATTCAAGTGGACAAGGCAGTGAATTTATGAGGATTTACAGTCTGGTATGGTGTGTCATCCAGGGATATTGTGGGACCGTACTTCTTTGAAGGGACAGTTACTGATGCTGAGTACTTCAACATGCTAGAGCTGTCCATTGTGCCCACCATTCATCAGCTGTATGGAAATGAGGAAATTTACTACCAACAAGACAGGGCAACCCCACATTTCCATCATGATGCCAGGGCCTATCTTTATGACAATTTCATATTTTATATTAAATCAGCAGTGTCTTGAAGCAGCTTTACTCAAGTGATTCATTACAGTTTTTATCTTCTTACTATCAATCCTGATATTCTTCTTACCCATCCCCCAACACATCCTCATCTCTTTAAATAATGAGCTAAGAAATCCGGTCAGGCTCTAAGGAGTTAGATGGGAGAATAAGATAAAACCGTCCATAACTGAAAAGCTTTTCAATTTTTTTCGATCAAACTTTCAGAAATCACTTGGCTCAACAACTTTTCAATTTGAAACTACTCGCCGTATGCATAGTAGTCCTGGACTTGACTCCAAGAGCATATATTTCTTCCATTTGAATAACATGGACAGAGCTGATACGAAGCAAGCAAGCCTTTTTTCTTTAGCATTTTAAGTATCTTAAAAATGAGATATCAAAGCAGAATTTTCAGTTATGCCAGAAAAACTATAAACTATGAAAATGAATTTCCATGTCGTAGAAGTTCAAATCTCATTAGAAAAAGGCCGATTACATTGAACGACTATTTTTTCGTGAGTTTTATGCATTTATTCAATTCATTGCCATGACAAATGCTATTGTTCAAGTCTATTGTTGGCTTGATCCTAATCATAGTTGCCAATTTAGCGACACTGTCGCTAGATTTAATGACATTTTACTTCCTTTAGCGACTTTTTTTAGTGTTTAGCGACTGCAAATTTCTACTAATCTAGCGACAAATTTAAATATTGCTTTATGTAAGCATAAATACATGCAATATACAACATAAATCAAAGAAATTAATTTTATGATAGCTTATTAAAATCTATATACTGTATCCGCTCGTGTATAATGCGCAGTTTGAAGACCAAAGTTTCAGGTCATAAAGTAGGGGTGCGCGTTATACACCGGTAACACTTATGTGTATTTAAAATCAGAAATTAAAATGAACCTACCCTGCACCAGATTCTTGCTTTTTGGGTGAATTAAGGGGAAAACCACAATAATTATCGATAATGCATGTTATACATATATTAATTATATGTATAGAACACCTAATTACTTCTGTACAGTTATAAGCCCATCCTCTCCAAATATTCTGCATTTCACTAGCTCATCAGCTGATTGATGTAGTCTTTGCAAAATCGCCAGATAGACTTCCCGCAAAACACAAATCGAAAACAAAAAAACAGAATAAGCTAATTGAAATAATTTTATTTAGTTAATGATTCTAGTATCAGTGCTCAAAATGGAAAATGTTACGAAACAGAATGCTTGTGTTGGTAGTGGAACAGAAATTTTTAAGAAACGGAACGCTGTTACAAGGAACAGTATTTCTAAATGTCTGATGAAATGGAACAGTATCATTGGTGCGTGTGATGAGCCGGAGGGGCGTTCTGTGTGTTCCGGCTCATTTTGAGCACTGTTTAGTATGTAGAATTAATGATGTAGGTAATTTAAAACACACAGAATGACATGTATGAACTTAATCGTTGCGTTTCCTGTTTCTAGATTTGTTTGTTAAATTTTTGCGTTATTACTCCTATTAAATAGTTTTAAAATGAGATAGGAAAAAGAGAACCAACATCCACTATAAATCAAAACTCTATTTTATAGATCCCTTTTTTATCTGATTTAAAAGGATTGGCAACAGTGGCGCTGTGGTTTTCTACGCAGGATCAGTTTGTCCAACTTACTGTGTGAAGTTGCTGCCGTCTCAACTCAATCACTTTCATTACTGATGTCTCTCTAAGACATAATGTGGAGCCTAATGAACATAGTACTTATGGCCAAGTCCAAGCATTTAAAAATTTTTAAAAAAATCCAAGGAATTTGGCTGAACTTTGTGGTAATTGAATATTTTCTTTGGAAATACGTTTTAAAATTATTAACTGGTGATAATTTAATGCTTTAACATATTTATTTACATTACTCTAGTTAATACTTAACATGATGATATAATGTTATTATTATATCCCACAAAAATCAAGGGTGCGAGGTATACACAGGTATGAAAAAAAATTGGGATTTTTTGGCAAAAAGTATAGGTGCACTTTATAAACGAGGGCACGTTATACATGAGTATATACGGTAAGTTTTAATAAACCTTAAAATATTTCTACAGTTACTTCCTCAGTTATGATATTTTAAAGACCTTTTATACTAATTTTGAAAGTTCTCATTATAATTTACATAGAATAATACATCATAAAATGCAGTAAAATTAGAGAAAAAATGATTTCCATTAAAACTTATAGAAGGTATTCTTCTCGATGTAGAAATTAGAAACAGACTTTTATTATGATTATTGAATGTCATAAATGAAGCTTACCTTGTTTCGAATTTTTGTATAGAGAGCTAGCAAGATTACTGTCACAAATTGTGACTCACAATGTGTTACAAAGTATGGAGAGTGTTGTCATAAGTGGATGAGCACTTCTTATGCATGTATATCAGAGCATTTGAAGGTGGTACATTGATCCTTAATCATTTGCGTTTTTAAGTTAATCCAAAGATCCCTAAGTTTTTTCCACTTATTAAAAATTCTAGGAACGAATGCTTGCTATGCGTGGTTATATAAAAAATATCACTGAATATGAGGTGGAAAACCTCCCTGAGTGTCAACTGATATTCATTTATAAAATAGATAAAAGTTTATTAATTAGATTAATATGAATTATTTGAAATATTTATGCACTATTTTATTTTTAACAACTTTTTCTTTGATAATAGCAACTTTTTAGGATAGACATAGCAACATTTTCAAATTTATTTTGGCAACTATGATCCTAATGTGCAATAAATATACAAAAATTGTGATAAAATCATGTTAACACAATTTTTGAGCGATATTTGAATTACTACGATATGTAAATTAATCTTTATAACTTTCTCTGCATGACTGTGCAAGTTTTACAATAAAATCTTATTTTTGAGATATTTAAAAATCCTAACGAAATAATGTCTACACATCAAAAATTTCTATTTATACGCTTTATCTTACGGGAAAAAGAAACTATCCCCTAGAGTCCATAGGAAATACCTATAAAAATTAACAATTTCACGAGAAATCTACAATGCCAAAAGCATACTTCCATCAGTGTTGCCAATATATGGGCTTAAGAATTTTAAATGCTAATCATGTATAATAACAGATATTCTATTATATAAAACTAATTCTGAACAATGGTAGCCATAAACAGAGCTGGCCTGAGGTACCGGCGAGTCGCACAGCTGCCCAGGGAAACCAGGTATTGGGGGTGCTTACTCTACCATCTCTACATTACTTGAAAGTGGATAAATACTGGATACCAATTTAAATTGCAGGGTAGGTGAAAATCTATATAAATTTCCTTTTACTTTTCATTATCAATCATTTTACAAGGCAATGAATAACTTAACAAGCTCTTTTTAAAATATCTTAATGAAAATTTACAGAGGGAGGCACTGAGCAGATTCTTGCCCGGGGTGCCAAAATACCTCAGGCTGCCCCTGGCCATTAATACAGTTCATAATCATAGAAAGTAATGTAACTCAAAATGACAGGAAAGGAAGACTTAACAGAGGAGCACAAACTCGCTGGAAATCTCACCAAATGGAAATGTTGCTGAAGTTAGGGGAAGAGAAATGGAACAGGAGAGACAGAAAAGACTAAACGATCAGAATAAACGAAAAGTGAGGCATAGAGATAATGAGTCATCAGATGCAACAGTAAATCGATTGACAAGCAACAGATTTATAGCTACTATAAAACGAGCACATGAAAGTTCATTACAATCTGAATAGCGATTATTGTAGATTAGGCTATTTATATTTAGGTAATAAAATTGATATAGAATTATTTAGTATGTTTAACATATACATATTTATTAACATAAATCTTTGTCAAACAACTTTATATGTCTGCGACTATTGTTACTTTCTGAGACATTTGGTTATGCGGATTTTATATTAATTTTTTACATTTTAGTGGACTTAAAAGTTGGTTTCGTTAATTTTTATTTTATTTTAACGTACTACTTAGTTCATGCCTACCCATCATATTTGACGGGCAATTACACTAGTATCAATATAATGATCAACTTAATCAATAAGTCAAATGTTTTACAACAAATTTACTTTTCATTTATTCTGCATAATTATTAATTATTCATTAATTTCTCATACTAAACAAGTGAACTGCACTTATTACACAGTTATTCTTATCACCTGTGGACCTACACATAGGTCTTGATAGGAATACTCCACCTATCTCTCTTTTGTGTGTTAATTATACCGTGATTTTCAGGAATTACCTTCTGCAAATTTTGTGACTACTGCATAAGCACATTTTATCAAAACAATTTTAGCATGTTAACAATTTTATGTTTCAACTTATTATATTAGTAAAATAATGTTGAGGTTGTTAAGAACACTTACCTCAAAGCAGAGACTGGCCTACGCTGTACATCAAATTTTACACCCAACATCCGAGCGTTCAATATGGTTCGGGTTTTTGATGTAGAGCCACAATCTATCTCATCCCACACATCAAGAACAAGCCTATTAAGTGAGAAGGAGAGGCTAAATTCCACAAAAGTGCGAGGAAGGTGCTCGGGTGATGCAGAGCCCTCCCCATAGCCAATGGCACGATGGAGTTTCTCTCTCTCCTCAGCAGTCATTGCCATTTCAAACTGTGACACTATTAAGTAAGTTTAAAAACAAATATAATTAATGTGCATTAACTATTTGTGGTTCTTATTGTCCTTACGGAAAAAATATACATATTATTAATTCTGATCAGATATAGTGGAATGGTAGACTCGGTCTGACAGACACAAACCTGCTTTACTTATTGTTGCACCAGGTCTCACATAGAACCAGAAAGGGTTAATGCAAGCATTTAGCTTTTATACACAATTTTTATAACTATTTGGGCATGAAAAATAAATTATACAATTTAACAAAATAATTTGAATCAGGGACCCGATCCAATCCTTGGTCCGGACCATGGTCTGCGGTTTTTAGCGGCGGACCAGGATCCATGGACCACTGGTCTGAGAAAAATTTTTGAGGACCATCATCCGGGACAATTGGTTCGTGAAAATTTTGAGCAGACCATGGTCCAGGACCACTGGTCCGCAAAAATTTTGAGCAGACCACGATCCGGGACCACTGGTTCACAAAAAAAAGTAGAGAAAGGACCAATACAAAACAAGTGATTGCTAGAATGTGACAGTTCTACCATGTTGAAACGCCGGTTCTACACATAAACCATGATCATCATACTATGATGACCACGAGTGATGCTCGGACCTGTGCTTCTACACAAACACTGATTACTTTGACTATGCGACGCTATGAGGCAGTTTTAGAAACTACCATATATACCCGAATATAAGATGACTTTGATTATAAGACGACCCCCATTTTTAACTCCTAATGAAAGGAAAAAATTTATTTTGCACACAATGACAGAGGTTTATTATACCATTGAGTAATGAACATTTAACCAATTGAAATAAGCAATTTTGATTGGAATTTTCAATTGAAAATTTTGGAGCAAATGTTTGGCACAAATGTTATTAACTGGTCCTCTAAATTTTTATGATGTCCTTCCTTAGGCCCAGGAAATGCTTTCCGATTTGAACTTGCACACTTAAGCATTTCCTGCGATTTTTTCCACCGCCTCACATTTGCCTCAGTGACACCAAAACTTCTTGCTGCTGCACCATTGTTAGTTTCATCAGCATATTTCGCCACTAAAACCTTAAAATTTGCATCATAACTATTATGCAATAAAATTGGAAAAATACCTCCAAATCACCGTAAAGGCCTTTACGGTGACTTGGAGGTATTTTTCCAATTTTATTCATCATCTTCACCGTGTCTCGTGAGTTCTTCATTTTATTTATTACACAATGATTTTGATATTTGTGAAGGTGTAGAACCTCTCTACTCAACGTGGTCACCCATATTTTTACGTAAAACTGGATAGTTAACAATCACGAAGACTTTAATTCACATGGAATTTACTACAGTCATAGATGATTCACCTTGTCTGTGGTCTACACACTATGATATCGTGACAGGATCAAATTACATATGTTGGTGCACAATCTTTTGCCCATTCAACCTACTACTACTACAGGCAGTCCTCGACTTTCGTACATCAGCTGACGAACAAACATTTCGAGCTATCGCATAGTGGCGCTATCTGTCAGCCAAGCCAACACTTTTAATAAATTACCAAATGAAGCAAAATGCATAAATATAAAAAAATTCAAAAGAGTATTTGTATTCGAAAACATTTGAATCGATTCATTTTCTACTACTACTTTTAATAATCGATTGTTTCGAATGATTTTAAGAATCGAATACAGGCAGACCTCATCTTTCGCGGGGGTTACGTTCCTGAAAACACCGCGAAAAACGAAATCGCGAAAGAGAAGTAATTAAGGCAATGGGAAATACAGGGTTTGGTACCCATTCCAGCAAAAACGGATCATTTGTCCTTTGTATTGGTGACTGCAGAAAAATAGAGAAAGAGATGGAAAAATGAACTTCAATGAAAGTGAGACTTAAACAAGTTAAAAGAAGAGGAAAAAAGTATCAGAAAATAAAGACTTATTTAAGTTCCGTAGTAGAATCGAGAAAAAAAATGAACGGAGGTTGCCTACCTCGCAGGGGCTAATTCCCCAAATACGGCAGACCGCGTCTTTCTTGGGGTTACATTCCTGAAAACCTCTGCCTGAAAAACTCCACCAATAATAAATGATGCGTAAAACGCAAAGCTTAGGTGTTTGAACTATGTCAAACGTGAGCAAATAACCCAATGATCCTAAATCGGAAGGGTCAAGAGTTGAGTCTTTCCCTCTCGTAATAAAGACAGAAGGCTCCTGAACGGTGATGCCAGCTATATTCCGCAACTTTTCACATGCGAAGGGACACAAAAGTGTGGGAGAATTGCATCCTAAAAATATTTAAAAGTATATATAAGACACGTACACGTGTCTTATATATATACTTTTAAAAAATAGATACACGTATCGATTTTTTTAAATTACGTAAATATTTTTAGATATCAGAATACCGTAACAACATTTTTCAGGCCTGACTATGAGAGAAAATGTGAGGAAAACGCGATTGATTCCATATATAGAAAATTTCGCGGAGTCTTTTCTGTGATTTTTTCCGCGAAAGAGCGAAACATAAGACCGCGAAAGACAAAACTGGTCGCAAATGCGGAACCGCGAAAGATCGAAACACGCGAAAGATAAAGCCGCGAAAAACGAGGTCTGCCTGTATTTCGATTATAGCTATTCGATTCTTCCCATCTCTACCTTCTGCTCCTCTGTCAGTCAAACTATTACGCACCGCGCGATTATAAGACGACTAGCGATTTTTCGGTCATTAAAATTGGAACAAAACCTCGTCTTATATTCAGGTATATACGGTATTTCTATTTCGACAACAATATAATGATGCACTCTCTCTCTCTCTCTCTATATATATATATAAATATAAATAAATAAAAAGATATACCGCGGTGAGTAATCGGGATTCGAACCCGGGACCCTTCGCACCGCAAACCTGGCCACAAACAAATATATGTATATACCTATATATCGTATATATAAAGATATATTGGGGTGAGTTAATAAAGGCAACTCTAATAATAAATTTTTTCGACGAACTTAAGAAGTTTATTCCTCTGCGCAACTGCGATTTTTGTTTTCTTCCGAAAATATACAAACAAAAAATATGGGCATATAGTTAATTAGTTAGCAGGAGAAAGTCGAAATTTATGGAATAATCTGAAAAGATGAAGAGATAATCTGATCAGATACATCTTGAGACATGAGGGACTCACAAAAACGATACTGGAGGGGCAAATAGAAGGGAAGACCATAGGGGAAGACCAAGATTGGGATACGTTAAACAGATGATAGAGGACCTCAAATGCAATGGTTACGAAGAACTGAAGAGGAAGGCAGATAAGAGGGAAGAGTGGCGAACTACAGCAAACCAATCTAAGGATTGGAAACCAGCGAGAGTTAATTAGAGGAGCCTCGGCCAGATGATTATATCCTGACTATCATGATACATTGCTTCTATAGGCTATGATTAATTACGGTTTATGTTTATCATCCATGATAATCACTGCGTGTAGACCTGGCATAAGCTTTATATACTTTGTGCCACATAGTTGAAATATTTAACTATATGTGGCACTGTTGTATCTATTTATGTTAAATACATCATCTGTTTCATTTCACTACTGATTTCTGAAGAAAGCATCAAGTAATATGGCAAAGAAAGCAAAATGTGTCCCGCTCGATTTGGTTAAATATTTTAAGGAGAAAAACAATCGAGCTGCGTGTATATAAGATCCGGATGATCTGGTAATTTTGGAAGATGATGAGGATATTATTAATGCAGAGCAAGAGTTCCAAGCAAATATCTTAGCAGTCTGTGAGCTGTTTAAAAAGGAGAACCCCTATCTTGTAGATTGTGTTAACTCAGTTGCCTGTACAGAACACACTCTTCAACTCGCTGTAAATGATTCGATAAATGAGTTCCTCCATCCTGAAAAAAGCGAAATTTTGGAAAAGGTATGGGCCATGATAAAAAAGCTCCGTACCCCAAATTTTGCCCGTCAGCTGAAACGGAGGAAACTCAGAAGACATAAACTTGACATCGCACCATGGTGGAACACAACCTACCTTATGTTTGAATCTGCTCAGCACCTGCGTGACTTTTGTAAGACTAAGGAAGGAGAGTATGAAGAACTCAAGTTTTCTGACGATGACTGGAATGAAACTGACAGCATTATAAATTCATTGAAACCTGCAAAAGTGGCTACTGACAAACTACAAAGTGAGCAATTGACCATTGGAGATATGTATAAAATTTGGCAAACTTGTCAAATGGCTACAGGTAAAATAAGTTACCCTCTTGCTAAACTCATTGCAAAAAATATGAAAACCCGAGGTACATAACTCTATTTTTAATAACAAGGTTGTGTGCTGCTTTGTATCTTGATCCTCGTTTTCAGTGCGTTTAGACAAAACAACAAGCCCAACTAGCAATTGATCACCTCAGCACAGTGTCAAACAGATTATGCAAAATGTCGTCAGTCGCAGTTGAGAGTGAGATGAGTAGCAGTAGCCATGATTCAAGTGAAGAACCTTTGGATCTTGAGAGTGCTGATGCTCTATTCACAAAGCAGATAATCGAAAAGCAAAAGAAACACCTAAAAATGAAGAGGAAGGAAGATACATTAACAAATTCCATTGATAAAATGAAAAGAGAAATTTCTGACTACGTTCCAGATAAACATTACTCTGCTGACACCAATGTGTTACAATACTGGATGTCTAAGAAGCTTGAGCATAAAAATTTGCATGATCTCGCTGTAACAGTGCTGGGGGTTCGCCCTACTCAGGTGTCAGTAGAAAGGCTCTTTTCTGGCCTCAAGTTCATACTGAATCCATTACTCTCCAATTTATCAAAAGAAAAATTCATTGATATTATGATGTTAAGAACAAATGCAATTTTTGCTCGTAAAGCTTAAATTAACAGGAATGCTTTCATAATAATAATAAAAGATATTTATTATTTTCTTATTTTATTTAGCCAGTATATCTGTATGTCTATGTAGCCGTAGAAATCTTGCATATCACCAATTGGTACGCACACATAATAACAGTGGAGAAGATAGATAAAAATAATAATAATAAAGTGACTCAGAAATTTAACAAAACGAAATGTTTCTTTGACATGGCCCTCTTCTTCAGTCCATAAAGAAATTAGTAATGAAAAAAAGAAAAAGATAAGAAATTAAGTGTCATAGTATGAGGGGGGAGGAAATGGCTGGGGCGTGGGGGGGAGTGAGACAGAGTCCATGGCAGGGAATAGGTGTGGTAGAGTATTACAATTTAGTTGAGTTTAATGAACAATATTAAGATGGGGGAATTAAAAGCTTTAATATCCAAATACAATCCAATTCTTTTGTCCTCACCTCGATGCAGCTGGCAGTAGGGTGAAGGGAGGAAAGAACAAGTACGGAAAAACAAGAATCAAATCATGCCACGGAAACGTTTCGCTTTATTAAATTTGTGCCACTTTTTTTAACTTTTTATTATTTTTATCTGTGATCTCCACTATTATTATGTGTATGTATACTATGTATGTATACACACATACACATATATAATGAAAACCTTGGTCCGGGACCACTGGACCACGAAAAATTTGGGAGGATCGGGTCTCTGATTTGAATACATCTTTAGTCAATCTTATCAACAAATAAGACATTGAAATCTAACTCATTTGGTCTACACAAACTAAGAGGAACATTAAAACAAATTGCTCTTTTTTGAAATTAAGAATATGTAAGGCATTTATAAATTTGTTTCTCTTGAAATATAATATATGGGTGAAATACCAATGTCACCCGCAGATCCTTCCTGGTTTATGTTAGATGTTTTCTTTTTGCTACCACCCCACCAGCTGGAAAGCCATCCTTGAGAAGCTTTGCGCTCCTCCTCCTTTAACATTTTACGACCAACCTATGAAACAGAAGTTAATTTCAATGAAAATATTTGGATATTTAAAAAATATTGTCTGGGAAGAAATAAATAGAAGCCAAAAAACTCTAAAATTATTTAGTGCATAAATTATAGTGGATTTTGAACCTAAATGTTAAATTGAGCAATGGTTAGCAATCATCATTTTATTATATTTTACGATAAATTAATGCATTATTTATGCACCAAATTTATACCAATGTTTTGATGTCTTTAATTTTTCCAAAGTTATTGCTCCGGAGATGATGTGCAAACCAAGCTGACACTATTAAAAACTATCAACAGCCAAATACTATGCTTATTGTGATAATTACATGAGAGTTAATGCTTAATGTTTGATGCAAATTATCCTGAAAATCTAGCTTAAGGCTTTACAATTGAATTACTTTTTATCAGGTTTTAGCTAATAGTTTTCTCCCCCTAATACAATACCTCCAATTCTGTCTTCTGTCGCACCAAAGTAATGTTAAAGACATCAAGTAATATTTCACATTCTTCAATAACAGTTTTCAATTTTCCATCAGGACTCAATAGCATGGCGCCATATGCATCTGCATAACGACGACAAAGACAGCGGTGATTATGTATGTGGTTCCAGTCCCAGTTTTCCCGTTTCCGACGAATGTCTTCTTTAACAATTGCCTCATATGCAAAATGCCACCTGTAAGGATGAAAAATGCATTGAATTTTCCTTAATCATTTGAACTCAAAACAATTTGCTGTGGTAATTAATGGCCAGCCCATTTTAACATTGTCCAATTGAAGCCCTTTGAGTTTATTTCATGTTGGCCTATTATTTAGAAACTAAATTAATTTAGATATATAATGGCTAATGAAAAAGTTGAAATAACACAGGAGTGCCCAATGCATATGCTTGCAAGCCATGTGCAGATCACGCAACAATTTCAAGTTGCTCGCGATGACTATTAAGTTTTCCACAGAGATGGCTTTACCTTAGATTATCTTGACCATAAAGCAAATCTTATTGTACTTGTTTTCAATCCTATCAACAGGATGATGCTAATTAACACATAACACATGTAAAATCCATAGTTTGGTTATGTCCAGGGGTGGATTGAACACTTGCAGAAGAGGAAAAATATCCTTTGTTGAAAGAAAATTTACAACAAAGAACGGATATTTCGGATCAACTTATTTGGAATTTTCGCAGTGCTTTATTTTATTTTCGGTTGCAATAAAATTTTTATAACCAGGCCAAATTTCAAGTCTCTACGTCATATGGAGCTGCCTCATAATTTTTTTTCTCGTATGGAGCAATACTGGGTCAAAACAGCCTAAAAATTATATATATATATATATATATATATATATATATATATATATATGTTACGCAAGCGAGGACGACCGCCACGAGAAGTGCTACCAGAAGCGAGACGGAGAAGGAGAGTACTAAGAGATCACGTGACGCGAGAGAGAAGAGTGTGTGACGGGACTCGTAGTAGTGTGGGCCGTGTGTTGGCTCGTGGGAGAGCTTCTGCTGGAGAGCAGAATGCTGGTGTAATTCGGGTTTAAATAAAGTTGGAGTCCCTTGGACGTGTTGTGTTATTTCGGGTGTGCCTCCCCGAGGAGGAAGTTGGAGAGTGGTGTAGTGTGTTCTGACAGAGCAGCGGCGGGATCGGGATCAGATAAGGATAAGAAGATCAAAAACCAGTTTTCGGAAAGGAGCACGTCGTGAGAGAGCCGACTGTTTGCCGATGAAGACTGTACCCCTCCGTAAGTACGTGAAAGAAAAGTGATTCCCGAGTGAACAATACCCCAAGTATAACTAGGGTTGTGAGCGTCGAAACAGACCTAAAAAAAAGCGAAAAAAGCGACCGCATGGCGTTTAGTGGGGAACCGGAAATGACGTATCCAGTGGCGGGAACAGGAGTAAGCGAGGCGTTCTTGACGCGAGCAGCGAGCTTTCCTGAGCTACCGAGAGCGATGTCGACGCCCTCTGTGACCCGACCAAAGAACCACTTAGCGCCTAGGGCGAGCGATAACGACATTGAACGTGAGATTCTACGACGAGAAAGACAGTTGCTGGAGAGAGAGCGCGCGTTGTTAGACCGCGAAAGAGAAATAATGGAAGCGGGACATTGTAGTACGATGGCGACAACTGTAGTTGCTCACCGAGACATGGCGGAAAGATTGTTGCCCGAGTTTGACGCGTCGACGACCTTAGGATTTACCGCCGAACAGTGGGTGCGGCGAGTGGAAGGGGTCGCTTCCGCGTATTCGTGGGACAATTCCGTATTGCTTACTCATGCGGTGAATAAGCTGAAAGGAGTAGCTAAATTGTGGTTAAATAGTGTCGCGGAAGAAGTGTATTCTTGGGAGACTTTTAAAGAAAGGTTACTTTATAGCTTCCCATCAACAGCTGATCAGGCCGATGTCCACATGAGTCTCACGAAGAGGAAGAAGCAGCGCGACGAAACCGATGAGTCATACGTGTATGCCATGAAAGCGATAGCGCGACGAGGTGACATAGATAAAGAATCCTTGATTAAATACATTTTGAACGGCTTAGGTGACAAGGAATTAGTAAGGTCGCTGGCTTTGTGTGAGTTCAAAGATGTTGAAGGGTTACTGCTCAAGATAAAGCGCTATGAAAGTATTACAGAAAGAGCGAGATTAGGTGAAAGACAGTTTTTATCTAACCGTTATAGTGTCCCAATTGAACCGCCAAACGAAGGTAATGTGGTGAGGAGAAATAAGCAGACAACGCAGGCGAGGTGTTATAATTGTAACGGCCAGGGACACATGGCTAAGGATTGCCCAGAACGACAGCAGAGCAGGCGATGTTTCCGATGCAATAAAGAGGGACACATGATGAAGGAATGCCCTCAGGGAACCCAAGTTAATAGACAGAATTTGGAAATGAAAAGGCGAGTCCAAAGAATTTCGGTGCCGAACGACCAAATTAAAGACGAATATTATAAATGGATAAAGGTTAATGATGAACAAGTTGTTGGGTTCATTGATTTAGGGAGCGATGTTGTGACCATGAGGCAAGATGTCGCTGAACAGCTAGGTGTAGAATACTTTGCGAGTCAAAAAAGTCTGATTGGATTCGGCTGTGGGAAAAGTAACGTAATAGGCTCCAAACAGTTAACCCTTGTTGTGGACGACGTAAGCATTGAGGTAGAAGTGCTTGTGGTCCCAAACTGTTCGCAAGACGATGCCATAATTCTAGGACGAAGCGCCCTAGACCAATCGGGGATTCGAGTTGAGAAGAGCTATCAGAAACTTGTAATTAGGAGAGAGACTGATGGGCAGGAGGAAGAAAGTAACTTCGAAGCCAAAGTTCGGAATGTCAAAGAGAGGGCCGGGATAGAAATGGAAGAAATAAATTTGAATAACGACCTGTCTGAAGAGGAGAAGGATGCGGTATACGAAATGGTGAATGAGTATCGAGAATGTTTTGCGAAAAATTTGAGTGAACTGGGTACAGTAGAGTCTGCCAGTTTCGAGATAGAATTGTTGGATAACCACCCTGTGAATTTAAGACCGTATCGCCTACCGTACGCCCAAAGAGCGACTATGCAAAAGGCAGTCGATGAGTTAATGAAAATGGGTATCGTGCAGGAGTCGACATCAGAATACGCAAGCCCAGCATTGTTAGTGAAGAAAGCTAACGGAGAAGACCGGCTGTGCGTCGATTACAGAGCATTGAATTTGAAGACGAAAAAAATAAAATTCCCCATGCCAGCCATTGAGGAACAATTAGACGCGCTTGCAGGAAACAGTTATTTTACCATTTTAGACTTGGCGTCGGGATACTATCAAATCCCTGTAGCCCCAGAGACGAGACCCTTGACAGCTTTTGTCACCTCAAGTGGACTGTACGAGTTCACAAAAATGCCTTTCGGAGTAGTAAACGCACCTGCAGTGTTTAATCAAGTGATGAAAAGGGTAGTGCGAATGACAAAACCAGGAGAGGTCCTAGTCTATATGGATGATCTGTTGATACCCAGCAAAACGGTGAAGGAAGGGTTAGAGAGATTAGAAAGACTGTTGCAAGAACTGAAGAAATTGGGGCTAGCGCTAAAAGTATCAAAATGTGAATTTTTCAAAACTAAAGTAGACTATTTGGGCTTTGAAATAACCAAAGATGGGATCCGACCAGGCGAGAGAAAAATTCAGGCAGTTAAAGAATTTCGAAGGCCGGAGAATGTTCACGAAGTGCGACAATTTATTGGTTTGACGAGCTTCTTTAGAAGATTTGTATTAGGATTCGCTACGTTAAGCAAGCCGTTAACGCTCTTGACGAAGAGAGATACGGTATTCGAGTGGACAGAGAAACAAGAAAACGCATTTCAAGAGCTGAAGAAAAGATTAATCGAGCGTCCGGCACTTGCGTTGTTTGATGTAAATGCCGAACATGAAGTTCACACTGACGCCAGTAAGAATGGACTAGCGGGGATTATCTTACAGCGTCGAGAAGGAGAATCTCAAAAACCTGTGGCATATTATAGCCGACAGACGACAGATCTAGAGAAGAACTATCACAGTTATGAGCTAGAAGCGTTGGCAGTAGTTGAAGCCGTAGACAAATTTCGAATGTATTTATTGAACAGACCCTTCAAAGTTGTTACTGACTGTAATGCTTTAAAGACCACCATGTCCAAGAAAGAATTGTTACCGCGGATAGCGAGGTGGTGGCTTCGATTACAAGAGTATGATTTCACGATCGAGTACCGACCAGGACGCAACATGAGTCACGTTGATGCCCTCAGTCGAAATCCCGTGGGAGATTCCGAGGAACCGGATACAGCAGACTTGAAAATCTTCACGTTGTGAATAAATCAGGACGATTGGTTACTAACGATGCAGCTGCAGGATGTAGCTATCCAGAAAATACATCGTACCTTACAGCAACCTGCGGTCGCCAATGAGGATAGGCAGATCCACACAGACTATGTGCTGAAAGACAACCGTGTCTGTAGAAAGGTAGACGGTGGGGTCCGTTGGGTTGTGCCTAAGAACTCTATTTGGCGCATTCTAAAGGGAAGTCATGATGACATGGGACATTACGCAGAAGAGAAAACCCTAGAACACGTGAAGAGATATTTTTGGTTTCCGAAGATGAGAAGAAGGGTAAAGAAATATATTGCAGCTTGCATTGAGTGTGCTTATCATAAGAGACCGGGAGGTAAAAAAGAGGGGCAGTTGCACAGTTTAGAGCGTGTAGCCATCCCATTTCACACAGTTCACGTGGACCACTTAGGGCCATTCCCAAGGAGTAAAAGGGGCAACGAGTATGTTCTCGTGTATCAAGACAACTTTACAAAGTTCATCCTACTAAAGGCAGTGAAAACCACAAAAACCAAACCAGTGTGCGAAGCTATCAGTGAGATTACGAGCTTATTTGGGTGTCCTGAGCGTTTAATTACAGATCGAGGTACGGCATTTACAGCGAAGGAATTTGAAGAATTATGTGAAAGAAACCAGATAAAGCATATAAAGAATGCGACTGCTACCCCTCGAGCAAATGGACAAGTAGAGCGATCAAACGCATCCATTACAAACGCCATATCCACTATGTATGCACAAGAGGATGGAGGCGACTGGGACACGAATTTGAGAAACATCCAATTCGCCATGAATTCTATGTCAAATAAAACTACTGAGAAGAGCGCTTATGAGCTATTGTTTGCTTATAACCCAAGGAATTCATTGCAAAACCGTGTTATATTGGCGTTGCAAGAAAGCGAACTCGATGAGACTAGAGAGACCTTAGGCGAAGCAAGGGAAAAAGCGTTAGTAAAGATATCAGAGACGCAGAAAAAACAGAAGGAGCGTTACGATCAAAGACATAAGGTGCCGAGAGTGTACCAAAAGGGAGATTTAGTCATCGTAGAACGAGAAGCGCAAGCGACAGGGTGTTCGCGAAAATTAGCTCCGAAATTTAAGGGTCCGTATCTTGTCTCAGAAGTGCTAGCGCGAGATAGGTATTCTCTCATGGATATACCAGGGGCAAAGAGGACACAGCGAGCGTTCAATTCCGTGTTTAGTGCAGACCGAATGAAACCCTGGTGTAAGCCCCCCCAAGGCGAAGTAGGAGATGACGACCAGGCCGACGAGAGCCAGGACGAGGGAGATGACGACCAGGCCGCGGACAGCAGAGGGAAAGAAGACGAGAAGCGGATGGAGAACGGCGCGAGCGCCAGAGGAGCAGTTCAACCGGAGGCAGACCGGACCGGGACCGAGGACGGCCCCGATGTCAGGAAAGGCCGACTGTTACGCAAGCGAGGACGACCGCCACGAGAAGTGCTACCAGAAGCGAGACGGAGAAGGAGAGTACTAAGAGATCACGTGACGCGAGAGAGAAGAGTGTGTGACGGGACTCGTAGTAGTGTGGGCCGTGTGTTGGCTCGTGGGAGAGCTTCTGCTGGAGAGCAGAATGCTGGTGTAATTCGGGTTTAAATAAAGTTGGAGTCCCTTGGACGTGTTGTGTTATTTCGGGTGTGCCTCCCCGAGGAGGAAGTTGGAGAGTGGTGTAGTGTTTTATGACATATATATATATATATATATATATATATATATATATATATATATATATATATATATATATATACTATTTAATGTGTGCTTGCATTCTGCAAGCATTTTCAAATTTTAGCATTTTTACAAATTCAAATTATTCCCAATCGATGTTGTACATAATCATATAACCATGTCAAATTTGGAGTTTGTTGCTCATTTAGAAGTGTATTATAATTTTAATCCTCGTATGGGGCAATAATGGAGCAAAACACCCCCTAACATTATGAATTAGTACACACTCACATTTTTTACATCTGTTGTAACTAAAAACCCATAATTCTGCCAGATTTCAAGTTTGTATCTCATTAAGAAGTGCCTTATAATTATCACACTCGTATGGGGCCGAAAAGGGGCAAAACCACACATTAAAATTTGGAATTTTTGCAATTTTACAATTTTATCTTAGTTTGCCATGAAAATTTTAAAATCGTGCCAAATTTCAAGTCTCTAGATCCTATGCAGCTACCTCGCATTTTTTGTTCTCGCATGGGGCCGAAAAGGGGCAAAACCGCCCCTTAAAAATGAGAATTTTTGTAATTTTATAATTTTATCTTAGGTTGCAATGAAATTTCTATAACCGTGCCAAATACCAAGTTTCTGGGTCCTATGAAGCTGCATCGCCTTTTTTGTTCTCGAATTGGGCAATAATGGGGCAAAACAGCCCCAAAAATGAGGATTATAACAATATCGGATTTCCTTCATTAGGTGTAGTTTAACATTAACAGCATTAAAATATAAGCCTCTAATTCCCATTAAAAGCTTACCCATATGAAAGGATAGAGCTTGTTATCAAGGAAGCCTATTGTCAGACCCAGAAAAATTAGCAATTTTTTGCGATAAAAACTTTATAAAATTACGCTAATTCTACTCAGATTTGAATTCTGTTTTCAAAACTAAGAAACTACAATTTATATCCTATCCGACAGTTTAAGTCTCGAGTTCGTATCTTGATGGGAAGTAATTTTAAAATGCAAATATAAAAACCTCTACATCAATTTACATGCTTTCTTATGGGCAAAAAATGGGGAAAAAAGGGGCCAAAATAGCCCTTCAAAATAGGAATTTCGACAGTTTCGGATTTTTTCCTTCGGTTGTGACCAAAAACCTATAATCCCACCAAATTTCAAGTTTCTGGCACATCTGGAAGTGCCTCATAATTTTGTATCTCCTATATATATATATCATCTGTCAGAAGCATCTATATATTATAGACTAGATAATATGTGCTTGCATTCTGCAAGCATTTTCAAATTTTAGCATTTTTACAAATTCAAATTATTCCCAATCGATGTTGTACATAATCATATAACCATGTCAAATTTGGAGTTTGTTGCTCATTTAGAAGTGTATTATAATTTTAATCCTCGTATGGGGCAATAATGGAGCAAAACACCCCCTAACATTATGAATTAGTACACTCTCACATTTTTTACATCTGTTGTAACTAAAAACCCATAATTCTGCCAGATTTCAAGTTTGTATCTCATTAAGAAGTGCCTTATAATTATCACACTCGCATGGGGCCGAAAAGAGGGGCTAAGCCACCCATTAAAAATTGGCATTTTTGCAATTTTATAATTTTATCTTAGTTTGCCATGAAAATTCTATAATCGTGCCAAATTTCAAGTCTCTAGGTCCTATGCAGCTGCATCGCATTTTTTGTTCTCGCATGGGGCCGAAAAGCGGCAAAACCGCCCCTTAAAAATGAGAATTTTTGTAATTTTATAATAGGTTGCAATAAAATTTCTATAACAGTGGCAAATTTCAAGTCTCTGGGTTTTTTTTCAATAAGGAAATCACGTAAATCGGTGAAGAGGTCAAAACATTTTGCATTTAAAAATTATTTATCCGCTCCTAATGCTTGCAGAATGCAGGCACACATTAACTAGTATCTATAATATATAGACGCTTCTTACACATGATATATATATATATAGGAGGATACAAAATTATGAGGCACTTCCAGATGTGCTAGAAACTTGAAATTTGGTAGGATTATAGGTTTTTAGTCACAACCAGAGGAAAAAATCCGAAACTGTTGAAATTCCTATTTTCAGAGACTTTTTTGGCCCCTTTTTTCCCCATTTTTTGCCCATAAGAAAGCATGTAAATTGATGTAGAGGTTTTTATATTTGCAATTTAAAATTACTTCCCGTCAAGATACGAACTCGTGACTTATACTATCGGATAGGATATAAATTGTAGTTTCTTATTTTTGAAGAGAGAATTAAAATCCGAGAAGAATTGGCTTAAATTTATAGTTTTTATCGGAAAAAAGTGGCAATTTTTCTGGGTCTAACAATAGGTTTCCTAGGCAACAGTCATAATGCTTTCATATGGGTAAGCTTTTAATGGGAATCAGAGGTTATATTTTAATGCCTTTACTGTTAAACTATGCCTAATGAAAGAAACCTATATTGTAATATTCCTCATTTTTGGAGCACTATTGCCCAAGTATTGCTCCATACGAGAACAAAAATGATGAGACAGCTCCATATGAACTACAGACTTGAAATATGGCACCATTATAGAAATTTCATTGCAACCGAAGATATAATAAAAAAATAGCAACAATTCAAATTTTTAGGTGTGGTTTTGCCCCATTTCTACCCAATATGAGTGTGAACATTATAAGGCACTTCTTAATGAGATACAAACTTGAAATTTGACACGGTTATACTGTTTTGGACATAATCGATTAAGAATAATTCGGAATTGTAAAAATGCTAATATTTAAAAATGTTTTCATAATGCAATCACATATTATAAACATATAAACAAACTTTCCATGGTTTAGTTACTTATAAATGTGCTACAATGCTGAAATTTTTTCTAACATAGATCTTACCAAGTAATGAAAACGGGATTATAGAAATTTGAAAATGTTTATTTATTGGGCCATAAAAAATTCATAAATGTTAAAAAAATTTACTAATGTTTATGCACTTTTATTAGAGTTAGGGAGCTGAATATTTTGAGAAATTAGGGAATGCTACTCCAACGGTAAATAATATTGAAAAATATAATAAAGTTTATTATTGTGGCTGTTAAAAATTCATCATTTTTAAACAATTAATTTTATATAACTACACATTTAGAAAGTACATCGATGAAATTTTGCAGAAATGTGAGGTATTCGTATCAAATGATAAAAACTATAGAAGTTTTACAATTATAAATTTTAGGGGTTGTTTTTATTCCTATATTGTCCATAATGTAAAACATTAATCAGCCCAGAGGTGCAAACTTTTGCATTTAAAAATTGTCTACACTACTCTTTATATTAGGATGAGACAAAACGCTTGCAGAATGGAAGCACACATTAACTAGTATATATACCGTATTCACCCGAATCCAAGACGACCCTGAATCTAAGACGACCCCCCATTTAGATGATTCCAAAAGAGAAAAAAGCTCAAATTGACCTTCATGACTACAAAAATTATAAATCTTGTGAAATATTTATTTTCTCTTATACTTTTATTGAATGTCATTGTCTTTTAACATTTTAAAATCATAAGATCACATCACAAATAGAACCATTCAGGTTTTCAAATAAATTAAATGGTAGCATTCATTTTAAGATAACATTAAAAATAAAGTAAATACATTGAAAGAATATACTCGTTTCAGGACAACAAAAAAAACTTCAATCCAAGTGCTGCATAAAATCATTTTATTGTGTTAGTCATCATCACTGTCTATGCAACCTTCACTATTTTCCTCATGCTCACTATCTTTATCACTCTCAACTTCATCATCAGTCTCCCACAAAACATCATCCTCACTCCCATCCATGGCATTAGATAAGCAGCATTTCTTAAATCCTTTCACTATTACTTTTGCATTTATTTGTTGCCACGATGCCTTGATCCATTGGCAGAGCATTGCAACTTCAGGTTTCTTAAGATTTCCTTTTGGTGTTAAAGTGTGAGTTCCACTCTGTAACCACTCAGAATACAAAACCTTTAAATTATTTTTAAAACACTTATTGACAGCAACATCTAAAACTTGAAGTTGCGATGTCATTCCTCCAGGTATTACAATAAGATCAATATTCATCGCACTCATTATGTTTTTAATTTCAGGAGATAAGTGTCCTTGAATGCATCCAGTGAAAGCATTGCTCTTTGTTTCAGTAAAGCTCCTGGCCGTCTATTCCACACCACATGTAACCAATCTCTCATTAGTTCTTTAGTCATCCACCCCTTTTCTTGACACCTATTATTCCACTTGGCAAATGTTTCTTAGGCATTGTTTTCCGCTTTAGAATCACATATGGTGGTAATTTAGTCCCATCTGCTAAAACCGCCAACATTACCGTGACTCGCATTTTTTCGTTGCCTGTAGTTTTAATTAGGACGGACTTCGCACCTTTTTCATTCACAGTATAATTAGATGGCATGTAGAAGAAAACCGGAGTTTCATCGGCATTTCCTATTTGGCTCAAAAGGTAATTATTGGTTTTTCTAAGTCCAATTACGTATTTCTGGTAAGCGAGAAGTTTTTCAACATAGTCTTTGACAATTTCTGACACAGCGAAGTTCGACGCCGTAAAGAAAAATTATTTCGTCGCATCATTCTCACGCACCAACTTCTGCTGGCCTTGAATTCTTGCAATGATATATTAAGTCCTCTAGTAATTTCATTAGCTTTAAGTATAATACTTTCAGTCGAAACAGGCATACCGTTCTTCCTCATGGTGCGCACAAACTTGACTACTTCTTCTTCTATGCCATGAAATCGGCCTAATTTTGGACCACTGAGCGACTTCCTTTTGGCTTTGGCTTTTTCTAGTTCCTGTTTTGAGAGTTTCCATCGACGCACATTTGCCTCAGATACACCGAACTTTCTACTCGCATCACAGTTATTAGTTTTTTCCGCGTAATTTATCACGATCAGCTTAAAATTTGTATCTTAGCTCCGTCTAATTCCTTTGTTAACTTTCCCTTTGCACTCGTGCCACGTACTTCAACATGATCTGTCATTTTAACTTAAGGGTTGTGCATTTAAATCAAGAATGCACAACTCAAAATTACTGTCACACTTAGTGAATCGTGGTGCGTCGTTTGAAAGGGGAATCCCAATGATTTCCGCTCTCATTGGTTTTGACATTGCGGTTGCCATTACGTGCAAGATGAAAGTACGTCGTCTGTGTTATGATCGTCGACGATGATTATTAGTCTAAATAATTATTATTCCCGTCATGTTTTTCTTATTGTTATTACTATTTGTTTATTTCACTTCTTTATGTACGTACTTGAATTTGCTGTTGTGAATTGTTTACTCTAATATACCATTTGTTGTAAAAACCATTGATTAAATGCTTAAATATACTTCGTATTCGAATGTAAGACGACTCTTGATATTTACAGCTGAAAATTTGGAAAAAAAGGTCGTCTTAGATTCAGGTGAATACGGTATATAGGAGGATACAAAATTATGAGGCACTTTCAGATGATGTGATAGAAACTTGAAATTTGGTAGGATTATAGGTTTTTGGACACAACCAAAAGAAAAAATCTGAAACTGGCAAAATTCCTATTTTGAGGGGCAATTTTGGCTCCTTTTTGTCCCATTTTTGGCCCATAAGAAAACATGAAAATTGGTGTAGAGGTTTTTATATTTGCATTTTAAAATTACTTCCCCTCAAGATACGAACTCGAGACGTAACCAGTCGGATAGGATATAAATTGTAGTTTCTTATTTTTGAAGACAGAATTCAAATCCGAGTATAATTTGCGTACATTTATAGTTTTTGTCGGAAAAAAGTGGTAATTTTTCTGGGTCCTCCAATAGGATTCCTAGGCAACAGCAACATATGGGTAAGCTTTTAATGGGAATCAGAGGCTTATATTTTAATGCCATTAATGTTAAACTATGCCTAATGAAGGAAATCCGATATTTATATAATTCGCATTTTTGGAGCTTTTTTGCCCCAGTATTGCTCCATACGAGAAAAAAAATGATGAGGCAGCTCCATATGACCTAGAGACTTGAAATTTGGCACGATTATAAAAATTTCATTGCAACCATGGTTCAAATTACATACTGCAAAAATTCCAAATTTTAAAGGCTTTTTTGCCCCATTAAGCCCCATACCAGTGTGTAAATTATACTGCAATTCTTAATGAGATACAAACATGAATTTTGGCAGAATTATGGGTTTTTAGTTACGAAGGAATCTGATTTCGTAAAAACTCAGTCTTAGGACCTGTTTTGCCCTATTATTGCACAATACGAGATCAAAAAAGGCAATGCAGCTGCATAGGACCCAGAGATTTGAAATTTGGCACGGTTATAGAAATTGCATTGCAACCTAAGATAAAATTATAAAATTGGAAAGATTACAATTTTTAAGAGGGGGTTTTGCCCCTTTTCGTCCCCATACGAGAACAAAAGATGCGAGGCAGCTGCATAGGACATAGAGACTTGAAATTTGGCACAATTATAGAAATTTCATTTAAACCTAAGATAAAATTATAAAATTGCAAAATTTCCAATTTTTAAGAGGTGGTTTTGCCCCTTTTCGGCCCCATGCGAGTGTGATAATTTTAATACACTTGTTAATGAGATACAAACTTGAAACTTTGCAGAATTATGGGTTTTTAGTTACAACAGACGGAAAAAATCTGAGAGTGAAAAAATTCATAATGTTAGGGACTGTTTAGCTCTATTATTGCCCCATACGAGGATTAAAATTATAAGGCACTTCTAAATGAGCAACAAACTACATATTTGACACGGTTATGTGATTATGTAAAAAATCGATTGGAAATAATTTGAATTTGTAAAAATGCTAAAATTTAAAAATGCTTGCAGAATGCAAGCACTTATTAACTAGTATCTATAATATATAGACGCTTCTGACAACTGGGTAATAGCCACAAGACACAAATCTATGGAAGCAACGGAAGAAATCCAAACAACTGACCTAATGACACTAGGAAACTACTTTCGTATATGGAGACTTCAATCTAGTGCGACCAAAACAGAGGCAGCTTGCTTCCAGCTCAATAATAAGCTATCCAACAGAGAACTCAACATATATTTTGAAAACAGTCTTCTTGCCCATAACAAAAACCCAAAGTATCTAGGGGTTACACTTGACAGAAGTTTATCCTTCAAGCAGCATCTGTCAAAATCTGCCGTCAAACTAAAAACAAGAAATAACATCCTCCAAAAACTATGCGGCACTACATGGGGCTCATCAGCTTCCACGCTACGATCTTCAGCTCTTGGACTGGTTTTCTCTGCTGCAGAATACTGTGCTCCGATTTGGTTGAATAGCCCTCATGTAAAAAAGGTTGACGTGCAGCTGAACAACACCATGCGCTTAATAACAGGTACAATTAAACCCACACCAACCTACTTGCTCCCAGTCCTGAGCCATATCCCATCTCCACATCTCTGTAGATCAAATGCCCTCGTCAAAGAATACAAAAAGTTACTCGATAACCGATGACTGCGGATCCATGAGGACCTCAACGACCTTAACATCAACAGGCTCCGTTCTAGACATCCACCAACCAGGACAGCTAAGGGACTGCTAGACAGCGATTTCAACCTCTCCAGTGCATGGACGCAAGAGTGGATAGAGGCCTCAGAAGCGCAGTTCCACAGCATGCCCTGCATTACAGAAAAACCTCCCGGATTTGACCTCCCTTGCAGGATATGGTCAACCACTGCCATCTTTACTTTACAAGCCATGAAGTACGAAATTTGGCAACACTGTAGGTGGTCTTACTCAGAAACACCAGACAAACGTGTTAACATCGAAGTGCGAGCGGAGCATGTGGTGTAACATAAACATTTAGGTTTAATACAAGAATCAAAGGAGAAGGAAATAGGAAATGTATAATTTGATCATTTGCAGAGGGGAGGTTTGTGCGTACCAAGTAATTATGTTAGATATGTACTTTTTCATATGTATGCAGTTTTTGTGTCTATTGTTAATGATGATGAATTTGAAAAAAATTTTTTAGCAGGCTCTAATCAGAGGCAAGTGTTAATGACAATGATAAAACTAAGTTTAGAGGCAAACAATTTTTTCAGTGCTTCAGAAATGGACTGTGTACGTGGAATGAATGTGAGAGATATTTTCAAGAGAATGAATTTAATGTTTGCAAATATTTTATTAAATAATTATACAAAATACAGAAACGAATATTGTCATACTGTTGTAAATAAGAAAAGGAAGTTAGAAACCCTTAAATGATATGGTTGTGCCACTATACTGTCAATAAAATCTGTTATATGTTCTTTATTATGGTGTTTTAATATAATATCCTACATACATATGATGAAATATATTAGTTCTGCTCTCCTATTAATTCATGACATAACTTAATGAGTGTTCATCCTGCTATTTTTTGTTTATTTTTATTTATGTTTACTTTATGTTTTATGTTTATTTATGTTTGTTACTATAAGTTAAGTTGACAATTAATTCTAGTATATATTTTTTGTTACGAGGTTGAAAAATTTCTTTCATCTCAATGGGGCAACAGTGACACAATGGAAATCGGAGCCCACATTAACCACCATTTGAATCTTGCATATTAATTATTCTGATTTTTGTTGTAGAGTACCTTAGATCTTTTTTTAATTCAGGCAATTGCATTTCATTGACTGAGATACTTATTGCTAAGGTTAAGTTTTAGGCAACTGGATCCTGGAAAATTCCTATTTGCTCAAAGAAAGACAGCACAGCCTGCTCTGTTGGGGAGGTTTTTGGTACAGTTGAGGAAGAATTGGATGTGAAGTAAATGAGAGAAAAATTCAGCAGGCAGAACAATGTTACAATACAAGAATTAAACCATCCTTAGATGTAAAAAATTTAAAGATATGTCAATGTATATTCACTTTATCTAGTATATGTAAATCCGACAATGTAAAGTTATATCATATATTTACGTTGTTTTAAAATCTTGTAAAATTATAAATATTTTACATAAATAATTATAAATATTTACTAAAATCTAATCAGTGTTAATGTGTTTATGAAATATAAGTATTTTATTCCTTCAGCTGTATTGTAGAAATGTATCCCATTGTCTGCTTTCAATTGATTTCTTATATATTAATGAACTAATAATTATAATATATTCCTTTTACTGATATTGAATCCTTTGAAAAGGTTAAATGATAATATTAACGGCAGCGAAAAGTTCAGTTTACCACGAAGGGAGCAATTATCATCCATCGGAACATAGGACCACTAACTCTAGCTAGTGTGGTGTTGCCAAATCTAACTTCATGGCTTGTAAAGTCAACCCTTAATAGAATCAGAACCAATCATGGCGAATGTGCTGACTCCCTCCATAAATGGGGCAAAATACCTTCCTCGCAATGTGACTGTGCCACCGGTAATCAAACCATCCGCCATATTACCCAGGAATGTGCCCTAAGAGCATACGAAGGGGATCCAGATGACTTCCTGTCTGCGACTCCAGCGTCGATTGACTACATCAAAAATTTAGATGTTTGCTTGTAACATTGAATTGTTCGCTATATATATATATATATATATGTTATTTGTGAAGTGTTTGTAAAATGCCATAAGCAAAATAATAAATAAGGGTAAAACACTAAATTGAAGTACATTAAATCGAGGAAAATAATAAATTGTTTATATGCGATGTTTGATGGGACTCTAGAAAATAAACACTAAAGGTGGGTAAATGTTAGAAGAAGAAATGGAATTTGACTGTATTTTGGAGAAAAGAAATGCTATGTTGTCCTTCATCTCAGAAAGGCTAACAAAATTAGTTCCATTTTGGTAAACACCGTGATCACATACATAATTTATTCAAGGATACTATAAAAATAATACATAGTAGATTGCAAATTGCAACAGATATTGAAGAATGAAATTGCATGACATCATACAAACAGGTAATGGAAGTCATCACCGGTGTAACTGTGGACATGTTGCAGAGGCTGAATATTAATTAGAGATGCTAAGAATCTGTGAAGGTGGATGTGTACACGTCCACTGGCATGGCAATAACAACTTCTTTAGTTGGATTACAAGGTATAAAAATGGCATGTATATGTATCTTACATTCTGTTATGCCATTAAAATTTTACAATGTATTTCACGGTATGCTCTAATAACAAAGGTGCATAGGAGCAGCCGATTACATTTTGTGCCCCTTTTATGTTTTATCAAGAACCTTGAAGTTAGGTTATACAGCTCACCATTCTTTGTAGTGACCTCTGTAGCACTTAACAGCTGGCCTATACTTCCTGTAGCGAGCTGCTGTTTCCATTCTCTCAAATGCCTCCAACAGCTGAACCAAGTCTTGGTATTGATATTTCCCAATGCCTGTAAAATGCAATAAAAATTTCAATATCTGCAAAGTTTTTCCTAAAAGAAACAAGCCCATTCAAATAATTTTTGGTTTTCATCATAGTATTTCTCTTCTTCTTAAACATTTCTAAGCATTAAACTGACTTGGATTTATGCTAATTGTGTTCTTAACTAAAAGCCTTCTATTCAAAACCCTGGGCAACATTTTTCTGCTTATCAGTATCTAATTTATACAAAAGCTAGTTCCATCTTGATATTATAGATAGATAGATAATTGTCATTATTTTTGGGTGATATTGAGAATAGTCTCTTCTACCATCTAACTCATACATATATTATGTATGTAAGACTCTTGGAATCAATACAAACACTATATCTGCTGGGCCAAAATGTATACGTTCCTTCCAAGAATGATTGACAAAATTCATCTGGCATCTTAAAAGCTGAACATATTCAAATACCTTAGTTTTAAATTCTACATAAGAACCAGTGCTCAGAATGAGCCAGAACGCACTGGAATGACACTCCGGCTCATAACATGTGCTGATGATACTGTTCCATTTCATCAGACATTTAGAAATACTGTCCCTTATAACAAGCATTCCATTTCATAAAAATTTCCATTCCACTACCAATACGAGCGTTCTGTTTCTTAACATTTTTCATTTTGAGCACCGGTAAGAACACCTGGAATAAGTTGGTATCTGTGTTAGCCAAATTCATTGTGAGCTGCTGATGCTCCTTTAACCTGGGAGAGAACGCACCTATGGGAAATCCTCACACTTCTTAAATTTTTAAAATAATTTTCCACCGCCATAGATGTCAACTTATTCCATCACGAATTAAATTTTCCCCTGAACTGGCCCAAAAATAGGGGTGTGCACAAGGGTGCAGATTACATGAGTAGATACAGTAATTGTCCATGGACAAAGCAGTTGTTTGACAAATCAAGTCATACAATTTTAAAAGACTACCCTTGTGCTTTGTTGATTGTCATGGCAAAGAAAAGCCAGATTGGAAATTGCAGTCTTTTAAATTGAATCAATGTATCTGGTGATATCAACGGTTCCATTCATCTATATTAGATAGGTTTCATTATACAAAATTAGGTAGCTGTAGGTAGTTGCGGTATGTAACTTTATTTTCACAAACAAATTCTTCAAAATGTACAGAAGATGTATGGTAAAATTTTAATTTAAATAACTACTTAAGATATGTTTTAATTAAGAATTTCTATGCCTGCTTTTTTGTTATGAAACCTGCACATAAATTTTTATGGTAGTAACAGTATTCCATTTTGTTTTATTTAAAAATTAAGAATATGACCCTAGAAATTCTACATGAAGATTTTAAATGAGCTACAGCAGCAGTGCAAAACAGACATATTTGGTCATTAATTTTTCTTGATCCCATTTGCTAGGGACAGGATTAGAAATGAAGCAATATATTATTTGTGAGATTTGATATCCATGTCTTTATATTTATATGAGTGAGTAGTACAAGGCGTTCATCAAACAAAACTTTGAAGTTGAATTGATACAACCATGTCATAAATGGTAGCTTTTAACTGCTATACATCATTTGAAATATATTTAGTCAATGCACTGAAATATAATACCATAATTTTCCAATTATAATACGCAACCTATATAATACGCACCCATGTTTTCACGGATAAAATGTAAAAATTCTCTTATCACTATGTATAATACGCACCTATTTTTTTGTATAAGATCAATGTAATTTTACTTGACTATGTGTAGTATCGGGACAGTTCTCACCTTGCTGCCAAATGAGATATATGTGAGAGGGTTTACAAGAATATCATATTACGTTCTGCCTCTCCCATTAAAGATCACTACGCTGTATAAAAAAACATTTTGTCTCAATGTTGCCTTTTGTATTAATCTGGTCCATTGGAATAGGAGTTCGCGCTTTGCTGCCAAACTACATAGATATTTGTGAGAAAGTTTATGAAAATATCACGTTACATTCTGACTCCCATTAAAGATTAATACAATGTATAAAAACCTCAGTCTCAGTGTTGCCTTTTGTATTAATCTGGTCAGTTGAAATAGGAGTTCGCGCTTTGCTGCCAAACTAGATATGTATGTATGAGAGAATTTACAAAAATATCACATTACGTTCTGACTCCCATTAAAGATCAATACAATGTATAAAAACTTCAGACTCAATGTTGCCTTTTGTATTAACCTGGTTGGTTGGAATAACAGTTCGTCCTTTGCTGTCCAGTGACATCATTCATACAAGCCAATTGAGGTGCATAAAATGTTCTCGGCGACACAATTTACGTAGAGAATGAGAGGGAACACAAGATCGCCTAGGAACTGTTTGAGGACAGTGAGGGGAGTGGTAATGAATTCCTAGGCTTTAGTAATTCTGACAGCTAAAGTAAATAAATAAATATTCTTATTTTTGTTTTGAAAAACAATATTTAAAGGAATGTTATCGAAATGCATTGAAATGTACGATTTATTTGTAAAAACGTTCGTTATCGAAATGCAATGAAATGTACAATTTATTGGTAAAAACATGTTCGACAATATAAATTACTTCCTTACTGAAAAAAGTTGTAAGCATTTATAACCATATATAATATGCACCCTAACTTTTTGTCAACTATTTCGAGAAAAAAATGCGTATTATAATCGGAAAATTACGGTATGCTAAAAATGAAGCCTCAATTATATAATTTCTTAGATTTTTTTAAAAAGTTACATTTTCAGTAGTGATAAAATTAAAACTTTTTTTGCAACCGACTGATGTAATTCTTTAGACTTACAAGGGGAGGCTCACCTCTTCGGGTGACGGATTTCCTTAAAAATTGGTAGGTAGGTAGCCCTCAACTCCACAACCACAAATAACCCCCCTTTTGGGCGTATATATCCAGAAAGTTAGCAACAAAATGGATTTATAATTTTCGATTTCGTGGTTAACATGGTATACACCTATTTTGCGGGAGCACTTCATATTGTAGAGGTGGCCCAGCGGTAATGTGGTGACATGCCGTTACGAAGGTCGTGGGTTCGATCCCAAGGTGGTTATTTTTTTCTGGCTTATTATGATGTGATTTTTTTGTTCATTTTTTCAGTGCCTTTTTTTATAAATGCTGATGTTTTATAAATTTTTAATCCACTTTTGCATAATTTCGTTTTTTTGGGCCTTTTTTTGAATTTCTTTTTTCCTTCTTTCTTTGGTTTTCATTTTATCCTCTACCGTTTTAACAATACTATTTATTCTGTAGCATTTTCTTCTTTGCAATGGAAAAAAACGTTATCCAAGTATGACTCGTACGTGCTTGTGTGCATTTTACCTGACATGGGTGAAAAGTTTCAAAATGAATCATAACATTCCTTGATTCACCAACAATTGTCTTCGCATGTTTTTAAACAATGATTCAGGACGCGTGGTATGCATCACGGCTAACCAAAAACAGGGACATTTTTTGCAACGTCAACCAAGTTATATTTCCTGAAGAGGTGATGAAGAGTAAGTGCTTCTGTGGAGAGCAATACTTTGCGAGGTGCTCTCGTTGTAAAAGAAACAGTTGTTTCCATTGTTTTTATGATTCATTCCACCCAAGTCATTGCAAAGAAGAAAATGCTACAGAATAAATAGTATTGTTAAAATGGTAGAGGATAAAACGAAAACAAAAAAAAGAAGAAAAAAAGAAATTCGAAAAAAGGCCCAAAAAAAACAAAATTATGCAAAAGTGGATTAAAAATTTACTAGCTTTACCCGAGCAGAACATCTGCGTGCTAGTCTAACTTTATTGCTCAGTATCATAAATTTCTTTATACACACAATTTTCGATCTCTTGAATTGCAGATACAATAATTAGAGAGTCAAATGATCTTACGTGGTACACAATAACATTGTATTGCTGCAACTTCTGTTTTTAAAGTTATCTCTCCTTAAGTCTAAATTCGGATATTCCATAAAAACCATTCTAACTTTTACTGTTGGATTAGATTGTGTTATCCTATGCATTTGATTGTAAGATTCAGCAAACGGATTTATTTGTCGTAACATCGTATCTAATCTCTCCATTACAATTTGTAAACAGCCTTGGTTATAATCCATAAGTTTGTTTGTTGCTTCACCCGAATCAAATATATACAGCTGTCCATACCCTGGTTTGTTCTGTTCGTTCGTGAACAGTGGAGAAACCTTATAGTAAATTTGTCCATGAATACGAAAACAGTAGGGACCTATTCCTGGAGGTGCTTTGATTTTGGCACCCATTGAAGCGAAAGCAAAAGTAGCGTTGTATTCTCTGATATATTCTCGATAATTTTTAGCTTCAGGTGAGTTTGTTGTTAATAATTCTTTTAGTAAATCAGGCATTTCAAATAAATCTTCCAGTGAGATTTTTTCCGTCGTGACAGCATTTGGTGTATTTTTTAGAAGTGTTGAGTTCATTCGGCCAGTTAAGCGCATGACATAATTGCAAGTCGGAGTCATATTTCCACAGTTATGTTCTTCAATTATCTGCATCAGGTGCACGTTCATTTAATCTACGTCGTTTAGCTTGCCTTCTCTTGCGTAGTCGATTTTCTCTCGATTCCAAAGTCAGATCAACCCGTCTTCTTCTTTGTTTTTTATTACATTGTTCTCGTTGTTGTTCATCTTCAATGGCTCTTCGATTTCTGTCGGCTTGATTTCTTTCAGTTCTTCTTCGATTTGCTTCTTCAACAGATTGATTGGGTCATTCCATTCTTCTTCTGGCATTATAATTAGCGTAACGTGTTGCTCTTGAAGCCATTACTTTTATTCTGAGCAAACAATTTAAATATTAATTAAATTAATTATTATATAGTTGCATATAAACAGTATCTAAATGGTTTTAACTTTATATTGTATTTCAATGTGATATACAGAAGCTGTTTATCACGTTGCTAGAGACATTGAGTAAATAAACATTAGACATTGTTATTTGGTTGTGATATTAATACGTATCATGTACTAGCATAAGTGCCCGTTGAATTTCAACGGGTTTAATGAAACTAAATTTTTGTCAATGCAACATGTAAAAATCGCAAGATTAAAATTGTGCACTGTTTTAACCACCGAATATTTCTATACTATAACTCTGTTTTAATTAATTAACTAAAATCTCACAGAAATTCCTTGTGAATAAAATAGTACCTTTCTTTCTACTAAAATAGCCATTGTTATTAGTTTTAAATTGCTTATAGCATTAGGATTTCAATTTCATTAAATAAGCAGAACTCCGGTTCCAAAAAATTGGTTCAATCTTCAATTGCCTCTGATAATACTTTAAATAGATTTTGGAGTATAATGTACCTCAATATCGTTTATCGTCTGCTCAGCACTCTTGCCTTTTCATTTTCCGAAACAACCACTTTCACCAGTTATAAATGGATTTCAAACTTTGAAGAGAATTTGATTCAATTCAATTAAAATAACCACATAACAAACTTCTTATTACAAAGAAAATCCTTTTATAATATGCAATGTTAACCTAGAATTCATTCATTCTGAAAAGTGAATAAATGTACCATGTAGGTACATATATTTCTTTCAACTAAAATAGCCACTCTTAACAGATTTTGATGGATTAATGCATTAGCATTTCAATTTCATGCAATAAGCAGAATTCCGGTAACAAAAAAATTTGTTCAATCTTCAATTGCCTCTGATAATACTTTAAATAGATTTTGGAATAAAATGTACCTTAATATCGTTTAGCATCCGCTCACCACTCTGGACTTCTCAGTTTCCGAAACAACAACTTTCAATAGTTTTAAATTGATTTTTGCTTTGAAATATACTTGAGTCAATTCAGTACAACTTCCACTTTACATATTGTAAATTCCAAAGTAACTCCTTTTATAATAGGCAATGCTAGCCTAAAATTAATTCATTCTGTAAATTGAATAAATAAAGTTCTTTATTTAAACTATAATAGCCACTGTTATTAGATTTAAATGGATTATAAGCCTTAGAACTTACTCTGTATTAAATAAGCACCAAAATTCCTTTTATAAAAACAAATCAATTCATTGAAAGATCCATTGTTGTTTCTTTGAAAATTGCCTGTTAACAGTTTTAAATGTCCTTTTAATTTTAATTTATATTCGTTCCCAAACTTCGGCCATTGTTACGAAATTAATTCGAGGAATAACAATATAAATTCGTAAGCACTTATGGTTTACAAAGAATTTAATTTAAGAATGCTTTTTATTTCCAATTTTTCTAAAATGACACTGTTGATACATAAAATTTTTTATATTTACGTTAATATACTTATTTTCCACAAAACACGCCAATCTCTCCCCTTCCTTCCTCTCTCTCTCGTATTGAATGGTATTGAAGCACTCAAGGCACGCTTATTCCCAGAAGGATGTATACAATAATAGTAATTTGAGGTGAAACAGTGATAATGGTCGACATAGCAACATCACGTTAAAATGGCGAGATTTCCACAAAATATGCAAATTAAACGTTTAACATGGAATATTTCGAACTGTGGGCGAAAAAAGACGAACGGAATAAGAAACTTTATAACTTTTTCTTCAAAATGGTTCAAATCCGAAGGTCGTCTGTTAATTTCTTCTAATTTTAATTTCCCAATGAATAAAAGTCTGCACGTTGAAAAATCGCGTTTTACATGTTAAGTAATGGGAAATGGAAATGCCTCTCTTGGAGACGAACCAAGGAATTTTTTCAAGATTTAAATTCGTCATTCTCTGAATAAGTGTTAAACAAGCATCCCTACCAAATTTCGAGTTTCTATCATTATTATTTCTTGAGTTATTAGCGTTTGCATAGCATGACCAATAAACCAACCAACGAACATATGACGGCTTTTATTATATTAAATTACTTCTAAAATGGTAAATATACGCTGTTTTTCACGTTGATAAAGACACTGAGTAAATAAACATTAGACATTGCTATTTGGTTGCGGTGTTAATACGGAAAAGTATTATCATGTATTACTTCTAACATGGTAAATATTTTGTTTTTATTTAAATTGACGTAGTTCTACTTAGTTGTTATGTACATATATATATATATATCAAATGATATATATTTAAAAATAAATAATTACTGTTATTAATAATTTAACACGTAAGATTTGGCTAAATGTGATACATTCTGATGTACCTCTGCCAAAATGGTAAGTATAGATAGTGTGGTCATTGTGTTTATTTAAATTGATGTAGTTGTTGATAATTTGTTTTGTAGAAGTAATGATAGCGTTCAATTCTGCTTATTCACTGAAATGCTCAATGTTAGAATTTATTTATGGCATCAATTCCCATTGAACAAAAATGTCTCTGACCAACCAAGAGGGATTCGGGTTATTAAGAAGATGAAAACGCTTAATCATTTAAGTTCCGTAATTTTTTACAGGCTTATGATATATAGGTCATCTACCATATGAGATTGTACGCAAATTAATTTAAAAAAGTAATATCTACTTAATAATAATAATCTTTAATACAGATTTTACAATACTATACTAACATTATGATACAAAGATCTGATGTTTCAGTGATAGCGATAGCTGTTTCAGCTGTTTATATATCCTGTTGCTTAGCAATACAATGTTACTGTGTGCCACGTATTGCCTTAACATTTTATTATATAGAGAAAACATCAGTATTTATAAAAAAGGCACTGAAAAAATAAACAAAAAAATCACATTATAATAAGCCAGAAAAAAAATAACAACCGCCTTGGGATCGAACCCACAACCTTCGTAACGGCAAGTCACCACGCTACCGCTGGGCCACCACTACAATATGAAGCGCTACCGCAAAATAGGTATATACCATGTTAACCACGAAATCGAAAATTATAAATCCATTTTGTTGCTAACTTTCTGGATATATATGCCCAAAAGTGGTTGTGGAGTTGAGGGCTACCTACTTACCAATTTTTAAGGAAATCCGTCACCCGAAGAGGTGAGCCTCCCCTTGTTAGATGAACTTCGAACGTAATGCCAAAAGTCACTCTTGTTCAGAAAACATGAGAAGCATACGAATTGAGTCAATTTCATGTTATTCATCAATTTGTTTAAATCATGATGTATTCGAAAGCCAACAATGCAGGGTGTCATGGAGAACTTCCATAAAATGGCAATAAAATCGCCTAAAATCAAAAAATACAGTAAGTCCCCAACTTACACGGTTAATTCGTCCCGAAGGTCGCCATGTAAGTCCAACAATGCTTAAATACATTTTTTGACATATACGTTCATTTCAATGAATAGTTAAAAGCTAAAAAAGTAGTGCTTATGTGATGAGGGTTTATAGTTTGTTTATGAAGGGAAGTACAGTAACGATAGACAACTTCCACCCAAGGGATAACAAATCTAAATGGTGAAAGTGACGCTGTCAGCTGTGCGTCAACGTACTGTAATCCCTAGGTTTACGAGCTTAATTTGTTCCTCGAAAACTGCTCGTAAGGCAAAAATTCGTAAAACGAAAATTAATTTCCCAATACATCCCATGTTATAAATTTTATAAACAATAGTTACATCATTAAAGTTGGGATGCCGTGACGTTCTGTGCATATGAGAAGATTCGGGAACCGAAGAAAGCCAAGAATAGGTGCCGGGAAAAACGATCGGTTTGTGAGAGGAAGGAAATCGTATAAGTGAAAATTGGCTCGTAAATTGAAAATCGGATATTAATTGGTGCATCTCGTATAAGCGAAAACTTGTAAACCGATTGCTCGTATACCGAGGGATTACTGTACTAGTAACGCCATCTATTGAGTGGCAGTTGAACTAAAAATCGAGCGCGTCATGTATCCGCGTATCTACGGATCTGTGTAACTCGGACCTGTGTAATTCGGGGACTCACTGTAAACAATTTTCGAGCAATTTCGAAATATAAACAAAATTCTACCACGTGAATTGGAAACATTATTCTATTCCCCGTCGGATAATAAAAAATTCGCATCAATAGCTCAATTCTATCACCTTTTAAAATGCTAATGAAAAAAGTCCTGCACTCTGAACTCCAGGGCATTCCCATGTTATTCAAATGGTAAACAAAAATAATTATTTAAACCTTTCACCCAGCATATTCTGGTATGAAAAGTAATGCATTCAGCTAGTTTAAACAACAGAATTGTTTGTACAAAATTTTGTAACTGTAGGTAATCACGAAGTATGACTTTATACGGAACAAACACACTTCAAATATTTATGCAGAGATGTGTCATAAAAATGTCACGAAATCAGTTGTGTTTAATAAAAATTTGTGAGACAGGATAAAAGGTTCTTTCTCTCCTTTTAATCTGAGAATTACATAGTAAAAAACACATTCAAGCTCATGTAATGCTACTCACCCAATATCAACTCACGCATGTCCACCTTAAGATGAACTTTGGGCTCAGAATATTTTGGTTCTAGGAGTTCAGGTCGTGGGATGAGAGTGAGTTGTGCAGATGAATCAATGGGACCCAACACTGAAAGAAGGATTGAACAAATCAACACCAAATGGATATCGTCAACCAATCCCATATCACCTATTGCTAACAAGCAGCCACAATACACTGGATGTTTTAGCAAGTCTTCAATTAAATTATTCTATAGACTGAATAAACATAATCACTTTAAATTATTTATTCTCATAATCTAAAAATTGTATGGTTGCATATTATAAGTAAAAAACGAAATGCCATCGTTGAAGAAATGGAACGGTGTTTAACAATTTGAATTCAGGATAAAAAAAAACCAACGCTTGAGTACTGAATTGATTCTTCTCTTCAATCCACTCATTTGGGCAAGTTTTTTAAAGATAGAATATAAATTTTAAGTTTTCCTTTCAAACTCCATAAGTATGGCGATGCTGTATAATTTTATCATTAGCCTTTGCATTTTCCAGTAGTTAGCGTGAATTTTTCATACTAATGTGCTTCAAGTCAGTCAAATGTTGTTTTTTGCCAGTCATGTTTAATTATTGACCCAGAAAAATGCCCAGCTAGTTTGCGACTCAAATATAAGTCGAAAGTAGCGTTTGATTGGCCTAAAAAAGGAAGAAATTTCTCGACTTATACTCGAAGATATATGGTAGTTAAGAAGGATTTAATTAATTCCATGGAGGTGAAAGGAAGTATGTCTGATATAGAATTTTATTTGAAGACGATGGCTGCAACAGACCGCAATAGGATAAAGAAATAAATGCATACATTTTGTGAGAAACTAAGGAACAAATTTGAAGCAGCAATGGATAATAACGTTCCAGGATACGTATATGGAGACGAAGGTTTTTTCTATCACTGCAGAGTGCTTGATCCTTTTCTGAAATCACAAATGTCAAAAGATTTTGACTCTTACAAGATACTAATAAAAGCATTTAAATGTGATATAAATGAAATAAAAAAGTATTTTAATTCATATACTAGTGTAATGCCCGTCAAAAATGGCGGGAGGAAAGATACGATCGTTCAAACTAATTAGGGAGATCATATTAACATCAGAAGCAACTGTCTTGAAAATTGTTTCTCCCTCCCTCCCTCATGTGAAAGGTGGTGGTGGGAATCATTAGGTATGCATTTGACTGTGTGTGTAGGTTTCCGGTATTTGTTAAATTTTAGTTTGTTGTCATGTCTTTTCACTAGTAGATCAAGGAAGTGAAGGCTGTTGTCTTTTTCTTCTTCATGTTTAAATTTTAAGATTTCATATTTTTTGTTTAGATTTTCTAGGAAATCAGTCCCTTGATCTACTAGTGAAAAGACAAGACAACAAACTAAAATTTAACCTATACCGAAAACCTACACACACAGACAAATACATACCTAATGATTCCCACCACCACCTTTCACAAAAGTTAGCAGCTTTCCATTCCATGACACACAGACTCCTACATATATCACTTTCCAAAACAGATTTTCAAAAAGAACTTACATAAAAAACATTGCAGCACTGAATGGCTGACACAAACATAACCCAAAACATACTACGAAAACAAAAGCACAAACTCTTTCTCAAAACACACACTACCCACACAAACACTTCTTCCGCTAAATCAAAATACATCAAAATTCCTTTCGCCCCAAGAACCACAAACAAACTTCGTAACATATTCTCCAAACACAATTTTAAAACTGTACAAGTCAACTACAATAAAATCACCAACCTCCTCCACAATCCAAAAGACACCATACCTTTTTTACAGAAATCAGAAATTTACCACTTTTAAAATCGGTACATAACGAAAACAAACTAGACACCTATGAAAGAATGCTTATTGAGAAACATAAACAGACCATCATGAACAACGACCGTGGCCCTCTCTCCCTTTCCCCTCTCTGCTGTTTAACCGTCAACCCTCCCCCTCCTTTCACTTTCACACAAACACGCCACCATTTAAGTACCCCAAACCACATGCCATACCTTCATTTTTCATCAGCTGCTGATGATGGTGGTTTAGCTATTGAAATACATACATAGTGTCCCACAGGATATTTAGAGTTCCCGTCTGTTACTTGTGTGTGCTTCTAACAGTAACAATTCTTGTGAGAGAGAGTGAGCATACGAGCAATTGACACCAGGTCACTAGCGAGGAGTTTTTTCCCCCCATAAATCTGTAAGTACAATTTTTCTTTCTTTCTTTATTCTTTTCTAACGTTTACCGGCTCTAAATATTTTACCTTATATGGTTAAGGAGGTTTTCAATTTGAAATAAACTTGATTACTTTATACTAAATTTACTTTTTCAGTATTCAAAATATTTAGATGACAAATTTTGCTATTTTAAACATTATGTACATTAGAGACGATAGTATATTAAGAAATAGCCAAATAAAAGTAAATGAAAATATAGCACAAAAATATTAATGGAAAAATATTTTTAAGTGCTTTATTTAAATAAAAGTTACGTATTCAGTTGTTCTCCAATGTTTACCACAAAGAACTACTAAGGAGAAATTATCTATAGAAAATATTTTATTACTTGTTTTTAATAAATTTTCATACTTAATTATACATACAGGCAGACCTCATCTTTCGTGGGAGTTACGTTGCTGAAAACACCGTGACAAACTAAATCATGAAAGAGAAGTAATTAAAGCAATGAGAAATACAGGGTTTGGTTCCCATCCCAGCAAGAATGAATCATATCTCATCTGTATTGGTGGAGGTGGAAAAATGAATTTCAACAAAAGAGAGACTTAAACAAGATAAAAGAACACCAAAAATGTATCAGAAAATAGAATCTTATTTAAGTTCTGTACATGTACAATGCACACAGGTGGCCAAACAACGGAGGCGGCCAATTTATCATCAGACACGTACAGTATTTTTAACAGTAATGCAGATTCTGTTACAATATGCCGTATATTCTTACATATTTATTGGCTACAGAAATTTATCATACCATAAGGTGTTTTTTTTTATTTTTGTAAAGAACGCCTAAAAAGGATGGCCAATGAGAGCCTTGCACACAGTGCCCCTGGTTCTGTAGTAGAACTACGTTAAACCTGATCAAACACTCCAATGATCCTGAATAGGAAGGGTCAAGAGTTGAGGGTTGAGTTTTTCCCCTTGGGATTCCCTGTCGTCAAAAAAAAAGAAAGGTCCTGAACAGTGCTACCAGTTTATATTTTGCAACTTTTCACATGTGAAGGGGCACAAGAGTGTGGGAGGATTGCATCCCAAAAATATTTAAAAGTGAATATATAAGACGTGTATCTAATTTTTTTAATTACGCATATATATTACATTAACGCACTTACGTAAATATTTTTACATATTAGAATAATGCAACAATATTTTTTCAGACCCGACTATGAGAGAAAATGTGAGGAAAAGGCGATTCATTCCACATATAAAATTTTGCATAGCCTTTTCCGTGATTTTTCTCAGCGAAAGAGCAATGGGACCGCGAAAAACAAAATTGGTCACAAATGTGGAACCACGAAAGATCGAAATACGCAAAAGATAAAGCAGTGAAAGACGAGGTCTACCTTATCACTCAAAATGCTTGAAATTACAAATACTACACTTTGAATCATTCAGGTAAGGTCGTAATAACAGTGTTAACACCCACATAGATGGCACTGATTTCTGATTTACAACAGCATGTACAATATTCTTTTTTTAATTTCGCTATATAGAGGCTTGTTTTTAGTGGAATGGGTGTGATTTTTATTTCATAATTGGGAGGTTTTGCAATTATCAGAGGTTTGTAATATAGAGGTTTTCTAATTCACTAATAAAACTATATAGTTTTATTAGTGAATTTTTCAGGACCAGCGATAATTTTCATTATATGGAGCTCTTTGTTCTAAGGGAGTTCATAAGGTAGAGGTTTTACTGTATTACTAAAGAAAGAATGACAGGTATTGCCTATGTTTACTGGAAATTATTTTGCACCAGGGACCTGGATTTCAGGAGGATAGTTGAGAATGCTGATACTGCACTTAAATATGAGACAGTCATGTTAGATTTCTTAGCATTGAGCAAAACTTTAAACTGGCACATGCCATCAACACATTAAAATAAAAATACTTACAATATGTATATCCTGTGGGCAAATAATTTCTAGAAGCAATTCCATCCTGAAACATTCTCATTTTTTCAGTATCATTTGAGTCTAAAAAGAAAGAACTGCCACAATTCCAATACACAGCTAGGCCAACTAAATCCAAAAACTGTAAGGAGAAAAATTATCAAAATTTAAAATTATATTTAATACAGCATTTCAAACTAGATATTTTAATCTTTGGTTACCACTGGTAAACTCTAGTTCAAAAGAAGTCTGGTTTGTACAGTTACCATTAGAATAAAATGGGACTGTAAAAATTAATAAAATTGGTCATGTAAATATGGATATTCATGGCAAAGAAAATACAGAGCATTTGCATGTATGCATCCATGAAGCATGCATCTTTCTTCTCTTTTCTGATATTGGAGTGCTAATTCATTAATATGTCTGGAACTACTTAATTGCCTAAGTACATTTTAAATATGTGTTATAGTTCTCAAAGATGCCTTGGCCCTTCAGGCCTCAATTTTAAGTTTGTATTCATTATACCAGTGCTTTTCAACCAGGGTTCTCAGAGCATTTCCCAGGGATTCCATTATATTTTTAGCTTATAGAATTATAGAAGTTTATAGTTACAGATTCAGTTTAATACAGTAAAATCTGTGAAAGGCACCACCCATATTTGGCAGAAACCTGCCAAAATAAATAATAATTGAAAAGAATATCACGTTAGTGATGCTGTTTTCCATATGAATGTCTCTCTGTAAGGTGGCTCCTGTGAGACATGTACAGAAAAGATTTTTTCGTGTAACTTTTGTATTATTACCGTAAAAAACACAGGGAGGTTTTTGGCATCAAAGTCGAAGAATTTTCTGTTCCCATGTATAGAAAAAAAAATTCAAATTTTAAAAACCTAATTTACTTTGAATTCAAAATAGATTACCACCAGGATTACTTTTAATGCACACTGTGATGTTTCAAAATTATCCAAAATAAGGTTCCCAAAATTTGATATAGAGTATCAGTGCTGTAACTAGGGTAGGGCAAGCAGGGCATCTGCTCCAGGTGCAACTAAGCAAGGGGTGCAAAAAATCAAAATAGTAACTAAATAAACTAGAGAAAATAATTTATTGAAGGGGGAGAGGGTGCATATTTAGTAGTTTTCTCTGGGTGCTAAAATATCTAGTAACGGGGCTGTACAGTATACATAGATAAATTTAAACAAGTACACAAGTGTAAAAGTTTATCACATTAAACTTATATTTAAATTTACCTTGTGCACTTTAGGTTCAGAATCTTGGACGATACATGGTTTCCACTGACTGTCTGTGGTTTGGACAGATAACAAATGAAGGGTAAACCCCAAAGAAAATGGTTGATTGGGGCAAGTTACCCTGTCTTCATATCGCAAGTGAATGTCCTTAATACTAATCTGCACATTGCGAATAATTTGAGTAGCTAACTTCTCGACAAAAGTGTCATTTTGTTTATCTGCCACACCTGTAGTGCAAAAAAAATAATGCTAGAAAAGTGAGATCGATAACATCATATCTGTACACAAATATATACATTTCACATGTAAAAATAAGCAAAAAAAGTAAATCATCACTGAGAGAAATAATAATAATAAATAATGGTGGAGAGTAGATTGAAGATTAATATGGTAGAAAGGTAACCCTTAACACTAGAACAGCAAGTAAATCATACCCCCTTAGAATGGCCACAGTGCTCAAAATGACCATTCGTACAAACAGCAACAGTATAAGCAACAGAATATTCTCAAATTAACATATCACTTTTATTGAATAAAGAATTACATAAATGCACAATAAAACCTTAGTTTTGTCATTATATATAACTTCTTAGATTCTGAGCAGTCCACACAACAACATTGTATTACAATCTTACTGTGCATTTGCAACAGATTACCTTTTCACATAACATGCAAACTTACATCGATTTGCTTTCATTACACCTAGATATTTGATGTTGGCATCTTTTTTCACTACCACTTTCGCCAATAGAATTTTCATCATCTCTTACATCACCATCACCCTGAGGAGCTGCTACTGCTAGAAGGATGGATCTCTTAGTCTGTTTTACATAATTCTCTCTGAACTCTTTGGCTACCTGAAGGACAAAATCCCTTCTTTTCACTCTTTTATCTGTTATTTCTCTTAATACCACACACGCATTTATTGCTGCCAAGTCTAATCCTATAATATAATTTGCTTGGTTATGTACGGTGTAATGCCACGTGGCCCGTCAAGGTATATGCACCACCTGTGGTATAAGATACAGGGGCATAGTCTTTCACTATAATGGACAGAGAGAGATAGATAAGGGGAGAGAGGGAAAAGAAGGGATAGTGGGAGAAAAAGAGTGAGGAAGAATGGGAAGTTTTAATTTAATTATTTAATCATGCCTACCCATCATTTTTGATGGGCATTTCCACTAGTACAGGGCTGCCAACAATTTTTTTTCTACATCCTGTTACTGACATCAAAATATCCTGTAAAATCCTGTAATATGTAATATCTTGGTTTTTTTATGCAAAATGTACAAATTTATGCTTTCAATATTTTCAGCATCTGCATCGCATATTTTAAGTAAAATTATTTCAACTGTTTATGCATAGTCCTGTAACTTAAATTTAAACATGCTTTTTTATTTTAAATTTATCCTGCATTACGAAGCAACTGTATTGAAATAGAAGGTTTAAAAAAATGTATTCAAGTTTTAAATAGACAGTAAATATAAGGTGACCAGACGTCCTGTTTTCAGCATGACAATCCTGTTCTTTTGAACTCTGTCCTTCTTTTTTTCTTGTCCTATTTTGTCCTGCTTTTTTAAATCATGTCCTGCTGCAACCTTTTTTCTTAAATATTATCATATAGTATGCATAAGTTTATGAATTAGGCAAACAGGATATCAAAATATGAATGTAGAACTAAAACCTCTTTTGTTGAAAATAAAACAGAATTGAAAAGGGAGCAGGTACTTCAATAATTCGCTGTTTTTATCATGTCTGCATGGGGGAGATAGTCGAGATGTCTCAAATGCAGTAAAGAGCTGTGAACTTGGTATGATATATTTCTTACAGGTTTTCTAGACAACTTATGTTGTATCAGGAGCCATATTTCATTTTATGATATAATGCTTTCTTTCTACAGATCCACATCACATATTGTTTCTTTACCCCCTAATAACGAGATGTCAAATAAAAGAAAATGTCATTTCAACAAAGTATTACAAAAAGAATTTCCATATATTGTAAATGCTAAAACAATTAATTCGAATAGTGATGTGAAGTGTACCGTGTGTGTAACTGAATTTTCAATTGCTAACAGTGGTCGTACATCTATAATCATACACATTGAAACCAGTAAACACCAAAAGGCTTTAAATGTTGCTGCCTCTTCATCAAAATTGACATCCTTTTTATGTAGTACAATATTTGCAGATGTTGAAAAAAAATGTGCTATACAGTCATGCCTCGTTTAGTGCAATGGATACGTTCCGAACGGTCTTTGCACTAACCAAATTTGCACTAAACAAACCGATTATAACGTACTTATTAGTGATCAGTTCGCGAAATTGCAAGGTTCGCTAATGTTACCTTTTTATTTATTTAATATTAATTATCATTAAAAATCAATATTAATACAATTTTTAATCTTTCACAGCGGTGCCCGCATTTATGCATACATCGCTAGGTTCTTCAAGTTATCATTATCATCACCACAGCACTCAAATCTACGCGTAAATTACTTATTGTATGTATGTGTGGAGGTGTTTACCATTTTCAATAATTGCTTGAAATTCGTCAAGAAAATTTATAGCTGCATCTTTATCAGTACTTGCTGATTCACCTGTAACGCGAACGCTATGGATTTTGCGTGGCATAAAAAATTTTGAAACCAACCGGAACTGGCATGAAATGTTTCTGAAGAATCTCCACCCTCTTCTTGCTTTACATATTCAAACAGGGAAGGTGCTTTACTGCAAATTATTGCTTGATGAAGGGGCATGTGTTCATTAGAACGCTTACAATCAATCCACAACACGCATTTTCTCCATTTTTTCCAAGCATATTACTAACAATAAGTGATCATGTGAGTTTCTTCACAGTTACTGCACTGGCTGCTTCAATGGAACTTTTTATTTTGTCATTATTTAACAAAATTGTATGAATTGTAGTTGTGAAGTTAAATTTAGGGGCAATATTGTTCTGACGCTCACCTTGTTCAAAACACTGAATCACTAAGTTTTTCCTCAAGATTTATGTTTTCCTTGATAATTTAGGATTATTTTCTACACTTTGATTGCCTTTACTCAATTTTCTCCTTTCTGCCATGATCGCCATGATTTACTGAAATTATTTCCCCCTATTTACTGTTAAAATGTTATTTTGCCATAGATACCGTATTTACTCGTGTACCCTTCACACATTTTTTTCCAAAACGCCGGGGAAAAAAGGGGGTGCACGTATTACACGAGGATTTCTGAACAGGTTATATAAATTGTGAGTATCGATAATAAATTCTGTGCAATATGCTTGCATATACGTTTATATTCGTAAAAGACGTCGATTTCTACGAAGTATATGCGTATTTATGCGACCAAGCAAACGTGTAAGTTACGCCCGCGCTGCAGGCAAAAACTCGCAAAAGTAGGCAGAAAGAATACGCCGACTAACTGACAACTATAGTTCAATGACTACTGAGGGTTTGCTGGCTTGAGGATAGGTAGGTTCAAGTTTGGTCCTTTTCCCTCATCCACTTCAAGGAATTCGGAGTGGTGAAATTTTTTTGTAAATGAAAGATTTCATCGTTGGAAAGGAAGACGGAAATCCACATCTCAAGTGTTTGGACTTGTTTGTTCCTAACCTTCCAATATTTACTCACGAGACGATACGCGAAGAAACTCCCCATCCACCTAAGGAAGTTCCCGTTCATAGATGAACAAATAGTTCGTGAAGCTCAACATCTGTTCGTAATATTATGTCAAAAACAGAAGCGGGGGCGAAGTTGCGTAATAAAACAACAAAAACAGTTAAGGGATTAACAAAAAAGGACTGTCGGTGAGGAGATTTCTGCTAGTATAGTCATAAAGAGATCATCCAATAAATTGCGTCACGCAGAAGGGAGAAGATGCTTAACTTGAGCGGAACTTGTTTCAGGGAGTAGGAAACAGTGACTTAAAAAAAACTTATTCTGGCTCAAATTCATTTTTTCCCTCCGAACCGGCCCAAAAATAGGAGTTCGCGGGTTACATGAGTAAATGCGGTATTAAACAAAACACCGCAAATATGTCATTGGAACTGATTACGTGGAAACAGCTTTCCTTAATTTTTTTAAGCAAACAATAGCCAGCAAAAATGCGCACCGTGAACAGTATTTTCATTTTGCAGTACGTACCATACATAGTATTTATTATATCTATACATATCTAAGGTGTTTGTATATATGTATGTTCTGCTAAGGCTCAGAAACTACAACACGCAGAAAAAAGAGGAAGGTGTCATATTAACCGTTATCACGTGTACGGTGGTGTAGTAAGGTTTTTAAACCGATTCGGTGTACTATTTAATTATAATAAAATATTTTCGTTTATATGGGATTTCCATTTAAAATTTTTTCGTAAATTTCTCGAATTTTTAACTCCTTACATATATATCGCAGACAAATGCTCTCGCAGACTTTTTTGAGGTAAATTATCTCCTCTTTTGGAATATTTTTTTAAAAGAGGGGCTTACAGATCAAATAAGACGAATTGAAAGGAAAATCTTATTTTTCATTATTGCTCAGCATTTGGATATACTTAGCAACCGATGTAAACAAATTAGGTTTGAACTATAAACATATTAAACGTAGAAATAGTTGATGAAATACTCATTTAATATCTTCTGAATTGATTGTGTTTTTCTTTCATTATCTATGGTCTTCTATACACAGGTTAATTCTGCGAATAAACATTAGTGAACTGTTTCTTTTTCTGTAATCGTGTCATTCGCATTATAGGTATGTTTGGATATAAGTTAAATTGTTTTTATATGCCTTTTTTTTGTCTTATTTTATTTCATATTTTGTTTAAGTGAAAATTACTGAAGATATATGATTAAATTACTACGTTAAAGTTTTTGTGTTTTGTTTTATCAGTTTATCAATAAAAACTGAATTGAGCATTTCATGCTAACATGTAAGTTTTTTCCTATGCTCATCCATTTTGCGTTTCAATGATAATTGGACTTTTTTGTAATATATAATATCGTTTTGAATTAAAAGAGAGTTTTATCAATTGGAAATAAGGTTCACTCTTGAGTAATTGTTATTTTAATACGAGAACTAAATTAGATTAACATTTTGAACACGTAAAGCAGTGAATTTCGAAAGATTTTATTTGAATAATACTTTTGTTGAACTTTATTATGTCTTCTGAACTAAAATTAAGAATTCGTGTCTGAGGTTCCATGGGTAAAATGTAAACACTACCGATACACTCACGTAATTAATTACGTTAGAAAAGTAAAACATTTTACTACATTATTTAAAATCGATTCGTTCGAATATCTCAATCTATTATTCAATTAATTACGATGGAAAACACAATTAAGATCAATAATTTTATATCTATTTAGAGTAATAATAGGTATTCTTATTTAGTTTCTCCTGTTATTATGTCGACATACAAACTCATTCCGCGTAATCAATATTTACTCATCACTACGACACGCTATTTTGTGATTGTTGGTTGTTTATTTAGCAACTGAATAGAAAGTGTCAGTCGCCATCATCAGATACATTGAGCTTTAGGAGATTATTCGTTGGTTGGTTTCGGTTAGTTTGTTGTTTTCATTTGCTTTCGTTTCGTGTCCATTTTTTGTGTTCTTTGTTTGTTTTCGTTCTTAGTTGTTCATTTTGTAGTCTATGTTTATATTCTTTGGTTGTGCTCTTGATTTTTGTTCCTTGATTACCTATTTGTCGGTTTACACCTTTTATGCCGGCTATTGGTTAGAGTTTAATTCATTTCTTTTTTCTTGGTGGTTTTTACATTGAACTTATATTCTTTGCTTGTACTCTTAATTTATGTTCCACGATTATTTATTTGTCTGTTTACATCCTTTTCTACCGGGTATTGGTTAGCGTTTAATTCATTTCTTTTTTCATGGTGGTTTTTTGTAGTTTTCGTATTGGTTCGTTTCGTGTTCTTTCCACTTTATTTCAAGACTCCTAATGTAGTTTACAGAAAGGAGAGGAGAAGTTTTAGTATGTATCATTTTCTCAAGCTGTCTTCTAAACGGGAAAAAGTATAACTATTTGCAGTCCGAAATGTACCCGGGCGAAGCCGGGTACGAAAAGCTAGTCATTATAATAAAAAGCAATTCTCTGTCTATAACGCTAATAACTCGAGAAGTAATGAAGATAGAAACTCAAAATTTGGCAGGGATGCTTGATTAACACTTTTTCAGGTGATGACGAATTTAAATAGCAAAAAAATTCCTTGGTTCGACTCCAATGGAGGCATTTTCATTTCCCATTACTTACCATGTAAAACGCGATTTTTCGACGTGCAGGTTTTTATTCATTTGGAAATTAAAATTAGAACTAATTAACCTACAACCTTCGGATTTGAACCATTTTGAAGAAAAAGTTATAAAGTTTCTTATTCTGTTCATCGTTTTTTGCCCACAGTTCGAAATATCCCATGTTAAACGTCTAATTTACATATTTTATAGAAATCTTGCCATTTTAACGGAATGTTGCCATGGTGACTAATTATATTGTTAGACCTCAAAATCCAATTGTTATATCAATCCTTATGGGAATATAAGTGCGCTTTGAATGGTTTAATATGAGAGAGAGAGAGAGGGAGGAAGGAGAAAGAGGGGGGAGAGTGAGAGGCAGAGAGATGGAGGAAGTCAATAATATAAACTTAATTAAAGATAGTGTCTCAACTTTTATATTTTAAAATTATCAACATTTTACGTTTTAGATAATACAAATACTTAGATATAAGTTTTCATTGATATTACAATGGGAACATACACTAGTTAAAAAATAAATAAAAATGTATACCACGGGATTCCAATTGCACTATATCAAAATTGCGATAAACAAACATGCGCTAAATGAGGCATGACTTTATCTGAAGGTGTATTTTCCTATCACACAGTACGTCATCACCAAAGTTACCGAAGCATTGACTGTACATCCACAATAATTCAACAGCTATTCGAAAAGAAATTCTCTAGTTACTAATATTTTTCTGCCATTTGCCATGGTGGATTTAAGGCATGATTTGAATAATGCTAATTTTGTTACAATTTTTACTGATGCCTCCAACTATAAAAATGTGAAAATGGTTCCAACTTTGGTACGATATTTCAATGTGAGGGCAGGAATTCAAATTAAAATAATAGAATTAGCTTCTCTCCCTGGAGAAACAAGTGAAATAATATCAAATCAATAATGGAAATTTTGAACAATGAATCCCTTACTGAGCAAATTATTGCATTAGGTGCAGATAACACACAGGGCTCGCCTGAAGGTGGTGCCAACGGTGTCCAACACTGGGCCCCGCGCTTGAGAAGGCCCCGCACCTAGCAATGCCAACATTTAAAGTTATTATTATGTAGTAATATTAATTATTGTAAGAGTCAACCATATGATTGTTGCGCGATGGTAGTATGATTGAGAGAGAAAACGAGAGATAGACAGACATAGAGAGAGAAAACGAGGAAGAGAGAAAGAATGTGCGAGAACTTAAGACGGTTCGTGAAGATACAATCGAATGGCGATCGGGCGATGACCATGAACCAATGGGTGCGAATGAGTGTGGAATAAATTAAAATCATAAAAAACTATTTAAGATCATCTTTAAGTCAAGAGCAATGCTCTTCATTATCATTGTTATCTATATAACACGATTTTGCAAAAAAACTATCATATGATGATTAATTTATGAATTTGCTGTTAAAAGAGCAAGAAAACTGCAATATAGAAAAATTTTTATTTTTGGTCCGTATATTTTTCAATTATTTTGAATATTTTTCAACTGCTGAAAGCCAAACGTCAAGGTGGGCATTGATTAGTGAACAATGAACTTTGCACCGGGCCCTGCAATTTTTCAAGCTGGCCCTGATAACACAAACATGAATTTTGGAGTAGTGAAGAGAAAAGGAGAGAAAAAAGTTAACAAAAAATTAAGAGGCAATGTTACAAAAAGACTGATTGGAATTGGTTGTTCTGCACACATAATTCATAATGCAATGGAAACGGCAGCATATTTAATGCCAATTGATATAGAGGCAATAGTCTACAAAATTTACCATCATTTTGATAAATTTACTGTAAGAGTAGAATCATTAAAAAGTTTTTGCGAGGAAGCTTCCATTGAATATAAAAGGTTACTTGGTTATTCCAAAACCAGATGGCTGACTTTGATGCCATCTATTGAACGCATTCTAACATTGTTTGAACCATTAAAGTCATATTTTATGTCAATAGAAAAGTGCCCCACAATAATTTTGAAATATTTTGAGGATGAAACAGCTGAGTTGTGGTTGCTTTCCATACATGAACAATCAGCTTTGTTTCATACAACTATTTTATGAATTGAAAACTCAAACGCTACTGTAATGGAAGTAAATGAGGCAATCCATGACTTAAAACCTGGGCATCGAACCGTAATTATTTTCGCTCCGGTTTTCGTTCCGGTTCACTCAAAACACCAAATTTCGGTTCGATTCCAGTTTCGCTCCGGCAATCATCAGTGAACCGGTTCGAACCGGTTTTTTTCGCTCTGACCTTAAAATATTTTTAGGAATGAGGATTGTTTTTGCATCTTTACTTTTGTTTTGTGAGATTAACAATGCTAAAGATCTATGGGAAAAATACAAAAGAGCAATGTCCGAAGATTATATTGAAATACACGGAAATAATGCAGAGGCAGCTGCATATCAAGACATGGCTCAATAACTTCAAGATCATTGTCAATGACTTTCTGACATAATACCTGCACCTCCTACACCAATTCCACTACCTACAGACAATGTTGATCGTCAACATCATCTGCAAGTGGGTGAGCAGTTGTATTCAACTTTAAATGACAAGCATCGGGAAATAGCTAACGATGTCATAAACCAAATTCCACGTAGTCAAAATAACTGCATATTTGTCGATGGACCTGGCAGAACGGGAAAAACTTATTTATATACAACGTTGTACAACTTAATAACAGGAAAAGGAAAACTTGCGGAAAGTTGATGCAGTTATATGGGATGAAGCTCCAATGGCTTCAAAGCACGCTTTAGAAGCTGTAAATGTTCTTTTACAAGAAATACATGGAAACAAATATGCATTTGGGGATGTAATTTTCGTAATGGGTGGTGATTTTCGACAAACACTCCCAATAGTTAAAAATGGCTCACGAAAGGACCATATTGACACATGTATAAATAGATCCGATCTATAGAAATATTTTAAAACATTTTCCTTAACAAATAACATGCAAGTTTGTAACCATAAAATTGGTTTATCAGTCGCTTCAAGCCAAAGGTTTGGATTTGGCGCGGTGGCTGATTTCGAAAGTCGGCTTACTCCGGAAGTGAAAGGGGAAGTGAGAAATGAGCAGAGGGGAAGTAAAGGAAGTGGTGATCGCGGAGGAGAGGAGAAAAGAAGATGGAGCATACAATCGGTCGGGAAGTCGAGGCGTCGCGATGTTGAGTACGAGGTCGACCTGAAGTGTGCATCCCCAGAGGTTGGCGGCCAAGGAGACTGGCAGGAACAAAGAGGAAGAGAGGAGGCGTGGAGGAAGCCTTGACAAGCTCGTCAATATAGACGATCTCATTACACTTATACTTATTGTGACGGAGTTGTTGCTTTGTGGTTTTGTTATTGTATTCTGGTGTGTTTGCTCATTTTAAGAAAAGATTAGAAATTATAAACTGTCTTTTTCTTTCCCGTGCAAACGGGAAACGTTACAAGTTGAACCGAATAATGGAGATTGAGCAAAATTTTTATTAAATGTTGGAGATGAAAAGATTACTGCTGACAATGATGGATTTGTAGAACTACCTAATGAGTGTATAAGCAGTGGAGATATAATCACTGAGATTTATGGAGAACAAATAAAACAGAAAGATGTCCATCAACTGTGTGGCAAAGCAATATTGGCACCTACAAATATTGATTCGTTATCCATTAACAATGAAATTTAAAATCGTGTAAGCTTAGTTGCAGGTCAACAAGAAATCGTATATACCAGTGTTGATGAAGTCATTAATTGTATTGAGGAGGAAAGGTCAAACTTCCCAACGGAATTTCTAAACTCCCTCACTCCTTAAGGGATGCCACCACACAAATTACGTTTAAGAGTAAGTGCAATAGTTATGCTTCTTAGAAACATAAATGTTAAAAAAGGTTTGTGCAATGGTACCCGCTTAATTGTAAAACAATTGGATAACCATACAATACAATGTGCAATTGCTACAGGGAGCTACAGAGGACGATTAGTACTATTAGCAAAAATTGATCTAACGCTGACATCAGAAAGCGAACTACCATTTGAAATGAACTGACATCAATTTCCCATTGTTCTGGCATTTGCAATGACAATCAACAAGAGACAAGGACAAACATTTGAAAAAGTAGGACTGATTTTAAATAATCAAGTTTTCGGACACGGACAGCTTTATGTTGCTGTCTCGAGTTCGAAGGAAATAGCAATTGAAAATATTATCTAGCGAAAAAGACAGTTAAAAACATTGTTTATGTAGAAATATTGTTGTAAAATAAACTAAAATTCTTGAAATGAAAAAGTTTTGTAGTTTTGTTGTTGTTATTTGTTGGCAAGGAGTGACTCTGTTACATATTGTACAATTTTCTTAGTAAAAAAAAGTTTTGGCTCTGTCACTTGGTAACAGGAGTCACTAGTTATTTAATATTGTGTTTGTAATACTTATGATAATAATATACTCCATAAGGAAAGGATGGGATATTGCAATATTTTATCGTGTTCTTACCTACTTATTCACAGCTATTTGGTGTGAATAAGTAGGTAAGAACACGATAAAATCCTTTGGCAGACCAGAAATTATAGCGTTCTCTTTTCGAGGGCCGGTGATGTTTATGTTTGCTAGTTATTCACATATCTTTACTTATTTAATGAAGTTTCATTAACTTAATAGTAACACATAAAACCAGAATGGAATGGTGAACAGCTACAGCAGAAGTACACCTCTTTTTATAACTTACAATTTGTGTTAATTAAGGTAATGTTTTATAAAAATTATTAAGTCAAATAAATATATGCTAGCCAATAATTCTCAAGCATCTGCGATTAAGAAACACTCTAGCGGCCAATTTCTGCAAAGGTCGTCCTCTATACTAATTTATTTAAATGTTCTTTACAGATGAAATAAGATCTATGTAGAGGAAATTTTTAATTGTTGAATATGAGGAACAATTCTTAGGAAACCGATGTTAATTTATATCTGGAATTTAGCCTCACTGGGATTAAAACAAAAAAATTATTTTCTCATTCTATTTCTGGTGATTTAATTTGAAAATTGCTTAGATAACTACCGTGTAGCGCGATAATGTGATATCGGAATTACAAAAACATCAGTATCTTTTTAGCGTAATTGTAGAAATTTATGATAATTACTGTCATCAGCTGCTTTAGATTAATATATTAAACTCAAAATAAAATTTAAGCTTTTTTCGGAAATGTCATTGTAAAAATTACATATTTCATAACACGTTCATTTGTAATATCTAATTTGGTGTAAAAGTATTAACCCTTTCAAAAGTGAATGTTGAATCTGGTGTACTTGAGTAAGATCCTTCTTAGACCACTAGCTATGCAGTCCCTTTGCACCACCAGACAATCTGGCACTTTTCGTAAGTTAAAAGAAGGTGGATTATGTATTTTCAAAGATGTGATATCAACGCTCATGGGGAATGGCTAAAGGGACGGAACTGCAGAATATTCCGCGAATCTGAAACAATGATGGAAATTCCATTCTTTTATCCTTCACCCATAAGCCCTTGCAGGAAAATATTCCCGTGTCCATCCACAAGTGGAGCTAGATCCAAGACCTTTGAATCAGATGTTTTACTCTCCTCAGAAAAGGATTGGAGAGGGAAGCATCGGTTTTGAACGTGGGTGTAGGTGCTTGCTTTTACCCCAGGGATGGCAAATACGTGGCATGCGTGCGATTTTACTAGGCACGCATAAGCTTGTATTTTCTGTATAAAATATGACATTTCTTAGAAGAGTAAAGTAGTGGCACTCGAATAAAAATTCTGATGGTTCACACTACTTTCTTGGCACGCGACTCAAAAATCATTTGCCATCCCTGTTTTACCCCTACTACTTTCCGAATAAAGATATCATATAAGTGTTGTTCAGCTATTGAAGTGTAGAATGGTCTGCCCCCATCGAGACCATTTTTGTGGAAAGGCAGAACCCCAGGAAGTAGCTCAGCCGAGCCCAATTTTTCCCTGTACCTTTAACTCTTTTGGTATACGAGGCTAAAAGCTTCAAAATACGAGGGTGGAAATCATTAAGTATGCTTCTTCAATGATACAGGCTTGAGAGATTTAAATAATAAGATGCTAATTGATGATCAAAAAAGTGTCCTTATAAACTCTGGCGTTCCCTAGATAGTATACTGTATGCAATATGCTGATGACATTCAGTGGATACTGGGGGGGTGGGCCAAGGGGGGTTAAGAGGTTTTGAGAAGGGGCCATGGCTCCCCCTTAGTTACGTCCCTGTGTCCAAAGCACCTGTGTTAGCAATTTCATTATGGAAGCATCCAAAGAAGAAAAGCAAGGGGTTGCGAGCTTCTTGATAGCGGAAAGAGTGGGTGGCAGAGCCATTCATAGACAAATGACTGCAGTTCATGGTGACTATTGCATGTCCTTGACGCAGGTACAGGAATGGCACAAATGGTTTTGTGATGGGCGCATGTCACTACAGGATGACGATCGGCCTGGACAAGCACATCGTGTGATCAAGGATACACTCATTCAGCGGGTTGATGATGCTATTCATGATAACATATATGTACAAGAGGATGATATTGCACAATTGGTGGGGGTTAGCCATGGGACTGCCCACACCATCACCTGAGAGCACCTCCATTACAGAAAGATCTGTGCACAGTGGGTGCCTGGCAGTCTGTCAATTGAGCAAAAGGAGGCTCAAATGGGTTTGGCCTTGGAACATTTAACACGATACCATGAAGAAGGAAACTCATTTCTCAACAGAATCATAACTGGTGATGAGACATGGTGTTACCATTTCCATCCAGAAAGCAGGTGCCAAAGTTGGCAGTTGAAGCATCCAACTTTGCCTCTGTCAAAGAAATTCAAGGTGACAAAGTGCAGGCAAGATCTTGCTGACGTTTTTCTTCAACCACAGATCCCCTACTGATTGAGTTCCTGGGACGAGGGCACACCATCAATGCAGCACATTACTGTGAAACACTGAAATCATTACGCGAATCAACCTGACCCTTGTACTTGTTTCTTATCAGAAGTTTCACACCGAAGTCTGCTGGCAATTTATTGTACATTGAAGTTCTTGTTCTGCTATACCAAACTCCTCCACAATCACATCCACTGAAAAGTCTGCCTCTAATTTCCTAATTAACCTTCAATTTATCATTAATTAACCCTTTTAGTGCCAGCCCAAATATCATGGGGTTATCGAAGAATGCCAAGCCAAATTTGAGGAAAATGCACTCGTTCAGTAAATTATTTTTCCCAGAGTTAATTTATATATTTGGAAGCCAATTCTTTAAATCAACCCTTTGCGTATATGTAGAATATAGAAAATAAATAAAAAATGTATTTTTTACATATTGTAAAATCATGAAAAATATTTATTCTGAGAATTTGTTATAAAAAATTTAAAAGTTTTGCAACTCGTTCGTACAAATCATGTGTCACAAATTTTTTTGAGCGATAAATTTCTTAACATTAGTTACACATATTAGTTATGAAGCTAAATCCAATTTTTTAAATATTTTTTGTATTTGATGTTCATCATTTACACTTGAAAATGTATATTGGTGCACATCTCGCGAGCGCCCATGTTAGCCATTACACTTGTGTTCTGGGAAACACTGTCCATGAAGACCCTTCTCACACTTTATACACACAGTACGAGCCCTTTTTCGCTTCCCTGGCTTATTTCCACCTCTTTTGCTGCAAACACAACAGTCCTTTTATTTTTTCCTGATAATTTTTTCAGTGTCTTATTGCCGACTGCTGTTTACCCAATTCTGCGCACGAGAACTCGGGGATAGATTTTTATGCGTCGAAAGAAAAAGTTTAACATAGTCATTTGTTTCCTTAATCAATCTGTTCAAAAAAGAGCTCGTAAAAAACAGGTAAATATAGCTGACCGGCGCTGCAGTAAGAGGGGGTGCGTGTTTTGGTCCATACGCTTCTTGGCACACAAGAGGAGATGGAGGTGGGTTATCACTGTTCTTGAACACCTCATGCCAATTACTTTCATCCGAATCAACTTTGCCCTCACCTGTATCTGACTCTTGAGACTCGGCACTCTCGGATGACGATAAAATTTGTACACATGAAGCAGGGGGTCGAGCAAGACATCCAACTGAGTCATCACTGTTAGATGAAAAAACCTCTTCATCGGTCATGTCTGATTCACCATTACTTCCATCAAACTCAAACAATAACTTTTCGACATTCTTAGTTTTCAAATTCCTCGACATTATCGAAGGGTGGAATGGAAAATTATCCTTAGTAAAAGATTTTAAATAAAAATGATAATATTCAAACATCCTAGTAAATCATATGTGCATTGACAGAATATAATTTGGAATAATTGCATATAAAGTATATATACAGAATACTAATATAAGTATTGTACAGAATTTTGAATTTTCAAGTGAAAATATTTCAAGACTGATATAATAGTACGATGAATATTTTTAAGAATAAATTTACGAAAAAAATTTTGTGGACTACCTGAGATAACAGTAGATAAACACACTGTCTTTTGAAGTCCAACAACTGCAGATAAGTCATCAAAAATTAACGAAAACAACCACTAATGCGATACGCCATATAAAACACGTCAAGCTACTGATGAGAAAATGGCCGAAGTCCTCTCAGTAGATATAAAATCGAAAGACAAGCTATCCATACGAGATTTAATACATTGTGGCAGGAAAAGCTTACCAGATGTCAACTAAGTGACTAAAAGAGTAATCTCACCCAGAAAGAAAATACAAAGTCATCGTAAACAAGCACGGCCGATAGATCGGCCCGTGGCATTCTTCGCACATGCAGCAAGGGCCGATAGATCGGCCGGCTGGCACTAAAAGGGTTAAGTGCTTCCTTTTCTCTGCATTTCTGTTAGAGCCCATAATTAATAATTAAACATGCAATTAAGAATTTAAAAGAAACTCAAAAATAAAATCATTTTGTTTTGCAAAAAATATTTACCTTAAATCATTGTCTTAAAGTGATCCAGATATTTGATGTCAAAGTGTCCTTCGACACCAGAAATACTCTCAGGAAATATTTTCATATTTCCATATAAAATTAAAATTTCTACCATCAGAGCACAACATCAACATTACAACTATGGAGTAGTTCAATTTCTTGCTGCTTAAGGCACGGTTGTCAATTCTGGACAATCAATCAAAATGCTCCCAGAGCCACCAACACCAAATAGATTTTTGGAAAATTTGCACTTGTGCAGTTTATTTAACTTCTGGATGAAAATTGGTTATGGTCTAAGAACCATCTATGAGCCATAAGCTTTCAATTAATGCAACATTCATTTCGAACTGTTCATTCATTCAAGAGATCTGAGGGAACAAAAAATATAATAATATATATTGGACAAACACATATAAAAGATTTTATAAAAAGGGTTTGAGGTCCAAAAAATGAGTGCTTTCACAATGAAGTCATGTGAGATCTCTACTCTATAGCATCAGAGAACAGAATGAGGCTAGGTGGGAGAAACACATGGTCATGCACATAAGATCACCGTTTCTATGGATGCTTTACGTAAAATATGCAATCCCATTAAATTGGAAGAGATCACTTCTCCAGTGATTGTCTGGAGAGTCCAAAATATGCTAAATCTGTAAATTGAGGGTTGCTTAGAAACAAAACTACTCATCAAGTTTTCTCAACCAAATATCTTCAACAATGGAACTACAGAGCAATATTTGAAATAAAGACAACAAAAATAGATTACCCTTATCAGCTAGCTTAGCTTTGTCAATCCTTTGCAGCTCTTTCTGTTTTGCCTCTTGTTTGTATTTCTCTTCCTTTGAAGCATCATACTTGACATCACTATTTGGAACAACCAATATGAAAAGCCTTTCAATGCATGCTTCTACTGGGGCAGTGTATAAATTCTTCCAAGGAATCTTCAATGTGAGCTTACCTTAAAATATAAAAAACATGAGTAATAATTTACTAATTGTTCATTTACTAAAATAAAATTAATTCAAAAAGGATCAACTATATTATAAAAGGATGGAATGAATTACTAATATGAATGATTCGTATAACAAAACAACTTTAATGAAACTTTTACAGATTCCAATTCTTCTTATCCCAACCCCTTCCCACTGTTAACCAACCCCATTGGTGTAAATTGAATTTCATTGGTCATTTAAGCTACAAAATTGCTAACCTCTTCCTTAATCATCAAATTGTTTTATGACAATGTAAACCTCAAATGACTCCTCTGTAAAAAATAAAGTCAAAATTGTTACTTTGAAAAAATACAGGGTTTATCAATTACACTGTAATGACTATAATGCTATATACCGTATTCACCCGAATCCAAGACGACCCCCCATTTTGATGATTCCAAAACAGAAAAAAGCTCAAATTGACCTTCATGACTACAAAAATTATAAATCTTGTGAAATATTTATTTTCTCTTATACTTTTCTTGAATGTCATTGTCTTTTAACATTTTAAAATCATAAGATCACATCACAAATAGAACCATTCAGGTTTTCAAACAAATTAAATGGTAGCATTCATTTTAAGATAACATTAAAAATAAAGTAAATACATTGAAAGAATATACTCATTTCAGGACAACAAAAAAACATTTCAATCCAAGTGCTGCATAAAATCATTTTATTGTGTTAGTCATCATCACTGTCTATGCAACCTTCACTATTTTCCTCATGCTCACTATCTTTATCACTCTCAACTTCATCATCAGTCTCCCACAAAACATCATCCTCACTCCCATCCATGGCATTAGATAAGCAGCATTTCTTAAATCCTTTCACTATTACTTTTGCATTTATTTGTTGCCACGATGCCTTGATCCATTGGCAGAGCATTGCAACTTCAGGTTTCTTAAGATTTCCTTTTGGTGTTAAAGTGTGAGTTCCACTCTGTAACCACTCAGAATACAAAACCTTTAAATTATTTTTAAAACACTTATTGACAGCAACATCTAAAACTTGAAGTTGCGATGTCATTCCTCCAGGTATTACAATAAGATCAATATTCATCGCACTCATTATGTTTTTAATTTCAGGAGATAAGTGTCCTTGAATGCATCCAGTGAAAGCATTGCTCTTTGTTTCAGTAAAGCTCCTGGCCGTCTATTCCACACCACATGTAACCAATCTCTCATTAGTTCTTTAGTCATCCACCCCTTTTCTTGACACCTATTATTCCACTTGGCAAATGTTTCTTAGGCATTGTTTTCCGCTTTAGAATCACATATGGTGGTAATTTAGTCCCATCTGCTAAAACCGCCAACATTACCGTGACTCGCATTTTTTCGTTGCCTGTAGTTTTAATTAGGACGGACTTCGCACCTTTTTCATTCACAGTATAATTAGATGGCATGTAGAAGAAAACCGGAGTTTCATCGGCATTTCCTATTTGGCTCAAAAGGTAATTATTGGTTTTTCTAAGTCCAATTACGTATTTCTGGTAAGCGAGAAGTTTTTCAACATAGTCTTTGACAATTTCTGACACAGCGAAGTTCGACGCCGTAAAGAAAAATTATTTCGTCGCATCATTCTCACGCACCAACTTCTGCTGGCCTTGAATTCTTGCAATGATATATTAAGTCCTCTAGTAATTTCATTAGCTTTAAGTATAATACTTTCAGTCGAAACAGGCATACTGTTCTTCCTCATGGTGCGCACAAACTTGACTACTTCTTCTTCATTGCCATGAAATCGTCCTAATTTTGGACCACTGAGCGACTTCCTTGTGGCTTTGGCTTTTTCTAGTTCCTGTTTTGAGAGTTTCCATCGACGCACATTTGCCTCAGATACACCGAACTTTCTACTCGCATCACAGTTATTAGTTTTTTCGGCGTAATTTATCACGATCAGCTTAAAATTTGTATCTTAACTCCGTCTAATTCCTTTGTTAACTTTCCCTTTGCACTCGTGCCACGTACTTCAACATGATCTGTCATTTTAACTTAAGGGTTGTGCATTTAAATCAAGAATGCACAACTCAAAATTACTGTCACACTTAGTGAATCGCGGTGCGTCGTTTGAAAGGGGAATCCCAATGATTTCCGCTCTCATTTGTTTTGACATTGCGGTTGCCATTACGTGCAGGATGAAAGTACGTCGTCTGTGATATGATCGTCGACGATGATTATTAGTCTAAATAATTATTATTCCCGTCATGTTTTTCTTATTGTTATTACTACAGGTGGTCCTCGGTTAACGCGGTAGATACGTTCCTTGAAAGTAGCGCGTTAAGCGAAAACGCATTAAGCGAAAATCTATATCTCATAAGAATATATGTAATAATGGTTTGATGCGTTCTTGGGTTCCGAGCTATACATTTGAGATTCCTTTGACTCTTGTTATTTTTTCAACGCACAGGACGATGAGTCACGAGCCTATCGTCATGCAAGTGCTACTAGCTGGAAACACTTCAAACACTCGTCATCTAAGTGCTGAATAAATACTCTTTCATGCAGATTAGGAGTTCTGCCCTAGCAAAAAGATTAAGGCTACTGCTGAATGTCTCAAAATGCTCGCGACGGGGATTTTCGGTGTCAGTTCCTCGACTGATGTCTTCAATTGCATCAAGATTTTACCTCCGCAAACGTCTTCTTTTAAATGACAGAAAAAAATTCTCAGTTCACGTGTGTTGTTGTAGGAAGCTCCGTTTCATCTTCATCTTCTACCATTCGCTGATTATCTAGCTCCTCATGTTCCTCATTAGACTAGTTCTTCCGTTACTTCTGGAACTCTATTAAAACTTTGGAAATCTTTAACACACTGAGGCCAGATTTTACGCCAAATGCCGTTCATACAGGCAGGTGATACCTCACCCCCATGATTCAGCAATGATGTCGATGGCATCTTTGATGTTAAATTTCTTCCAAAATTCTTTTATGGATTGCTTATCATCTCCATCGGTGTCCTTGATCAATCTGGCAAATGTGCGGCGTAAGTAATATGCTTTGAAGGTCGCAATTTCGCCCTGGTCCATCGGCTGAATCAAAGATGTTGTGTTCGGTGGAAGATACACAACATTGATGTTTTCACATAGATCAACAATGGTTGCAGGATGGCCCGGTGCATTATCCAGAAGCAGGAGTATTTTAAAATCTAAACTCTCCTTTTTACAATAATCCTTGAGTTCCTTGTGCAAACAATCTGTCAAGTAGTTTACAAAAATATTTGCTGTCATCCAAGCTTTAGCATTTGAACGCCAAATGACAGGAAGGAGTTCTTTTCTATAATCTTTTAAAGCCCTTGGTGTCTCCGAATGATAAACCATGAGAGGTTTGAGCTTTTAATCTCCCTCGGCGTTGCCTCCTAGCAGCAGCGTGCAGCGATCTTTCGCTGTTTTGAACCCTGGCGCACTCTTCTCCTCTTTGGAGATGTATGTCCTATTTGGCATTTTTTTCCAGTAAAGTCCTGTCTCATCGATATTAAAGACCTGCTTCGGATTGTATCCTCCTTCAATAATGCTAAGTAGAATTTCAGGGAAACTTTCTGATGCTTCCGTATCAGCTCCAGCGGATTCACCTGTCATTTTCACATTACGTAAGCTGTACCGTGATTTGAAGCGTTCAAACCATCCATGACTTGCATGAAATGGTTTTATATCACTAGGAACAGGTTCAGAGGTCTTCAGATGTTCATACAGGCTTCTAGCCTTTTCCTTTATAGTATTCAGACTTAAAGGCATGTTCTTTCGATTTTCATATTCTATCCAGATGCTTAGTAGCCATTCCATCTTTTCTATTATAGTTGGCCGTACACGACTCACTCTAGAAGCACTTAAAGGTGTTGCCCTCTTAGCACTAGCCTTAATTTTATCGGAATTTGCGCGAATTGTTCTAAGTGTCAATTCCGAAAATCCAAGTGCTTTGCCGATGTCAACTGCTTTTTCACCATGCTCATAGCGTTCAACAACTTCTAATTTTACACTTTTCTCTTAAGTTTAGTCACAGATGAGATGGTATCACTGTTGGATCGTTTGCCACTCATGATGATGTTAATGAAGGGTTAAATCAGTTAACAATAATTATTCCAAAAGATCGAAGAGACTTCAAATAAACGCTACGGAAACCAATTCAAGACTGGCCAAGACAGGCTGGGAAACTACGAGGGTGGGGTTAGGGTACTCTCCATGCAGCGCCTACTAGTGACCTTCACCGGAACCTCGTTATACCGAAAAAATGGCGCGTAGTACAAAAATTGTCCATAATTAATAAACCGCGTTAAAACGAAAACGCGTTAACTGAAAGCGCGTTAACCGAGGACTACCTGTATTTGTTTATTTCACTTCTTTATGTACGTACTTGAATTTGCTGTTGTGAATTGTTTACTCTAATATACCATTTGTTGTAAAAACCATTGATTAAATGCTTAAATATATTTCGTATTCGAATGTAAGACGACTCTTGATATTTACAGCTGAAAATTTGGAAAAAAGGTAGTCTTAGATTCAGGTGAATACGGTATATAGGCCAAAAAGGGTGAAACTTTCAAATCAGAGCAAACGAACATTTTAGTTCATTTAAAGCAGGATCTTTTGTTTTTCATTTTGCCAAACATCTTTTAGTTTGCAACCATTCTTCCTTTTCCATCCCAAAATTCTTCACATAGCCGATAAAGGTTTCAGGTTAAACATTTTGGAAAAAAATGGAAATTTTACATGCAAAACACAACCCTGATTTTCTTTTAGTCAACGAACACCAGTTCCTCTCCTATTTCCCTTTACTCATGTCAGTGCTTCCCACTCCCCACAATTCCCCTCCTTCCTCCCACATCTCCCCAAAGGTATACCTATAAGCCTTTCTCATAATTACTTGGTACCTGATGATGGTGATTATTCACAGAAACCGGTCGTGTTTTTTTATAAGTTGTGTGGAATCTGTAAAGGTTTCATTAAAGTTGTTTTGTTATACGAATCATTCGTATTAATAATTCATCCCATCCTTTTATGATGGAATTCCACCAAGTCTCGGCCTCGTCTATTAATTTTATTTTAACACTAGAAGCCCTGAGCTCTGCCACCTACCTAGAAGGCCGGCACCAGTTATTTGAACGGGGGATAGAAAAAAATTTTTTTGTTCCTCTTTCTATGCCTATTATATTTAACCTCTACTAAATTCACCAAAAAAACTTCCTTTATTTACATTTAAGCTATTATTTGGGTATAGGTAAATAAAAAAATACTCTTCGGAAAATTTTTATTTATGTACTCTTTTACAATTTTCTATTTTTCATTGATGCAATCTTTGCAGATAACATTTTTTTGTACTGAGCCACTACATACACCACATACATACTTATTGCATTGGGAACAAGTGTTTTTGTTCTATTCTTTTTACAATGGCGTATCTGGCAGTCCCAAAGAACGGTACTTTTCTTGCCTGCAACTATGTTAAGTAAGTTTGTTGGTTGTGGTGGCTTACGCATGTTGGAATATGATTTATGCAACTCCTTAGCAAGCCTAAGTATAAAATCTCGACGAATGATTTTATTTTTTGTGACCAACTTGTTGAGCACTCATGCGTTGATGGCAGCCATGTCAAGTACATTGCAGAAGACGTGAAATGGCCACCTCCTTGACCTGCATTTTACGGAATATTTTCACACCATGCTATCAAAACAGTCAACTCCGCACTTTGTAGAATACAACTGTCTCTGGTTTCCTTTTATCTGTTTTCTCTATCTCCACGTTGGAATGGAGAGTGCTCAATAGAAGAACATTCTTAAATTATTATGAAGGCAAAATTATTTCATATCGTAAAAGAATACAGTCATCCTTATTGCCGTAAATTATATTTTTAATATGTTTACAGAATTCACTGCTAGATGGTGGCGCTGTATACTAGAAATTTATGAATAAATTAATTATCTGCTAAATGGAAGGTTCTATGAAAATTTTTTTCAAACAAAACTTCGAAGAAATACAACTTTGGTCCTCATGAAGATTACCAATAATGACGTTTTTAAGGAGATATTTGACAGACCGAAAAAACCGATTATTTATAAATAATTCCTAAACAATAACTGCTATGGAAAATTGTTTCAAATGAAAGTTGTAGGAAATTACATTCTCTATAACAGGGTTGTCCAACATACGGCCCACGGGCCAGAATCCGGCCCGCGGAAGGTTTCCACCTGGACCGCGTAAGGGTTTCATCTTGTGCACCAACTTTTCGTAACTGTTGATGATAAATTAAGTTTACTAAAAGTTTCTAGTGATTCTTTATGTTAACGTACATTTTCCCGATGATCAGTGTGCATTTCTGATCATTTAAAAGTTCCTAATTTTTATAATAAATGTATATATCATTGCATGATTCCATCCACTCTCGTCCTTAGAAATTTGCAGATTCTATGCGTTAATGGCTTTGAAGGGGAAAACCAGAGTAAAGGAAACTTTTTCTCTACACTCCTGCTGAAAGGGTTCCTTCTTTTCCCGTATTTTCTGGAGAAGCGTGAGGTCGATTTGCGGTTGGTAGCGAGATAAGCGAGCGTCCTTCACCCTGCTCATTACGTGGTCTTACTTAGTTTAGCTGTAGATGACAGTACAGATGTGCGTGATATGGCTCAGTTGGCAGTATTTGTACGAGGAGTCACTGAAACGTATGAAATCGTTGAAGAACTTCTTGGACTTTGTCCAATGAAAGGAACAACAAAGGGACAAGACATTTACAATGAAATAAAATGTCTCTTAATGAAATTCAAACTCCAAGAAAGTAATCTTTGCAGTCTTACAACTGATGGAGCTCCTGCAATGACAGGGAAGCAAAACGAGTTTGTAAATCTAATGCAAAAATCAGTGTTTCAACTGAAATTATGCATAAGCATCTTATGTACAAATAGTTTTGTTAATTTCAGATTGAGATGACAGAAGGGTTTCCTTAAACAAGGGATGCTCGCTGGCCCACGCACATGAGAAAATTTTTAATCAGGCCCCATGGCTAAAAAGGTTGGACAACCCTGCTCTATAACCTTTGTAATAAATTGTATATACCATAATGATGTTTTAACAGAGATATTTTGCCAAAACTGAATCAGGTTTCGAATAAACCTTGATTTCCGGTTAACTGGTGTTGTCCAAAAACTAATCAGCTCTTCGTGCTCATACCAAAGTGCTATATATGAAATTTGGTAATGATATGGCAAGTATTTTTTGAGTTAGAGCGCCCACAATCACATACACACATCATTCCGAAAATATTCTAAACGTGTTCTAGTGATCAAAATATCTAATAAACTATCGGTTTTTTGAAAAATCCCTATTACATACACATAGACAACATCGAGAAAATAGTCAAAACGTTTTCTAGGGACCTCAAAATGTGTATTTCTGTTGAAATCTCAAATTTGATTTTTTTTCATGAATACAATACTTTCTCTATACTACGTATACGGAGAAAGTATAAAGCAAATATATAAACCTCATTTACATAATAATAAGTTCATTAACACAAACAGGTTTCCCCTATTACATGTGTCATAAAAGATTTTTGACAAATACGTGTCCATGCCCTCGGCAGGATTCGAACCCATGATCCTTGCATTGGGAGCTAGACATGCTAACCACCCCTCTACCATGGCCGGCATGCTTTTCTTATGGGGCAATTATGGGACAAAATTAACCCTTAGCAGCTGATCCTGGTCCACCAAATTCTTGCCAAATGTAGCTCTCATATGCAGCAAATTATCCTGAAAATTTGGTTTCTCCAGGTTGAACCGTTTAAGAGACAGTCTGCACAGTCGGACAGACAGACAAAGTTAATACATATGTGATTCGTAAAAACATTGCTAAATATTGATGCTACCAGGAGACTTTGCCACCTGCATTCCTGCACCCACTCTGGTCTTGTTTGGCCCTAGTCCAGCCAAAGCATTCAACCTCTAGATCAGTGTTTCCCAAACTGTGGGCAGTGACTCACAGGTGGGTCACAAACCCATGAAAGTGGGTTGCGAATTTTATATGTGATAGAAAGTGGTACTATCTAACTTACAAAGTCATACATTCCTGGCTCTAAGCTAGGTGCTGCACCCTATTAAAAAGAGCTCCAAATATGTGATGTCATCTCTGGCAGACCATTTAAACAAACCATACGGGCAACCAACACGGGCGGTTATAGAGATAATAATGATTAAAGTAGATACCCTAGCGTAGTATAAGAATAATTAAATAATAATAATAATATTTTATTTAACACATACAGGAAGGCCCCAATTACGTGTGTTTTAATAAAAGAACTTGAAAAGAAATGGCACTTAATACAAACTGGAAAAAAAGCAGACACAAAATAATTAACAGATATGGTATAGACGAATAAGTGCACAAACTAGTATGAGAATAACAGGAAACAATTTACACAAAATAAATTCACAAAAAATCTATCTACAGAGTATGTCAAATAACTTTCTCTTGAACGCTGGTCCAAGATCGTTAAAAAATGTAAAATAATTAATCCTACTAATATTTAAAAAATTATCGTCACCAACTATTTCATTTTTGTTTTAAAGTTTGTTCAATCAAAATAATTAATAATTTTTTATCCTTACAGGCAGGTGATAATATATAAATATTTGAAACATAAGCCTTCTCCCGAACATTCGCTTCTATCAGCCTCTGTAAGCAGATCCAGCCTTAGGGGCGGGCGAAGCGGGCGGTCGCCTGGGGCACCAAAGGTCAAGGGGTGCCCAAGGAAGGGATATAAGTATATAGGTATAACCTTCATGGGGGCACCAAAAAACTACTCTCAAAATCACAATGATGCACCAAGAGTAGTTGTTATGCACCATGACCACCTTTTCTTCACTTGTAACACAGGACCTAGTAGACTGTGTGATCATTGAGGCAGCACTGTGCAGTGCGGTGATGGTGTGTGTGTGTGGATGTAATTACTGAAGGTGCTGTTAGGGGTGCATATAGTGAGTTAGTGTAAGTGAGAGAGTGAATGAGTCGTGACTGTGACTGCCGCATAGTCACATCGAACGGTAAGAGCAAAGTTGCTCTTTGCACAAGGTTTTGTATCATGAGTGAATAAATCAGTTCTGCAATGGCACCTGGGGACTCTTTCTTCTTCCCTTGCCTTGACCCACGTTATCTATGTTTGTCATAGTCTGGCACCCAACGTGGGGCCCCAGAGTATGACGAGCATAGATAACGTGGGTCGAGGCAAGGGAAGAAGGAAAGGTCCCCAAGTGCCATTGCAGAAATGATTTCTTCACACACTATACAAAACTTTGTGCAGAGAGCAACTTCGCTCTCATCATCCAATGCGACCACGCGACACCGAATGACTCATCCACTCTCTCAATCACACTGACTCACTATATGCACCCCTAACGGTGGCTTTAGCAATTACATCCATACACACACCATCACCGCACTGCACAGTGCTGCCTCCGTGGTCACACAATGTACTAGGTCCCGTCTTACACACTTCTTTTTACGGGCAGAGTGGTTTAATATTTTAATCACTTCACTGTAGAGGCATATCTGTCAGTAATAATTAAATACTTTCCTCATACCATTTATGTTGGTATGTTAAGAGGAAACTGAAGTTGCTCTTCCTGATGTAAGTATATCAGAGATACATTATGCATAAATAAGTAGTTTTCAATTTTGAATTTAGCATTATGTGAGTTTATAATGTGTATTATAGAGGTCTGCATGGATTAGGCCTGGGCCTGGAAATTAATAACTCTCTTGCGCTTAGATGCCAAATGCTATTCATCGTGCTTTGAGCTTTTTAGCTATGGGAGGAATGATGCTTGTGGAAGGAGAAGGACAGTGATTTCCATTAACCCCTAAAGCTCACAATCAGAGGAGATTTACCGTAATTTTCTGATTATAATATGCAACCTATATAATACACACTCATGTTTTTACAAGTGAAATGTGAAAATTGTCATATCATCATGTATAATACGCAACTCATTTTTTGTAAAAACATTACTGTAATTTTTCACTTGGTTATTAGCAGAATTGTGACAGTTCTCACCTTCCCTCCAAGTGAAATATGTGCGAGAGTGTTCACGAAAACTTCACATCTATATTGTTTTGACTCTCATTTTAAAGACTGATACAATGTATAAAAATCTGATGTGGCCAACATGACTTTCTCCATATCTGGGGTATAGATATTTAAATTATTTTGAATAGCATTATAAGGAAAAATTATTACTTCCTATCGTAAAAGAATACAGTCATCCTTATTGCCATAAATTACGTATATTTTGAATATGTTTACAGAATTCACCGCTACATGGTGGCGGCGCTGTATACTGGAAATTTACGAATAAGCAAAATATCTCCTAAATGGATGGTTCTACAAAAATTTGTTTCAAACAAAACTTGGAAGAAATATTATTCTCTACAACTTTGGTCCTCACGAAGATTACCAATAACGAGGTTTTTACGGAGATATTTGACGGAAACCGAAAACACAGATTATTTATAAATAATTCCGAAACAATAACTTCTATGGAAAATTGTTTCAAATGAAAGTTGTAGGAAATTACTCTAAATTCTCAAGTATAATGCATAACGCGCAGGCCGACTTTGGACCGTTTCCAGCTGGCCTCCGAATTTTCTAGTATAATGCGCACTCATGTATAACGTGCAGGGCACACTCAGAACATGGCATCGTTGAGAATTGCATTTTTTTAAAGAAGGCTTCTCCTAAACACCCTCCCCCTACTTCACTTTGAGAAGGAGAACATTTGGAAAAAACCCCTGGATACCGATTTTTCCCATTCTTATTTCGGAAACAATGACCACGCGAGGATCAAAGAAAACTGGTTGGGAAGTGAGGTGGAAGGAAGTGGTGGGGGCATCATGGGATGTGTTGGGATGATGGAGGTGGGTAGAGGTGCACAAAACAAAAGAGGGACCAGACCTCAACCGTGGTACAGCATGGGACAAGAGAAAGCTAGCGTAAACAGCCAGAGAATCCGAGTTTAGGGAATGAATGTGGAGGGGACACATGCCTGTTGATGACTCACAGACAGTGAGACGACCCGTAATCTGCATCGTCCATTCATTTGTGGTTTGCAGTCTGGCTGTAACGTTGTGATCAACGAGGTGCGGAGTTTGGTTCTTCTTTGACAGAATCAGAAGATTTTGATGGTTTTATTCATTAATAATGGAGTGGAAATAAAAGTTTATGAAGAATTTGTGATTTCTTATTATTATATGTGAGTGTGTTTTGTTTTGGAATTCGTTATCGTATTTAAAAAGTCATTGTGTACATTTTTTTCAACTAATAACTTCGAATCTGCCAATTTGTCTTAGGTTGAATAATAATTAGGTAACTGAAATTTGATTCTGTATCTGTAATGATTGAAATGCAAGGTAGTTTATGCCAGAAAATTTGTTTTTATCAACGGAGTTGTGCTTGGAACAAAAAGAAAGAAGTTTTGATAGATTTCAGCCATTTAGCGATTTCACAAAGTATTTGAACGCTTTAAGGCATTTTTACTTTATAAAGCGGTACTTCTTATGCATAACGTGCACTTGTATGTCTTCTGTATAACGCGCACTAAATAATTCCAAAAATTTTACAAAAAAACCTTGCATAACGCACGCGTTATACTTGGTACTTTAGGGTACATTCTCTATAACAATTCTATAGAATTGTATATACAATAATGATGCTTTAACAGAGAAATATCGCAAAAACCGAATCGGGTTTCGAATAAACCTTGACTTCCGGTTAACCGTTATTGTCCAAAAACTAATCAGTTCTTTATGCTCATGCTAAAGTATTATATATGAAGTTTGGTAACGATATGGCAAGTACTCTTTGAGTTAGAGCGCCCACAATCACATACGCATGCACACACATGCACATGCATGCACAGATACATCATTCCGAAAATAGTCTAAACGTGTTCTAGGGACCTCAAAACGTGTATTTACATTGAAATCTCAAAGTCGATTTTTTTCGTGATCACAATACTTTCCCATTACTACGTATGGAGAAAGTAAAAACGCATCAATGTCGCACTGTGTAATAATCTGGTCAGTTGGAATAACAGTTCTGACTCTGCCTACATACAAGCTGGTCGAGGTATGTAAAATAATATTTGTTGCTCACCAAGGAAGGTTCTGAAGACGACATCATATGGGATGATGATTTTACCGAAGTGGATAATGAGGATGAAGACAACGTTCTCGGCAATGTCATTTATATAGACAATGAGAGAGAACACAAAATCCCCGAAAATATAAATTATTTCCTTACTAAAAAAGTTGTGCTTGTTACCATGTATAATACGCACTAGGGTGTGCTAAAGATGAAAAATTTCCGAAAATTCACTGCGACAACCCGTAAAAAGTTTCCTTTTGATGCAAAAACACTCCTTACAAAATTTGGTGGAAATCCGATTACTTTTAGAGGTCGCTATTTTGTTTCCAAGTTTCGGTTTTTATGTGAGAATACCATTATCACATATTCCTTCATATCTCGTCACCAATAAGACCTACAGAAAATGTTTGAGAAGGTAAATTGCTAGTTTTGAGGTGTTCTATCGATTTTGGCCCATACTGGTTTTGAGGGACGTGTTTTAGATTTTTTGCCTACCTCAAAGGGGCAAACACGTTTTTTCCCCAGCTGGAAAGCTTAAACAGTACCATTATTCAATACATGAGTTTTGGATTGGTAAGAAATGAAACTTAATACATGCTTTATGCTAGTTAATGTCAAGAAGTTCAAAAATATAACTCAAAATGTAAGGAAAACTTGTGAAACATGTCACATAATACACAAAATATTTTGCTAATTTTCACGACTGTTTAGCATTAGTACACTTTGGAAAGGTCTTCCTGTGCTCCGCTACAGTCTGAAGAAGAGCCTGTTTATCCTCTTCTCCATTTGTAAGAATGGTATAGTACATTTTCATCAGACCCACACCTCTTTCTGCGCTGTCGTTCATGACGCGCAAATGCTGCACTTTGCAAAGAGCTTCCTTAATGTGACTCCCATTCTGTCGGCTCAGTGTCCATAAATGTAGGAGAAATACCAAGGCGTTCAAAGAAAACAAGTGATGGCTTGCTGGCAAAATCGTGGAACTCCAGACAATCCACATCCACATCGCCTTCCCTTATGAAAGCTCTCTTTGGTGGATTTTCCAGGCCATTCCTCTCCCGAAAAGCATCCACTATCTTCTTTTTCACTTCGTATGTCACCATGAGGTCAAACAATGCAAGGGGAACCATTTTAGCATTCAGGTACCATAGATGGTTCGAAAATTTGTCATAAGCTGCCTTCCGCAAGCGTGACCGCCCGGCTTCCTTCTTCAATTGTTTCAGCATACGTAGATCATTATCCGGAGCTCGCACAGCCGCAGCAGATGCGAACCAGAACTCGACATACGCGGAAAAAATAAAAACAGTTGATGCTCGGAAGACATCTTCTCCTCTTGCAAGATGAAATTCTGCCCTAAAGAGCCAAATTTTCAGAACATATTGTATATTGCCTTGGCCATCCAACGCGTTCTGTGAAACGCCCCGGGCCTTTTGAAATCATCACTGATTTTTGACCACCCGGTATTCTCCTGACGTATCGTCGTCATGTTGGTTGTCTTCCTCACTACTTCCCTCTAATTCCACTTTAAGTTCAGAGCTTCTGCGACGAGAGGCTTCCTTCTCTAATCTTGCTGTTTCTCTTTCTGATCTAGTTAATGATCTCTTTCTTCTCCTTCAATGCCAGTTTCACATCTGCTGATCCCAGAACACCTCCTCAATCATGCTCCCTTTGCGCAAGGAGAAATTCCTGGCCTTCTTTAACAGTCATCAGTGTCAAGGCATTTTCATGAACAATATCAAATATGCAGTCCACATCTTTAGTGAAATCCTCTCTATGAGCTCTCTGAGTTTCAGACTGATTGTTTCGGTTTTTCTTAAGTCCATCGTTTGTCGACTATGAGCAGCTTGTCGGTTGCACGACTCACCGCCTGCGTTGGTATACTGGCCTTATTCCACAAGTTGACAGCTTCTTCGACGGCATGCGTAGCACTGTGCCTTAGTGTCTCTTTCAGTGTGTTGTGGCGATGGAAGAACAACTGCAATAATTGACGGGTTGATGGAAGCTTACATCCTAATATTTTATCATTCAGCTGGCCTATGAGCCAAACTTGGGTGTCACTCCTCCGCTGCATATTGAGCGCGACTGCAGAAATGTGCACGAGACACTACTAGCATGAGGGATATTTCCAGAAAGCAGCGAGAGCGAGCGCTGGACAGGCACAGACTTGCACCTCGGACGGACGGAAAGCGGCGGGCGAGGGAGGAGCAGAGGGAGAGGGGTGGGGAAGGGGAGAGGTAGAGGGGTGAGGGAGCGGGCAGCAATATCCCTGCCGCGCTGAACACGTTAAACAAAATTTTCTGTAGGTCTTACAGGTGAAGAGATATGAAGGAATATGTGACAATGATATTCTCGCATAAAAATTGAAACTTTGAAACAAAATAGCAACCTCTAAAAGTAATCGGATTTCCACCAAATTCTGCAAGAAGTGTTTTTGCATCAAAAGGAAACTTTTTACGGGTTGTCGCGATAAATTTTCAAATTTTTTTCATTTTTGGCACACCCTAATACACACCCTAACTTTTTGTCAATTTTTCGTGAAAAGAAAATGCGTATTATAATCAGAAAATTATGGTAATTAATACTATCCATATGGACAAAGGAGGTATTTAAAATTTATCGATAAAGATACGAAAAGGTGCAATATAATTTTAAAATTTTTATAACTTTTTAGGTTTTTTGGATTTCTATGAAATTTTTTGTGGAAATAAAATTTAAAACAGTATTCTTTAAAATATCATATGCCACAAACAAAAGCTGCTGCAGAGAAGAGAATACACATCAATTAGGATTAAAAATCAACTTCTAACTCGATGAGTGTGACTAAATTTTGGATGTCAAGGCTGAGTATCCAGCATTGAATGAAAATGCAATTAATTTTTTATTGCCATTTTGAGTCACTTACTTGTGCGAAACTACCTTTTCAGCCATGACTGTCACAAAGATAAAAGAGAGAAATCAGCTTGTGTGCACTACATTTAGTAGTTATAGTGCATTTCAGCATTTCGTGCAGCTGGGACGTCTACTGTTAGATCCACAGGTTGAGGAGAAAAAAGTATCAACCAATAAGAGGTCTTAAATTTCCCTCACCCTTCAAAATTTCTTGACAAGCGCTGTTGACATGATTGCTCACACTTTTCTCGGTGATGGCAGAAAGCATGAACGTGCTTCATTCGGAACTATCGGAGCATAGAACTTTACTTGTCCACAGCTACTGTTGAACTAAGCAAAATTGGAAACTTGCCAACATTAAGTCATAGCCTAAGCAAAATAACCGGAATGCAGGTGGAATACTGCGAGTTCCAGCGGCACGACCTGTTGAAACGCACTATACCTCTCTTAGGACAAGAATAGAACAATTGGTTATTGAGAAGGAGCAGCAGCAATCACACTGATTACCTGAAAGGACTATGATTTTATTTAAAAAATTGAATTGTAATTAAAGTCTTTTATTCTTATGTTTTCTGTTGCAATGAAATTTCATTGAAGAAAATAAAAGTTTTTTAGTTGAATGTAGTTTGCTCAATTTTACCAGTCCTTGGTGGAATGTTCATAACATTTATAGGACCACAACATATTTTCGGATGAGAATCACTACATTAGATAACTCAGGCTAAGCTAATAAATCTTAAGTTGTGGACAACATAATTTTCTAAAAGTTCTGTTTGAAACAATTTTCATAGAACACACTGACTCAGAGATATAATATTTCAATCTGTTTAAATTTACGTGCAGTACAATAAATGCTGCTACATGACAGATTTATTTCAGTTGCTATGATAAAATTTTCCAATTATTGATATTGATGCCTAGGCTGCCAATACGTGATCAAAATCATCCCAATACCATCTAGCACCAATTTTGTAAAATCATGTTGCTGAAAACATTTACAGCAATGTGAGTGCCACTATTGGTCATTTAAATGCGAATATTTTGAGCAATAATTTGAACTTCATAGTAGGATGTGCCAATGCCAGATTAACCAGGTCACAGTGGAGCAGTTGTGCCAGGACTCCATGGAGGCCCCAGATATTTTATGTTGTGATGGGAGAGGAAGGGGTGTCTTCAAAAAATTGTGCAACAGGACTCCAGAGTCCCTTAGTTCAACGTTGGGAATCTCATACTTTATTATCCATACAAACATCAATTATGTATACTTATTGTCAGCGATTTTTTGTGACAGTAGGCACAGGTATGGCATACCAGCACCTTTTTTCTGAGCGATGTTGACACATCTAATTTCGGTACATTTCATTTTTTTATTCTTTAAAACTTAAAGTAATAAATGGCTTCCATAAATGTTAAACATTTTGATTTTTATTATCAACTTTGTTATTATAAGTTCATAACCAATTCAATAGAGAAGGGAGAGAGTGTGCAGGAAGAGGTGAGGGGAGATGGTAGAGGCATTTTACAATTTAACAAGGAGTACCGGCACCTTTTTTAACAAAAAAGCACTGCTTATTGTTTTTTCAATGTGAATCTGATTTCACATAGTTTTCATTGTGAAAATTATTCCAAGTATTTAAAGGTTATTCACAAGGGTAACTGCTGATAGTTACTCTTGAGGACACTGTTGTCAAGTGTAAATTTAAGTACTGTTGCAATCACTCCTGATGGTGAAAGTCATTTGCTGGACATATCAGATATTTCTCTGTATCAGAGGCCCACCAAACACTCTTATTTCTGTATAAACATTAGTGGAGGTTTCAAGGAATGCAACCAATGAATGTTGAGAGATAACCGTATAGTCCTTGTTTAAAGTGGAACCTTATTACATAGATATCTCTTCGTTTTATTTTAGTTAGAGGAAATCACAAGGTCTATTTTGGTAACTTTTTCACCAGTGTTGACTTGTTGGTAAAATTCAAAACAAGTTAGAAAAGTGTACAACGTAACACAAATGGGTGCGCCGTGCCTTACAGCCGCCTGTGTGCAAGTCTCTCATTTGCCACCCTTTTTAGGCATTCTTTACAAAAATTTTTAAAAAGTCTTATGGTTTAATAAATTTCCATAGCCAATAAATATGAAAGAATGTAAGGCATATTATAATACAATCCGCATTACTGTTAAAAATACTGTGTGTCTGACGATAAATTGACCGCCCGTTGTTTGGCCACCCATGTGCATCACATGTAAAGGGAAATAGCATTTTAAAGTTCTTTTCTTCATCATAAATAATCCGTTTTCTTCCTATTTAAAAATATTACATGCACACGTAAGGAAATAAAATGTATTTTTGTTAGCAACAATGATGAAAGAAATGAAAAAGTAACCATGCAAGAAATTTTCCAAGTTCAACTCGAATTAAGACATTCTTGTTTGATTTTCTTGATAATGGCTACTCCTATGATAAAAATGTATAGGAAAAGAAATACTCTACTTAAATACTTCCACAAGTATTTTTTATAAACAATTTTGATATGATCAATACTTAACGAGAAATGACAAAAAGTTCATTTTTTGTCACCGGTAAAGTGGTACCCCTGATTGGCTTATGCGATTCATTATTGTGGTTTTCTTTTGACTCTAGTCCTTAATATCAAATTTCATGAAAATCAATTCAGTAGAAGCCAAGAATGAACATGCGGATAGACAGACCGATGCTAATAGGTTCTCATACTGGAAGCAAAATGCGCTAAGAAAATCTAATGTATTCACCTGTGGGCCTGTCGGAGACAGGAAAACACACCTGCCAAAAACTCAGTAACCCAGAAAAATATGAAGAGTGAAAATGAGCTTCATTCATCACAGACAGGAGTTTGTTGATTGAAATGGAAAGATAACAAAGCAATTTCTTTCTTATCCAGCTTAGATGATCCTTCAATAATCACCGAAGCCAGAAAGAGGTCATATTGTTTCTTTAATTAGTGAAGGAGTACAACAAGCTTGGATTATGTAGATGAAGCTGATATGCTAAAATCATTACATAAAATTGACCAAAAAATAAAAGTATTGGCATAATGTATTCTGGCATTTTCTTGATGTTATGATAACAAACCTCCCTACCATCTACAACAGGGGTCGGCAACCTATGGTCTGCATGCCTCATGTGGCCCCCGAGCATGTTTTATGCGGCCTGCAAAGCCATGATGGAAAAGTGATCGGTATAATTTAACACAGCCAAGTCCATATTTTTTCAGTGAAATTATGGTCTAAAAACCTTTTCTGCTGAAGTTTTAACACTAATAAAGTAATTAAATTTGATTTTCACCACAAAATCTTTAGGTAACTTCTGATTTATAAATGCACATCAGGCCTACCGAAGCTCTATTGATTTCCAATGCAGCACTCCTAAGCATTCACAGCAATGAATATGGCCAGCCATATGAAAAAGGTTGTTGACCCCTGATCTACAAAATCAGATTGAATGTTCATGCTTATGTCACAAGAACTTTCGAATGCATGTTATGGAGGGATTGATATGTGCATCAAAACCTACTTCTAGGGAGTGAAAATGATTGCCAAAATCAATTAGTGACCTCACAATCCACATTATACAAAAATCAATATAATAAGGGTGCACAATTACCTACGAGTTCACAGAAACACTGTGCTTACTGCAGTACTAAATCTCATCCACATAGAAGCAAATGGTCCAGCAAGACATGAGACACTATGCCTCAGTGAATCAAGGAACTGTTATGCACTGCACACTGCAGGTAGGTCACAATACTCAAAGCACCATAGTGGTTTCACTTATTAACCACCACATTTTCAACTCCATAACATTCCTTCATATTTTTATATATTTGCACAGACATCGAAGTACATTTAACATGTAAGTTTACAGAAACAAATATGATCTTAATTTGTGCTTTACAGGTTTAAGGTCATCACTCTTGCCCTTCACAACCTTAAGTATCATAGGTAATACAAAGTGAATATTTGTGGTGCATCTCTTCTCTCAGTGTCATAGCATGTTTTTTTGGTTGTTACATTGGTTAAATCATTGTCATTTTTCATTTACTATGCTGTTCAAGTCGTGACATTAATATTGTGCTAGGAATGTTGATTTTCTAAAAATTATAACAATCTCAATAATTTCAATTTAGCCCGAAAGCATATTAACAGACAGAAAATAGAGATTTTTTTCTGGTTGGGATATTTAAATACATCATGAGATACTAGAAAATGCTTCTTATAATGCATATTTTCATAAACATATAAATAACGTATTTATCAACAATTACACACAATTGGGAAACATACTTTCAGACTAAATTTCAACATTACCACTCCTCTGTACTGACTTAATATGCATCTCTTCAAAACAGCAGACTATTATGAAAAATTATATATGGTAAAAGCTAAACACCATTAAACAAAAAACACCCAAGGAAATGTTTAGTTTCAAGAACGCAGAAAATAAAAAATATAAATGTTATGGGTTCTTTCTACCTAATTAAAACCGTAAACTTAAAGAATTCGGCAAAGGACAATTTCATGGTACCCTAAATTGATATGATCGCTGAGCTTTTCAAGAGTAGGAATTCAATTTAATTATTCCAAAGGGAAACGTTTGAAAAAACTAAATGTCTCAGGATGTAGTTGGGTATTGAACTTCGATTATAAGAGTGGTAAAAACACAATGCTGGCCGCAACATCATTATTAAGTTTAATTATATAGAATCAACTCATTACAATTCTACTTAAATTGATACGTACCTAATCTTCCACATACTGTCTTCACTGGTAAATCGAGCTCATTTAATGCACTTTGCTTCAATATTAGATCATTTAGAACAACATCACCTAGACAAGAGAAAAATAGTCAGCACTGATTTCTAGCAACAAACGATTTACCTTAAACATCCTAAAACTAGAGATTGTCGCTATGAAATACAAAGTATTATGAGTAGTTCAAAAGCCACTCTTCCTCTTATGGATTTCGTCGTTTTTTTTTTGAAAATATAGAAATGTGTAATAATAAACTACGACTTGTTCGATAACACCAAAAAATCAGATGAGCATGGCTATGAATAAATAATTTCTCACCTCCCCAAATGCCAATTTTCAACTGAGACCTGTCTAAATTTTCGACATAATCTCCTAGAAATCTATTTAGTAAATCAGCCACTACCGATTCAAAAACCATTATGAAGTTACTGTAGCTTCCAGTATCGTCGAAAATAAATTATACTACACAACATGAAGGAATTGCCCCTCTCACTACATATTAATCAATTTACATACAAACGTAGGACATAACATTTCAAGAATGACAGAAAACGTGTAATATTAAAATAGCTTGATAAGTAATCACAATTTCTCGATAGCCGCAGTACAGCAAGACGGCAATCGTTATAGGTTGAACCAAATGCGAAAGTCGATATATCGTGAAGTGAATCAGCCAACATAACGGATTTTCTCAATCAACAAATTGCTCTGGTGTTCTTCTTTATAGATTAAATGAAGTATAACATATCCGTAGTATCAGAACGTTAATTTAAACTGACCTGAAAAAAATAAAATGTAAAATAATTACCAAAAATCGACCTATTCATTGACTAATACAGCGGGTTCCAAACTTTACAAAGCCGCGCCCCTTCAACTAAGAAAAATCTGATGTGGCCAACACATGACTTTCTCCATATTTGCGGTATAGTTATTTAAATTATTATGAATAGCATTACAAGGCAAAATTATTATTACCTATCGTAGAAGAATACAGTCGTCCTTATTGCCGTAAATTAGGTATATTTTGAATATGTTTACAGAATTCACCACTAAATGATGGTAGCGCTGAATATTAGAAAAAGCAAAATATCTCCGAAATGGATGGTTCTACGAAATTTTGTTTCAAACAAAACCTGGAAGAAATACTATTCTCTACAACATTGGTCCTCACGAAGATTACCAATAACGACGTTTTTAAGGAGATATTTGACGGAAACCGAAAAAACCGATTATTTTTTATAAATAATTCCTAAAACATAACTGATATGGAAAATTGTTTAAATGAAAGTTGTAGGAAATTACATTCTCTATAACCTTTTTATAGAATTGTATACAGTAATGATATTTTAATGGAGAAATATCGCAAACCGAATCGGGTTTCGAATAAACCTCGACTTCCGGTTAACCGTTATTGTCCAAAAACTAATCAGTTCTTTATGCTCATGCTAAAGTGTTATATATGAAATTTGGTAACGATATGGCAAGTGCTTGTTGAGTTAGAGCGCCCACAATCACATACATTCACACACACAGGCATCATTCCGAAAATAGTCTAAACGTGTTCTAGGAACCTCAAAACGTGTATTTCCGTTGAAATCTCGAAGTCGTTTTTTTTCATGATCACAATACTTTCCCATTACTACGTATGGAGAAAGTAAAAATGTCCTTGCACCCCCTTATATTTCATATACATGGCAAATGATGTGAGCTAGCCACCTAAGGGTTAGAATTCGGCGACTGCATATTATAGGTCTCACGACTGTGACAGTTATAACGACAGTAAATACAATGAAATATTTTTGCACCCCCCCTGACCTGCCCACCATGCCCCCAGTTAAACAGCTGAAAATGTTATCAACGTTTCCATTACCTCAATTTTTTAATATTATGCGTGACCGGTTGTTTTTCATACTTTCTCCAGTTATATTATGATGTCTTAGGATGTTGGGAGTGATCCTGTTATTTGACTGGAAGAGAATATTATACAGTAAAAACTATGAGAAGCTGAACCTCAGGGGACCGGCATATTATTCCGTCTATTGCAGATTTTTGCCTTATACAGGTTAAAATAATTTTCGCAACTATTTCCTTTTGGTAGATTTTAACTAGAAAATAGAAGTTTTTCTAAATGACGTATTATCGGAGAAATATCGCAAATACCGAATCGGGTTTCGAATAAACCTCGTCTTCCGGTTAACCGGTATTGTCCAAAAACTAATCAGTTCTTTGTGCTCATGCTAAAGTGTTATATATGAAATTTGGTATTAATATGACAAGTACTTTTTGAGTTAGAGCGCCCAAAATCACATACACACGCACACACACACATCCACACACAGACATCATTCCGAAAATAGTCTAAACGTGTTCTATGGACCTCCTTCTTATTCCGTTCGTCTTTTTTCGCCCACAGTTCGAAATATTCCATGTTAAACGTTTAATTTGCATAATTTGTGGAAATCTCGCCATTTTAACGTGATGTTGCTATGTCGACCATTATCATTGTTAGCTTCAATACGAGAGAGAGAGAGGAAGGAAGGGGAGAGATTGGCGTGTTTTGTGGAAAATAAGTATATTAACGTAAATATAAAAGAAATTAAATATTAGCAGTGTCATTTTAGAGAAATTGGAAATAAAAAACATTCTTAAATTAAATTCTTTGTAAACCATACGTGCTTACGAATTTATATTGTTATTCCTCGAATTAATTTCGTAACAATGGCCGAAGTTTGGGAACGAATATAAATTAAAATTCAATTAAAATTAAAAGGATATTTAAAACTGTTAACAGGCAATTTTCGAAGAAACAACACTGGATCTTTTAATGAATTCATTTGTGTTTATAAAAGGAATTTTGGTGCTTATTTAATACAGAGTAAGTTCTAAGGCTTATAATCCATTTAAATCTAATAACAGTGGCTATTATAGTTTAAAGAAAGAACTTTATTTATTCACTTTACAGAATGAATTAATTTTAGGCTAGCATTGCTTATTATGAAAGGGTTACTTTGGAATTTACAGTATGTAAATTGGAAGTTGTACTGAATTGACTCAAGTATTTTGGGTACTTTCCTGTTAACGGGAATACCTCAAAAAATGAACACGTATTATTGTGATATGTTACGACGTATTTGTTTGTTAACAATGCGTAACAACGGAGGAATTACTTAAAAATCACACTTTTTTAAACCTATTTATTAATAAAAGCAACATAATTACTAATACAATCTAAATTTATGTTACTAGGGGGCCAATATGTCTTTATGGCATTTAAAATAGCTGGAAATATGTCGATTTCTTTGTTATGTTGTCGCCACATGAATCCTTCTGCTGACAGGCTTTCGCGTTGCATTTCCAAAATATTCAGTCTCAGAAGTAAAGTTTCATAATATGGCCCTTCTTGCACATTTGCCCTTTAGATAAAATATCATGGTCTTGAAGCAAAGATACAGCTTCTTCTTCATTCCTCGGCAAGCTCCAAAAATTCATCATTAAGGGATCAACGTAAATATCTAAACGAGATTTGTTACGCATTGTTAACAAACAAAATATCACAACATTACGTGTTTATTTTTTGAGGTATTCCCGTTGACAGGGAAGTACCAATCCAAAGCAAAAATCAATTTAAAACTATTGAAAGTTATTGTTTCGGAAACTGAGAAGTCCAGAGTGGTGAGCGGATGCTAAACGATATTAAGGTACTTTTTATTCCAAAATCTATTTAAAGTATTATCAGGTGCAATTGAAGATTGAACAAATTTTTTGTTACCGGAATTCTGTTTATTTCATGAAATTGAAATGTTAATGCATTAATCCATTAAAATCTGTTAAGAGTGGCTATTTTAGTTGAAAGAAATATATGTACCTACATGGTACTTTTATTCACTTTTCAGAATGAATGAATTCTAGGTTAACATTGCATATTATAAAAGGATTTTCTTTGGAATAAGAAGTTTGTTATGTGGTTATTTTAACTGAATTGAATCAAGTTCTCTTCTAAGTTTGAAATCCATTTAAAACTGGTGAAAGTGGTTGTTTCGGAAAATGAGAAGGCAAGAGTGCTGAGCAGACGATAAACGATATTGAGGTACATTATATTCCAAAATCTATTTAAAGTGTTATCAGAGGCAGGGTCGGACTGGACAGAAAATTAGCCCGGGGAAAAGCTACAATATAGGCCCAAAGCCATAAAAAAACTATAATTTAAAAATTTTTATATTTATTGCATTATATATACAAGATATAAATATAAAATTAATACATTAATTAAAAACACGTTACATTAACATACATTTTAATAAATTACTATTTTTGCTCATTTCATCCATAATTGCTTCATTTTCTATTATCATTAATATATCCTTATCTGATGACATCAGCATAAATGCTTCCAAACGACATTGACTTAAATTATTACGAAGTCTATTTAAAATATATTTTAGTTTCGAAAATGATCTATCTCAAGATACCTGAGTGGATGATACAGTTAAAACGAATTTATATGCTAAAAATATATTAGCATATGCTGAAGTATGCAAATTAAATTTTTGCAATACTGCATAACAACAAAGCATGCAATTTTTACAAGTTTTGTATTTTTTAACATCTTTTTCTTTTTCACCTGATTTTGAATCATCATCTGAATCAGAATCTGAACATTCATATTCGTCTTCATATTCATCTCTTAGGATTTCATTAAAAATAGTCCATTTTTTTTGCAAAATCTAATAGTTCTGTCTGTAAAATTTCCTTTGTCACATTAGTATTCAATTTTTAGGCGCGTTTCGCTTACAGCGTGAGCGCCTATTATCGTCGGTCGGTCCGTCCGTCCGTGCGTCCGTCCGTCCACATGTTCGTTCTCGGCTTCTACCGAACGGATTTTCATGAAATTTGATATTAAGGACTTTCAATAAAATATAATAAGAAAATCGCAAAAATGAATCACGTACGCCAATCAGGGGTACCACTTTACTAGTGACAAAAAATTAAATTTTCGTCATATCTCGTAAAGTATTGCTCATATCAAAATATTTTTCAAATAAAAGTTGTAGAACTAGTAAAGTGGAGTCTTTCCTTTTCTATACATTTTTATCGTAGGAGTAGCCGTTATCGAGAAAATCAAATGAGAATGTCTTAATTCGAGTGGAACTTAGAAAATTTCTTGCATGGTTACTTCATTGTTGCTAACATAAACAATCTCCCAAACAAACGTTTAATTTCCCTACGTGTGCATGTAATATTATTAAATAGGAAGAAAATTGATTATTTATGATGAAGAAAAGAACTTGAAAACGCTATTTCCCTTAAGTACAGGTATACTATAATTTCTTTCTAATACTCCATTGCACGAAACGCGCCCATTTGTGATACGATGTACACTTTCCTAATTTGTTTATTTATCAAACCTGCTATACTCTCAAATGTATCAAATGGGATTTTATTAGTACTGCATAAAATTTTATGAAAATTATTCGGATCTAAGTAATGAAAATCATTATAAATGACATTGTTTATTAAGTATCGACTATTAAAACTTATTTTTACTTGATCCATGATTACATTATAAACATTAATTCGAAAATTGTCGCAAACGTTTACATTCTTGCTCCTTTTGGATTCTGCAAAATCTCTGTTAACAAAAATGTCAATTTTTCTTTTCTCAACTTCTTCATTTACATCTCTTGCAAAATTATAGCATACTTTAATAATATTGTCAAAATCTCTTGATATCTTAAAAAGATTATCTGATGTGTTTTTTATCATTTGTTGGGCTACGATGATGTCCATTCCTTTTGTTTGTAAGTACAATGAAAGAGGCGTAGTTTCTTCGAATATTCTTAAAAATATTTGTCCCGTTAAAATAAACTCAAATTTTAAAAAAGCATCCAAAATTGTCTTCGCTGTATATCTGATTTTGCTTTGAAAACTTTCTGACTCTGAAATGTTGTAAAATGCTTGAAGGACATTGACATAAAATGCTACTCCATTGTTTGTACCAAATTTCTCAAATATTTTGTGCAACATTCGATCTTTCGCCCACCATCTTGTTTCTCCCATTACTGAAATAAATTTATAATTACTTATTTGGCACCACACATTTAACCTTTTCTTCGATTCTCGAATGAAAACTGCACATTTGTTTAAAACTCCAAATAAAGTAATTGCTTCCGTAGTTTTTTGTGTTGTATCAGTAATTATTAAACTTAAAACGTGTGCATAACACCACGTATGAATCTGGCCAGGTGCATCTCTTTCCAACCATGTGTTAAAACCTTTATAGGGCCCCTGAATATTTGCTGCACCGTCTGTACAATTTCCGATGCATTTGGGAGCATCAATATCCAAATTTTTAAATATATTACAAACTTCACTGCAAAGAATTTCTCCTGTTGTCGATGTGCATTTTATGACAGATATCAGCCGTTCATATACACAGTCACTGAGATACCTAACAATAATAGAACACTGATTTTCAATATTAATATCCTGCGTAGTATCAATTTGTATGGAATAAATTTGAGTTTTTTTTATTTCATCAGCTATGGTTTTTTTCATTAAAAATGAAATAGTGTCTATTACGGAATTGGCAGTATTTTTTGACAAAAATGTAACTAAACTGCCGCGTCCTTTCGAAGTTTTATTTTTGTTTACAGATTCCTCGATATGGACCTTCAAGAGGGGATCAAACTTGCTTATTAGCAAAAGTAATTCCAGAAAATTCCCATGACCTAGATGTTCATTAAATAATGTTGATGTCGATTCATGCTCACCACGATAACTTAATCCACGTTTACCTATTACCTTTATAGTCTCAATTATTCTTTTTAGAATTTCACGGTTTTTAGTAATATTTTCCAAACGAGATTTTTGAATTATTCCGACCAAGTCTTTTTTGTTGATTTGTAACACATAAGCTTCTGTATTCGTCGTATGTAATAATGATAACTCATGTTCATTAATTCTTTGGTATACATGCTTATGCGTAGCATTTTTAATGTTGTAACCCCTCGTAAATATTGATTCATCGGTATTTTTCGAAAAAGCCATACAAAACGAACAAAAAAATGCATTTGCATTTTCATTGAAACTTAACCAAAATCGAGGTATGCCATCTTTACGAAAATATAATTTTTGGTCATTTAAATGATATTTTTGATATTTGGTTGAACTGGACGAAACTTTAAATACTCATTTATATTATTAATATCGGGTTTCATAAAATATGTGCTTATCAATTTTTCTTCTTCTTGCTTCTGTCCTTCTGAAGTAGGAATTTCTCCTTGATGCATTTCTTCTTGTTCTTCTTCCTCTGGACTTAAAGGTATTTGATCGTGTTGCTCCTGTGGACGATCTACTGTCTGTTAATCTCCCTCTTCTTGTTCCATTGCTGTTTGCAGTTCTGGTTGCTCTGAATTTTTTGGACGATCTTCTGTCTGTTCATCTATCTCTTCTTTCATTGCTTTACGCAGCTCTGGTTGCTCTGGATTTTCTAATAGTTGCAACTTGACCTGTTCTCTTGAAGTTGAGGCAGTTGGAAATAAACATGTTAATTTTTGACATTTTTCCGCTTCAGTTTGTAATAATTTCCGTTGTTTTATTCTTTTCTTTTCGCAGCCACCTTTCCTTTTGGTTGACATTTTAATTTATGGTGTCAAGTCAATGCAAATCAAATCGAATTTGAAAACTAGAAGAAAAAAAATAGACATTCCTTAAAATAAATTAAAAAAAAGTTTTTTTCACAAATTTAATTGATAAATAAAAAATTTTAAAATCTAATCAAGTACATATCTTTGATGATACTGTGTTTTAAAATTATTTTCAAATTATTTATTAGAAAGTAATAAAATTTTGAGAATAAAAGCTTAATTTAAACCACACAAAAGGTATTTGAAAAAATTATCAAAAATGAAATCTAAAAAATCCTAAATTTAAAAAAATGTTACATACCTTTCAAATAAAATGAATTAATTACCAGTGACGTAACTACGAGGAGCAGTGGGAGCAGCTTGCTCCAGGCGCAAAAATTTGAAGGGCGCAATATGTCGAATCTGGTATCATATCACCCAGCGAACGTACCGTTAAAATAATAACGGAATCGGCGTGACTCAAAGCCGCCCGACTTTTCGGCGTTGTAGTCTACCGGGAATGTACCTAACCCTTATTAGATCGGGTACACGGTAACATATAAGTGATGCACTCACCGACGATTGGTTCTTTGATTATCACGAATGTGTATACATTGTAAATGTATTTCCTGGAAGGAGTATTCTTTTAAATAGTTGTTCTGCGCGGGCCGCGGCCAAGCGATTTCGCAATGATGCAACAATGTAACAAACCAGAGACGAATACGGGATTCTTGCTATAAAAATAATATAGAATGCGTTGCCAAGTGTTCTGTCTGAGGTATTCTGCTTCTCCACAGCTTCTTCTTCGTTATCTGTAGAAGTTATATTTATTTGTTATTACCTTTGTTTATTATATCTCATTGTATTTTATCATTTCGTAATTTCCTGTTTTTTGTTTTGCTGATAGTATTTGTTATTTTCATTGTAGTTGTTACTACTTTTTCGTTTTGTTGTTTGTTCGTTCTTTTGCGGTAAATTCCGTCGCGTTATTAATTAACAGTATTAACTTAATACTGTTTGCGAAGTAGGCGGGGAATAATGGAGGGGAAGAAAATTAATTTGCTTCTTTGCAGTCACGCAAAGAAAATTGTTTACAACGTCCTCCAGTACTTTGAGAAGGAGAAAGAATTAGGCCGTCCCATTCTTTCTCTTGACAAGAGACAAGCTGCAAAACGAAGACTTCACATAAGAAATCCGTCGCGACGATGTAATTGAAGCCATTACTGTTGAACTTCAAGGAAGTGACACTGAAGATGACATAGACGACGATGATGATGATTTAGAGCCCTTAGCTCGGCCATTATAAAAATACACGAAATTGTATGTGTAACCAGGCCCTTTCAGAGCTCGAGAGAGGTCTGGGCCACTTACCTATCGTACTCCCCAAACATAACTATGCATGGGGTTTGCATTTTCCATTTTAATTCTTCCACACGTTGTTAGATATAGACACTATTTACCCATTCTTATTTAATACGTTGCTACGCTTACATGCAAAACAAAAAGACTATTGAAAAGTTTAGGGCGTGCGGGAAGTTTGGGGATTACGGCAGTGAACCTGTTCCCAAAATTGAATTTACTGGATTTATTTATTTATCTTTATTTACTCTATTAGAAAAGGACGAAATTATTTAATTCTTCTGAACATTTCTGTGAAAACCAGTCATATAATATTTTATCCAGTTCCTCAATTTTTGGCTTATGAAGCGTATGATGTTTATTAATTGATTTACTCGTCTCAGAAGATGACACAAATTTCATTAATTTAGCCTTATGAGCCTTGATATCGTAGAGCGTGGAAGATCCGATGTTGAATTCTTTTGCTATGGCTGCTCTATTTTTTCCTTTTTCAATTCGTTTGATCGGCTCCAGCTTTTGTGTTAGCATTAAACCAACGTTTTCTCTCCTCTTCCTTGCTTTTAGGGATTCATTCTGATGCCATATTCAATGGATGGGTAACTTTTTACATAATATAAAGCGATAAAACTGGAAATTGTAGAAGTACACCAAAATATCTAGATAATGCAAATGGCTTACGTAACCAAACACGTTATGCTCACTCGGCAGCCACAGAAGTATACGGAGTAAATACGTAATATATACATATTATATTTTAAGAAATTTTAAAGTGGAATTTGTGGTATTACACATATACAATTCACACAAAAATTCATAAAAAAAAGAAAAAGAAATGCAAAATGATTTGTATTTGTGTAATTGCCGGTATCTAAGGCTGGCCGGTTCTAAATATCCGGATAGCACAGCTTTTACTGTATGTGTATACGTGTTATATGGGATGTATAGGCCAAAAACCATGTTTCTCGTATATAACGTAGTCACGCTTATAACGAAGCAATTAGTCGGTCCCCTCAAATACGTATTAAACGAGTTTTACTGTATATATATATATGTGTATATATATATATATATACATATATATCATCATCATAGGTAGTCTGTCCGTTGACAGGTCCGTGATTATTCTAGGTTAAACTTGGTTCTCCATATACTCCTATTTTCCGCAGTTTCTTTCATGTCTTGATAGCTCTCTTTCCCTTTCAAGTCGTCTACTAGCTGAAACTTTTTCCTACCTCTTTCTGATTATATATATATATATATTCATGGTTTTCAATCCTAAGATCTGTTTGACATGACTAGGGAATAAACACATATGATGTTTGGGTTTCCCGTTGCCTTCCACATCAGACACACACTCATGAGTGATGGAATATGAATTATGAGTACGAACACAAACATCCATGCCCTTGGCGGGATTCGAACCCGCGACCTTAGTGATGGTAGGCCAGCGGCTTTTGCTTTTGTTATTCTAGTCCTGATTTCATCTGTACATTTTGCTTCTCTCGTTATGATGCTTCCAAGGTATTTATAATCTGAAACTTGTTCTAATGGCTTTCCTCCAACACTTATGTTCAAATTTTCTTCTTCTTTACTTGATATTCGCATAACCTTGGATTTTTCTGTATTAATTTCCATACCGTATTTTCTACCTGTTTTCACTAGTCTATTTATCATTTTCTGGAGTTCCTTTTCCTTTCTTGCTAGAAGTACTTGATCATTCGCGTATTTCACTGTTCTTATAATCCTTCCTCCGATTTTGAAATCTCCCGTGCCTTCTAACGCTTCCTGCATTAGTCTCTCTCCCTATATATTGAATAGAATCGGCGATAGACAGCAGCCCTGTCTTACTCCTCTACCGATATATACTCCGCTGGTGTCCTTATTCTCCAACCTGACTTTTACAACTTGATTCACATATAGATTCCTGGTCAGTCTCCTGTCTTTCCAGTCTACACCTATATTCTTTAATATCCTCATCAGCAGTACCCAATTTACTCTATCAAAGGCCTTCTGCCAGTCGACGAACCATATGCAGCAATCTTGACTGTACTCTATTGCCCTTTCTGATATGATTCTCACTACACCGATAGCATCTCTTGTTCCTCATCCTTTTCTGAAGCCGAATTGATCTTCTCCTAGCATTTCTTCGGCCTTTTCCTCTAGTCTTTTATTAAGAATCCTCGTGATGATCTTCGAAGTGTGTGACAGTAGGGATATCGTTCTGTAGTCCTTACACTGCATTGTCTTTTGCTTCTTCTTTAGAGGGATCATTGTTACATCTAAGAAATCCTGAGGCCACTCTCCCGAGTCGTAAATCTTGTTAATTAGTTTCGTAATCACTTTTAGTCATTCCGATCCCATGACTTTAAGTACCTCTACCGGTATTCCATCGCTGCCTGTAGCTTTTCCTTTCTTTAGTTCCTGTATCGCCTTTTCTACTTTGTTTTTCATAATACTTGGTCCCAAGTTGTCTTTTTCAATGCAATTCTCTTCTTCAAGTTCCATTTATACCGATCCTGCCTGCTTTTTGTATAGATCCTTAATGTATTCTTCCCATACCTGTGCTACATCCTTTGGTTCTGCGACTATTTTCCCATCTGTATTAATAATTCCTTTACCACGAATCACATTAGACTTCTTATCTTCTAACTCCAGTGCCCTAGCGTACATCATATCGTATCGTCCTAACTTCTTCATCTGTTGTATTTCCTCACATTTTTCTTTTATCCAATTTTCCCTAGCTTTATCTGTTACCCTTGACATCTCATTGTTTATGCGTCTACCTTCTTCACTGTTAACGTTTTTCCATTTTCTTCTCTCATCCATTTTCTCCAGCATATATATATATATATAATGTTAAGGAAAAGGAAAGGTATTAATAAAGGTGGCAACAAGGTTTGGAGGAAGCCCAGTGGACACTCACCTAGATTGGAGAACCGCTGGGGGTGCTGAGGACACACGAAAAACACAAAAACAACATAAATGTGGAGATTTCGGGCTGACGCCCTTATTCAGTGATGGAGAGACATGTACTGTTTGAGGTGACACACTGGGGAGGATATGGGGGGGGGGGGATGATAGGAGGAAGCGGGCAGGGGGGACGGCCAATAGGGTTATCGGAGGTTGAGACCGTGGGGGGGGGGGGGGGGGTGGAGAAAGAGTCAAGGAGAAAATTGTGGGCTAAATCCCATTGTCGAAGTAGGGGGGAAGGAGTGTCGTCCGGTAGGGCGCGGATGATCCTTACATTAAAGCAATTATTAAAAGTTGCCTTTTGTAAATTAGCGTGAAAAGCCATCGGAAGGGGACGGTTGGTATTTACGCTGTTCCGGTGGCCGTTAATTCTGATTTTATATATATATATAATTATTAGACTATAAGAAATAAATTACTGAAAAAGGGTAAATTTTCTTTATATAAATATTTCGAAGTTTGCGCTTTCGTTAAATTAGTTACATATGTTTTAGCAGTGAGTGGGGAGTATGCATTAAGAAAGAATAAAACATTAAAAAGATTGAAATCGGAATTTGCGAAGCGAAGGTAATAGTGGTAAGGGAAAGGGGAGAGGAGAGAGAGAGGTGGAAGGGGGGAGAGGGGGGGGGGGGGGGGGGGGGGGCTAAGGCGACCTACTAATTACCTTTATGAATATTGGAGAGAAGGCATACAAACCACGTGGGAATTGAAACAAACACTTCATGGCGTGTTGTTGTTCATCATGCGATCCTCGGGGAGTCTCCAGTCACGAATTTCACGTCGCTCCTCCGTTACGCATTCTTACTCTTAGCGCGGCCATGTGAATCTTTCTTCTAACTTAGGTCTCGCTGCAGGATGAGTGCGTGTACTTATTACAAGTAAGTAAAGATTATCAACTGCATCTCATTCTTTTGTTTGATGAAGGAATAATTTTTTCACTTCCGAATGATTCCTAGGTACAATGTCGAAAATTACGAAATGTTAAGTGTCTGCTTATGCCTTTGATTGAGCAGATTAATTATTTTTTGTCGTTGTGGCATATCTATTTAGCAAATCATTTTAGTTGCGTTTCTTAAAAGAAAAAGTGATCATTTTCAGCGACGTAACTAGCCTTCCAACTCTGGGGAAAGGGGCAGCCAAAAAGGTAAAAATGTTTGGGGGGCATACCAAAATTTGAAAGTTAATACATGTAGTAGATCAGTATTTATGTGCCAACGCTCAATTAGCGTCAAATAAGCCTTAAAATAGACCAAAGGATAGCGTTATTCGCTTTGAACTTTTTTGTTTAAGCAACGAAATTAACGTTGTAGCAAGGTCAATCTTACCGATAATTAATCAGGAAATTGCGTGTGGGAAGCGTTTTCAACGATTGACCAAACAATTGTCGTCGGCCATTGCTGAAGTAGTCGCTTTTTCGTGCTAATTACGATTCTGGAAAAATATTTTTTCCAGAATTTGTAGAGCGGTACAATATAAAAATATCTTGTTATGGACTTGTATTGATAGTGTTCGCCGTTTTGTGTGTTCATGAGTTATTTTGACTGCATAACGGTTTACGTCCATTTTCACATTTCTTGATATAAGTTTTGACTGAAAAACAACACGAAAATTGTATACCCAGGTCACATCAATCAGGATTGCCGATTTTCACTTATACAAATTTAAATACGGGGCCACCATGACATACTTGACACATAATTCACTCAGCCAAGGTTGCCATCATCCGGAAATAAAGGTTATAAATTCCATTCCTACAAATCCATAAAATATTTCATTGAGTCTTATATTTGAATATTTTTAAACTCATCAGCTATACATCTACATCTACATGATACCCTGCAAATCACCAGACTGGTGGGTGGCAGGGGGTGCAGCACACCAAGACCTACCTGATAACGTCCCTCGTGGGAATCGCTCTCCTATTATGATCCCGTATGGTCCTTGGAAAAAACGAACTCTGATATCGCTCGGTCCTACAGTCGATCTCTCGTATTTTATTCTCGTGATCGTGCCTGCCCATGTATGTAGGTGCCTCTAATATTCCTGAGACCTCCTCTAAGAGAACTTCCGACCTAAATTTCTCCAGAAGCCATAACCTAGCGCTAATTCTGCGATCCTCTAGCGATATCCAATTCAACTCCTTCAAGAGTGATGTGACGCTTAATTTTTACTCATATTTTTGCTTTACGAATCTGGCTGCTCTGCGTTGGATTCTTTCTAACTCAAGTATCTGTCCCTTTTCGTACGGATCCCATATGCTGGAAGCGTATTCGACCTGAGATCTGACCAATGATAAATAACACGTTTCTCGTACCTGTTCTGTGCTACATCTTACTATTCTGCCTACGAAGCCCAATTTCTTATTAGCTGCGCCTACGATCCTTCGAATATGCATATTCCACGATAGATCACGACAAATGGTGACTCCTAAATAGTTAACGTACTCTGCAGATTGGATATTCAATCTATCAATTCTGTACTCCGAGTCTAATTCATTGTTCTTACTCTTCCAGAAACTCAATAGGGAACATTTGCTGTGATTAACTTCGATTTTCCAATCTTGACACCATGCTGAAAGGGCGTTTAAATCTTCCTGGAGCGATTTTTAGTCATCCTGACTCGTTATCTCCTTATATAAAACGGTGTCATCTACGAAAAGTCTTATTTTGCAGCGAACTACCGAGCAGATATCGTTTATATATATCAGGAATAGTAGTAGGCCTATGACACTTCCCTGTGGAACACCTGATGCGACTTTTACCGGGTATGAAGATTTCCCATCAATAACTACTATCTGTTTTCTGTTTGAGAGGAAGTCTTTTACCCAACTCACGATATTAGGGTTTATGCCGTATTTTCCTAGTTTTCCTATTAATTTATTATGGGGTACTTTGTCAAACGCTTTTTTAAAATCAATGAAAACGGCATCAACCTGAGTGTTTTCCTCTCCGCATTGCAACAAATCGTTTACGAACAGGGCGAGCTGCGTTTCGCATGACCTACCTTTCCGAAACCCGTGTTGGTTTTTGCTTAGCGAAGAACGACCATCTAAATAACGCAGAACAGAGCTAACGATTATATGTTCTAGGATCTTACACGATAATGACGTCAAGGAAATCGGTCTATAATTTTCGGGGTTCTCTTTATCACCGCCTTTGTGGATGGGCGTTACGTATGCTAGCTTCCAGTCTTTTGGAACGGCACCATGTGCAACAGATTTTTCGAATATTATCTTCAAGTAAGGTGCAGTGGTTCTCAACCTTTTTTGGCTGCGACCCAAATTCTGGTCGCGGCTACCCATTTCCTCCAATAGCTCACTTGTAATAAGTAATAAAATAAATAGAAATTTAATAAATAAATGAAAATAAGATCTCAGGTTATTAGCATTGAACGGGTTGTTAGAAGGAATGATATATATGGATATAGAAAGCAATGGAAGATCTTTGACGGTCCACACAAAATGGCTTGGCGACCCAATTTTGGGTCGCGACCCAGGGGTTAAGAACGACTGAGCTATAGGGATATTATTGCCGCTCCGCCCGAACTTGGTACAAAAGAAAAAATCGAAATTTCAACTGCTGAATCTCATGAAAAACGGTATTTATGTTACACTGCCTGCTTGCGTTAAGGCCGCATTACACGTACGCGCTTCCCCATGGTTTTATCCGGATGGGGATCCCCATGGGGAAACTGTCGAATGACCGACAGCATTTACACGTACGAGTTTCCCCATGGTTTTATCCGTGAGGAGGGGGAATGTTTATTTTTCTCATTTGTACTTGAGACTGGCAGCAGTTCACATCAGACGATCAAGATGAGTGAACACGAGGAGAATGATTTACTTTTTTTTGGCATTTTCTGCGGTGTACATTATTAAAAAATCTAGTTATCGTAATAGAAGACGTGTAAAACGTGCGTGGACGAAGGAGTTGTTAGCAGGGCGGGACACATTTTCGCATGTTAAGATATTACCTGTACTCGATGCTACTTAAAAAGTAGCCCAATTCGCGATTTTTCGCCCAATCCGGCAACCCTACCCGGACGCGGCAAGAGGCTGCTATAGAAACTGAGCGACAAAGTCCTGACTTCTGACGCATGCGCAGTCGAACAAAACCATGTGGTGAAACCCAAGTTGCTATTACAGGCAGCAGCTTCCCCAAAAATATCAAACACTGCTTGATATCGATGGGGAAGTCTATATGGACTTCCCCACGCGTTTTTCCTGCATTACACGGGCGAGTTTCCCCATGAGAATCCCCATCTGGATAAAACCATGGGGAAGCGCGTACGTGTAATGCGGCCTTTACTCTCACTTTTTAATTCATAAAATTTACGTTGATTTGATAGCCTGACAACAGAATTTCTTCAAACGTAGTAAAAATGGAGCAAACAATACTGATTACGTTCCATGGATATTTTATACACTAAAAGGCCGTTATAACGTTGCTCGCTATTACGTGGGATAACCTATGTCATCCGAAATACAAATGTAAATTTTTAGAAAATATTATGAAATAGGGTACATATAGCCCAAGTGCGGGTAATTATTTTGGCTGTCGAGCCAAATCACCAGCTTAGGAAAGGTTCGCGGGCGATGCAAAAGTGTAAATGTAACGTTATTTTAAAGTGATGCCGGGCCGGATTAAAAGTATTGTGGGGCGGCTTTTGCCCACACCTGGTATAGCCCATCAAACATGACGGCAGTAATGAAAATTCAAAATTAGGTCATCATACGGGAAATTCCAAAGTGAGAACAATTATATCATAAACTTAAAATGGTAGCGCATATATTCAGGGACGGCAGAAAAAATGTTGGCTCAATGAGAGAGAAAAGCGCCACCATCTAGCGGTGAATTCTGTAAACATATTCACAATATACCTAATTAACGGTAATATGGACGACTGTATTCTTCTACGATAGGAAATATTAATTTTGCCTTATAATGCTATTCATAATAATTTAAATATCTCTCCCCCAAATATGGAGAAAGTCTTGTGTTGGCCACAGATTTTTTTCACGATTTTCGCGGTGATGTTTGAGTGTATGTGATAGAATTTTGTTGGCGCTCAAACTCATAAACTAAAAAATCTGATGTAGCCAACACGACTTTCTCCATATTTGGGGGTATAGATATTAAATTATTATGAATAGCATTATGAGGCAAAATTATTATTTCGAACCGTAAAAGAATACAGTCGTCCTTATTGCCGTAAATTAGGTATATATTGCATATGTTTACAGAATTCACCGCTACATGGTCGTGGCGCGGTATACTTGAAATTAAGAAAAAGCAAAATAACTCCGAAATGGATGGTTCTACGAAAATTAGTTACAAATAAAACCTGGAAGAAATATTCTTATCTACAACTTTGATCCTCATGAAGACTACCAATAACGACGTTTTTAAGGAGATATTTGACGGAAACCGAAACAAGTTAGGAAAGTGTACAACGTGTCACAAATGGGCGCGTTTCGTGCAATGGAGTATTAGAAAGCAATTATATACCTGTACGTAAGGGAAATAGCGTTTTAAAGTTCTTTTCTTCATCATAAATAATCCATTTTCTTCATATTTAATAATATTACATGCACACGTAAGGGAATTAAACGTTTGTTTGAGAGATTGTTTATGTTAGCTACAATGAAGTAACCATGCAAGAAATTTTCTAAGTTCCACTCGAATTAAGACATTCTCATTTGATTTTCTCGATACAGGCTACTCCTACGATAGAAATGTCTAGAAAAGAAAATACTCTTCTTTACAAGTTCTACAACTTTTATTTGAAAAATATTTTGATATGATCAATACTTTACGAGATAAGACGAAAATTTACTTTTTTGTCCTCAGTAAAGTGGTACCCCTGATTGGCGCACGTGATTCATTTTTGCGATTTTCTGATTATATTTTATTGAAAGTCCTTAATATCAAATTTCATGGAAATCCGTTCCGTAGAAGCCGAGAACGAACATGCGGACGGACCGACGATAATAGGCGCTCACGCTGTAAGCGAAACGCGCCTAAAAATAATAAATAATTCATAAACAATAACTGCTATGGAAAATTGTTTCAAATGAAAATTGTAGGAAATTACATTCTCTATAACTTTTGTATGGGATTGTATATACAATAATGATGTTTTAACGGAGAAATATCGCAAAAACAAAATCGGGTTTCGAATAAACCTTGACTTCCGGTTAATCGTTATTGCGCAAAAACTAATCAGTTCTTTGTGCTAATGCTAACGTGTTATATATGAAGTTTAGTAACGATATGGCAAGTACGTTTTGAGTTAGAGCGCCCAAAATTACATACATCCACACAGACACACCCATAGACATCATTCCGAAAATTGTCCAAACGTGTGCTAGATACCTCAAAACGTGCATTTCCGTTGAAATTTAGGTCCTTTTTTTCGTGATCACAATACTTTCCCATTACTAGGTAAACTCGACTTCCGGTTAACCGGTATTGTCCAAAAACTAATCACATCTTTGTGCTCATGCTAAAGTGTTATATGTATATTAAGTTTGGTAAGGATATGGCAAGTACTTTTTGAGTTAGAGCGCCCACAATCACATACACCCTTCCCTCCCCAACCGCGGGTTTGTTAAGCGCGACCCTCGAATATACGCGGTCTACATACTGAGTCCCACCCTTCCCAACCGCGGACATTTCGCTTGCATATCCACGGTTCGGACCAAGAAAACTTTTAAATACCGCATCTTATGACTTTGTTGTCGTCTTAACTCACTCACAAAGACTTTGTTGTCGTTTTAACTTGCTCGCTGTTACGTTGTTGCCGTACTGACACGATTACGTATCCTTTTCCCGCGCATCGTATGACTTTGTTGTCATCTGCACTCACTCACAAAGGCTATGTTTTTGTTCTAACTTGCTTGCTATTACTTTGTTGCCGTAATGTACGATTACGCTTTTCGCCCGCCACAAGTCTCTACATTCCACACGAGGCGATCAGTTGTGTATTATTCACATCAGCATATGCATGCTTTTCGCGCACCGCAAGTCCACACGACGTGTTTAGTTGTGTTTTATTCATATCAGCTTACTAAATAAATTAAACGTTTAATATTTTTTTGAATTTGTGCGTAATAATATTTGTTTAAATGCAAAAAACGCAAGGTAAGATTAGAAGACCGTAGTAAATAGTATAAAATGATATGATGTACGTCGTAGTATGCACGTAATTTTTTCCGTTACCTACGGGGCGTTTGTAATCCTTCAGTCGGTAATTGTTTTACTCAATAGTTTGGCTTATGCATAGTGTGATACGTTTGAAGAAATTCTTAAAAAAAGAATTCATTCTGGGGTAGAATATGTAGTTCCGAACAGCGGAATGCAGCGGAAAGCTATTTCTCGGCGGTGATTGTTTTTCGTCACAAATTTTTCATCTACGGGAGTTTCGACTATGCCAAACCAGAGAGATCATAAGGAAAGAACAGCATGTTATTATATTCGTAATATTTAAATAATGTATTTAAGTGAGTGATAAGCGAGTAATGTAAATGATCAATAATATATGGTATAGTAATACGAACCGTGGAACCTAACCCCCAATTTCCAATATACTTACTAAGTATTTACCAACCGCGGTACTTTTCAGGAACGTAACCCCCGCGGTTGGCGAGGGAAGGGTGTACATACATCCATCCATCCATCCACACACACACACATCATTCCAAAAATAGTGTAAACGTGTTCTAGGGGCCTCAAAACGTGTATTTCCGTTGAAATCTCGAAGTCGTTTACTTTCTCCATACGTAGTAATGGGAAAGTATTGTGATCACGAAAAAAATCGACTTCGAGATTCCAACGGAAATACACGTTTTGAGGTCCATAGAACACGTTTAGACTATTTTTGGAATGATGCCTGTGTGTGTGGATGTATGTGATTGTGGGCGCTCTAACTCAAAAAGTACTTGCCATATCGTTACCAAACTTTATATATAACACTTTAGCATGAGCAGAAAGAACTCGTTAGTTTTTGGACAATAACGGTTAACCGGCAGTTGAGGTTTATTCGAAACCCGATTCGGTTTTTGCAATATTTATCCGTTAAAACATCATTATTGTATAAACAATTCTATACAACGGTTATAGAGAATATAATTTCCTACAACTTTCATTTGAAACAATTTTCCATAGCAGTTATTGTTTAGGAATTATTTATAAATAATCGGTTTTTTCGGTTTCCGTCAAATATCTACTTAAAACCGTCGTTATTGGTAATCTTCATAAGGACCAATGTTGTAGAGAATAGTATTTCTTCCAACTTTTGTTTGAATCAAATTTTCGTATAACCATCCCTTTCGGAGATATTCCACTTTTTCACAATCTCCAGTATACAGCGCCACCACCATATAGCGGTAAATTCTGCTAACATATTCAAAATATACCTAATTTACGGTAATAAGGACGACTGTATTCTTTTATGATAGGAAATAATAATTTCGCCTTATAATGCTATTCATAATAATTTAAATATATATACACCAAATATGGAGAAAGTCGTGTTGGCCACATCAGATATTCTTCCATTGAGATTAGGTATATTATTTTATCTACATACTGGACTTGTGCATCACCGTCAGTGAATTACATCTACTAGGCATGATTTCTGCTTATTGACACTCCGCAGATTCGCATCTGCTTATTTATTATTTGTCAAATTAGTTTAATAAGGAGAAAAATTACAAGGTAGTAATATAATAAACTTATTTCCCTCATTATTCACTCTCTATGCTTTCCTCTTTTTCTTTAAAGTTCCTGTTTTAATTTTTCTCTCTACCTTCGCCTCATTCTCATTTCGAATGTCGGAAATTTTACAACCGGATTTGGGGTTACTCCTGCTTTTATGGCTAATCTTGGCGAATCCCTTTCCCCTTAAAGCCGCCTATGACAACGTGTCCAACTGAATGCTTTGTCTAAAAATATCGGTTTGTGTTTCCCATCCACCCGCACTCCCATAAAACGTCTTCTAAGAGTAAGAGTACGAAAATTGATGGGTATTTTCGCACTTTTGCTGTCAAGAGGACTGTTCCGTGAAAAGATTCTCTTTATTTAATTCACTCCGTAGTTCAATTTCTTGTGGTCTATTCAGGAGCAGTGATCTTACGGTCTTCAATTCCGGAAGAGTTTTTGCTTTAATTAAGCGGTTCATCTTTGCTAAACCAATTAGTATCTAATTACGTATATCATCCATACAGTTTTTTTTTTTAATAAATCTCCGATGCTTTTTATTAAACTTTCATCAGGAAGCTCATTGTCGTTTGCGTCTATGGCCGATTTAATTTTAAGCTATTGTGGTATTCACCTTAGCAGCCTATGGAATTCCATAGAAAACCATAGGAAGAATAGCCGGTACTTAAACTAAAGTGAGTTATATAACTACCTCTGGGAAAACAACATTCTTCGCCTTGGCTCGGTTCTGTTTAGATAAAATCCGCAGCGCATCTCTCCGTCGTATCCGTGACATAGCTACGTAGAGTTGCCCGTGTCCATAATTCGACGACCCAAATGTACGCTAAAACTTTTCCAAAAATATGCCGCGTAAACAAATCGTTTTGAATTTCCTTTAACTTCAGGTGGAAAACTTTCCAGAATATCAGGACGATTCAAAGGTGATTCATTTTCTGAAATGCACTGCTGAATTTCAATCCATTTCGGGTTGCATGTAACCAGGGGTGATATTCAAAATATTTAACAACCGGTATGCTAATATAAATTAATATATGTATGAGTTAAAACTAAAAAAGAATATTTGTGCGTGCATGCGTAAGGAATGGATATACGTGAAATTTCTCTTTTATTTTCTAAACTAGCTGAAAGTACCCGGCGATGCCCGGGTTATGCCAGACACCTTACTAAGTGAACAAGAGAAAGACGCCTTTACACTGTAATCCATAAATCTTAATAATTTTAACTTGTAAGAACAATCAAAATGGGATCGAATCTTTAATAAAGCATACTTACCTTCTAATTACAGCAAATGCCCCATATATTGCTGCGCGGTATGTGTGTCATTTACGAACCAAAGAAGCATTTGTCACTTTCTGGGGAAATGTTGGTGTCCTAGAAAAATTTGTATAGATTAGACGTTTTATTCACAACCACAAACTTATGTTGAGTGACTTCTAAGGAGAGTATTATAAATGTGCGTTAGTAAGCATTACAGATGTATAATATAAAGGTTTTACTTACTAAAAGGTAAGATTCCAGCATACACACGATGAATTGTCGTTATAAACGCTTCCCATACACAGTCAACAGACTATGTACGTTGCTATACATAATTAATTTCGATGCTTAAACAACAGTTCGAAGCGAAAATGCTATTCTTTCACCTATTTGAAGGTTTAATTGGCATTAATTGAATCGGAGACAACAATTACGGTCGCCTTGACAACGTCGGAAAGAGTACGAAATATCCGTAAAATTTCGAAAACAATTGCGTATTTCTGAATGATTCGACCGTGTAACATGTAAACATCGCAAGAATAAGATAGTATAGAGTTTTAGCCATCGAATAAAGCAAAAATGAAGAAAATCGGTCCATATATACGTATTTTAACGATTGAAGGAAAAAACCTTGCACTTTGAAAATTCGAAAATCCCGTGTAAACTTATGGGAAAATGAAATTGTATCCTGGAATCGAACCCGGGTTGATTTTGGAAATCCAAGGTACCCTATGTTACTCGTAGAGTCATATGAAGTCAATTTGCAAAGTTTGGTCCCGATAGCTCAAAGGGCGTGGGAATGTATAAGGAACACACGGACAGACATTCACTTTTATTATATAAGATAAGCTGTATTATTATAAAACTGTTTACTTACCAATTGAAATAAATTGTAGCTCAAATTATTCTAGGAATTTCCAAATCATTTTTTGATTTTGAGAAATTGTTGGCGTCATCTTTTGTTTGACGCGGCTGTCGCTAGCTAAATGATGCCCCTGTCTGAGCCATGATTTGACATGGGGAACCGCATCAAACTCTTCCAACGATTTTCCCATTAAATTGATGCTCATTAAGTGACTTGTAGTCTCAATAAGTAAAGAATTTCATTTAACATCACCGATATTGTTCACGGTGCTGAATCCTCTCTCAGCTTCTGCTGAACTAACGGCAATTACATTCAAAATATTTTAACCCTTATGATACTGTCTGGGACTTTTATATATTCAATATCTCTATTATCAATAAAGTCACGAAAATCGTTTATTGAAATGTCATATTTAATTATTTGGCTTAATTTCATTAATTTATGTTCACCTTCAATCCAAGGAGCATCACAAACGTCATTTGGCAAAGTTTCAGGATTTAATAAATTGAAATAACTTAAAAGTTCATTGTATTTTTCACTTTTGTCATCAAACAGCAAGCGCATTTTCAAATGATTTATTAGGCAATCTAATAGTTTTTCTGTTGGAATTGATACTTTCCTTTGTTTTGTTTCCAATGGTATATTATATTTCTTCGTTTCTATAATAACTTCCACTTCTTTTTCATAGTTTTCTTTATTTAATTTTATATCTTCAATTACTTTTATCGTTCGTCGAATTAATCTGTCTGCTTTCAGTACTGAAACATCTCTTTCTTGTAAAGCTTTAGAAAGTATTGACATCTCTGTTAGAATGTCGTTTATTAAAGCCAGATCTCTAAGAAAATGTTCATTTCTCAAATGTTTAACTATTCCCACTTCACAATTTCTATTAAAGTGAATATACAAAGCTTGATATGATTTCCAAACTGCTTTTGCAGCTCTAGAACTACAGGCTGCCCATCACGGTCCAATTATTCTTCCAATTTTCATTATTTCAATTCCATGCTCTTCAGATATATTATTTAATTCTCTCTGATGCTTGTTTGATGTATGATAATAAACATAAAGTTTATCGAGAAAAGTTTGAAAATAATTTACTTGATTTACATCTTTTATTGCATCACCCAGAGATAATTGTATACGGTGACTTAGACAATGCCAAATTGAAACATCCGGAAATTTTTCTAAAAGTTTGGCTGAAACTCCAGACTTTCTCCCTAACATTACACTGGCACCATCTGTACAAAATCCAATAAGGTTTTCATGTAAATATTTCTCATTGAAACCATTTTTCTCGAGTATTGACAATAAAGTTTGATAAATTACTTCAGATGTTGTGCCTATAATAATAATAATGACTGAAATTTTACTGCCTTGATTTATAAGTTTTCCAAAAAGTTGTTTTCTCATTTCAACATTTTGCAACAAGCGGGACCATAAATCTAGAACGCAATGATATGCCCATATCAATATCATTCTTTTTTTTAAGTTCTATTAAATACTTCATGTCTGTAAATGGTCTATTATTTTTAATTATACAATAGATAGTGTTAAAGATTTTAATAGTACTTTCCATATATTTTTCGTTAGCTTCATCGACACTCCTTGATATAATATTTTTTTCAGAAATTTTTATTATTTCAAATGCTTCACTGTGTGAAACTGTTCTTTTAATTTTTTCCTCATTGATGATTGCAAATTTACTGTATTTGAACCATGGGCCTTAACAGAACATGATTTCCATTCTGATGAAATATGCAAGTGTTTGGTACTTTCAACATTTAAAGACACAACTTTTAAGCACCATTGGCATCCAACATTTACGTCACTAGCAATAATAAGCCACTCATTTTTTTTTTAAGTAATCAAGTTGTTTTTCATTCCAGAAATATAAATTGTTTTATTTTGTACTGATTCTTCTACAGTACCATAAGAAGTTCCAGGTTGTTCTAATATTTGTACAACATCAGAAGATATTCCAGGTTGCGGCTCATTATTGTTATCTTTTCTTCTTTGTTCTCCCGCAGATTTAGCAGATTCATGTTTTTGAGATTTAGAAGGAACGTTAAAAAACTTAGCCAAGCTTTGCTGTCTCTTCATTCTGGGGGTTTTATTTTTAATATCTTATAAGAAATTCAGAATTTATAAATATAAAAACACTGCACACTTACTTTACCGCTCACATTTACAGAAGGTGTAAAACGCACTAACAAAACCAATGTAAAAACTAAACTATGTGAAAATTTGATGGTATCGATGTATCGATTATAGAGAAATGAAGAAGGAAATGTGTAGTTCACATTTCTGCTACGCTTCGCATGTTTTGGCAGCTTATCTACAAAAAAATTACAAAACAAGCCGCCACGATTGTTGTTTATTATTATTAGTAATTGGAACTTCGTCCGCTTGGAGCGCTAACGAAAGGCTTTACTTGCCTTGAACCTTAAACTAACGAGTTTATAATAGAATTTTTATTACTTATAATTTTACCGCTTACCGCAGTTATTATTATAACATTTAACAACCGGTACAGAAGTATTTCCATATTTTAACAACTGGTACGGCCGTACAGGTGCGTACCGGCTGAATATCAGCCCTGCATGTAACCGTGATGAAGAAATCTGGTTTCTCAAATCGACGTACTATAGACATTGAATCTTGATACGCTTGAACAAATGTTCTTGGACTTCCTGTAAATGAAGCTGGCAAAATCAATCTTCTTCCAAAGACAGCGTTGTTGTCTGCAATGTAATCCATAAGTCCGTTGTATGCTTCTGCACGAAGTTCCACCTGATGCGTTCTTATGTAATTGAGGCGATTCTGCTCCATTTTAACATATGAATCAACTGCATATTGTTGAAAAAGCTTTCCCGCTTTATGGATTGTAGAAAATTCATCTCTTCTTATGGCCAGACGATAGCAGTAATATTCCTTCTGTGATATTCGAACTCGCTGTCTCCCACTATCTTGATTCTGAAGTCCTTCATGCCAACCGAAATCGCCCAACGGGAATAAAAGCGGATACGTCATAGGATCGCATTCCCTCCGAAGTTGTGATATGCTATGCAGTCCAGCACCTCGTAGATGAAAAGCAACACTCCGTCTCAAGGGTACTTCACCATCTTCAGACATGTACACAACCGCAACTTCATTCGCTGTTGGAACTTTGTAACGTCTTCTGTCCACTTCATTAACGTCAAAAATCATGGTAACCTTCCTCACTCAACGTTGCTCATGTTCTGCCAACAGTTCTTCAGCTTCAGCTACCTTCTTCATCATCTTGTACGACCGTACAAATGGGTTGACGGACACCAGTAGGCGATCCAGCTGATCCATTAGTTCTGGAAGACAACCAATGTTTGCTGGATTTCCAAGACGTTCTTGTAAAGCTTCTTCAGAATAAAAAAAAGCGCCATAATTTAGTTGATCGTTTTGTGATGGAACTGCTGGACCAATACGATGGTACCGTGTATTCTAAAACAAAAAGGCCCTTGTCATTGTGGCGTTGAAAGTTTTGCTCCCATTGAAACCATTGCCAAGGCGTTGTTGTAATTTCTTATGTACTGCTTATAGTTCGCAGCATGAGCATGAGTTCCGTTGAACAAATCCTGAAGCAATTGTGGAATGACTCGAAGAGGTTCAGAAAAACGTTTCCAAAATTGCAGCAAGAATTGAATTCATTTCCTCTTCGTCGTTTTTCTCCACTAAAATGATGCGCGCGGCCGTTTACACACTGGACTGACATTACGCCAATGTCATTCAGTTATACATTTCCGGGCCGTTTCGCTGCGCGGCGAAATCTTCCCAGTGCTTGCTTTCAACGCCTCCCTTCCTGATATCTTCTTTGTTCTCTTTCTTCCGAATTTTCTCTTTCTAACCGTTGCCGTCGATTCTGTGATAGCGTTGCCAGACGCTGCAGGCGTTCCTCTTCTGTCTCCATTTCCAAACGTTGTCGTCGATTCTGTGAAACTCTAGCCAATCTTGCCTCTTGTTGCGATTCTGTCTCTTCTGCTAACCGTTCTTGTTGACGTTGTGACATTCGAATTAATCTTTGCCGCCTCTCTTCTTTAGTCTCATTGGCACGTCGCAATCGGGCGCCATCCTTCGAAATAAGTTAATTTGAAAAATTCTAAACCCACACTAACTTATATAACAGTCACTTCCGGTTTTAGCACCAAATTCCTCTTGAAATAATGTAACTATAAATATGTTGATAACAAATTTGTTTAAGTCTGTTGCTATGCAAGTTAATACCGTAATGGGTCATTCCATGTCATTGTACACCAAGCATCAAGAAAAAAAGTGCCTTATTTTTAGTTCACTCGTTTTTTGAGTCATAGTAAAAACCTTCTTTTTTCTTATTTTGCTTATACCAACACTTTTACTTTCGAGTTGTGGCAGCACTGACTGTCCAAAATGGCGGCTGTCAAATTAGTTTGAACATGTGTGTTTGGACTCAAAGTTTATGAATATTTTTCAAGGTATGTATTTTGTATTTTCTAATAAATCATGTTGCTTGATGAACATTGATTTATGCTTAAGAAAAAGAGATTATTAAATTTTCATAGATTTTCTTGGAAACTGTACATATTATTGAGAGAACAGAAACATATTCTTACGGTAGTGTCAGTCACGAAAAATAGTTTTTTCTCTATAACTTTTGAAACTGAATGTACTTTTAGAAAAAAGTATATTATTTACTTTCTCATGTAGATAGTAATCTCTTGTAATACTTAAGTTTTTCTAAAACAATGTTTTACATATATTTTTTCAATATATGTATCTGTAGTGTAAGTCACAAATATTGTGAATGACATTACTACCCACCTGTTATATGACATTTCCGTGGTGAAATTTCATTTCTGACTGAGATATATTGAAATTAATGGTATAGGTGACCGTCAAGAAACGAAATACCAAAGGTTTATTTAGGTACCTATTTAATTTTTTTAGTTCATCGAGATGGCGAAAACATCAGCCCAAAGAAAATGAGATCAGCGTGAAAGGATGAAGTCAAGAGGTGAATATGACACTTTTAAAAAGAGAGAAAGTGAAGAGCAGAAGGAGCGAAAACTAAAATAAGAAACACTATGATTACAGAAGAAAAGGAGCTTGCAAGAAAGAATAAGCGTGAAGAAATGAGAAGATATAGAAGTAAGAAAAAAGCACTTAAAGAAACTGCCTCTTTATCACAGACCAGGACAGAAATTCCATCCAAAGCATTTCGCTCGCGAAGTGCTTATGGAAGAGCTGTAGCCAAGGTCAAAAGAAGCCATCCTTTAAGTCCAGAAAAATGCAAGGTGGTTTTGACTATGCTTGCAAAACAGTAAGCCCAGAAATATTGACCTCAAGATCAAAACGTCAAGGAAAGTGTTTAGCTGAAGATGTAGTATCAAGAATTAAAGAATTTTTCATACCTGATCATATAGAAGAAGTTCGCATATGGTCTGATGGACCAAGTTCCCAATTCAAAAATATATTTATTGCATTAGCTCTACCAGTATTGCAACGGCGTCATAATATTACTATTGCATGGAACTATTTTGCAACTTCCGATGGTAAAGGCCCAGTGGACGGAATCAGAGCTGCAGTCAAAAGACAAGTTCGAAATTCTGTCCTTCGTAGAGAAACTCTAGTTGTTTCAAGTTCCCTCGAATTTTCACAAGCAGCATTAAAATATTCCTGTGTCCAAGTCATTGAGATGAAAGAATGTGATATTGAAGAAAGAAATGCGAATCTTGGCCTGGTGAAAGTTTTTGAGACGGCTTCTCCAATTAAGAACATTTTTAAAATGCACAAAATCTGTACGAGTGATTTTGGTTCAATTAGAGCATGCTGCCTTTCATCACACAAAACATTTTATTCAGAATTCCACTCTGTTGATTGTTCTTCAGATGACGAAAATGATCCTCCAAATATAGCAACTCCTGCTATAAGCAATGTAGAGTCAATTGATACTATTTGTCAAAGTGGTGTGGATGAATGAGGAGAAGTTAAAATCATGAGTTTAAAAATAACTGAAAAAAAATATTTTAGAGTTGATGAAAATGGCATCTCCTGCGTTAACTTTGAAGATATTGCAGAAATCCTCCCTAATCCTTCTATTATCATAAGAGGTAATAGAATGTTTTACAAATTTCCTAAAGAGATAGATGTTTTTGAAAAGCCTTAATAATGTGATTTTATTTTTGCAAAATTATTAATTATTAGTTAAACCAAATGGCTTATATCGACTAACTGGGACCACATTTTAAACTGACCGCGAAGCTGACCCCTCGACCGTCATTAACTCGGGTTAGACGCCCACACCTCGAGACCATCCTCAAATCCGAGCTCAGGTGTCTTTACTCTCTCAGCAGGGGGTCACTAGCCGACCACGTCTTTTGCAATAAAATTTAAACTAATTTATGTTGTTAACTTAGTGCGATTGTGACTCAAGCAACATATTCGGGTGAATGCGCTGATCAAGAGCGTCTTTTTAACGGAATTCTACGATAAATAATAACATATTTACGCTCACATCTAATCTTGACCCCAAGGAATACCAACCTTTTAAGAGTTTTCGGACGGGATTGTAATAAAAGCAGACATTCGCGATACGGTGCGGAGGGTGTAACGCTTGGTTGTTATATGGTGTTAGATGGGAGAAAAGGGAAACCGCTCATAACTAAAAAGCTTTACAACATTTTTCGATCAAACTTTCAGGAATCACTTGACTATTCAACTTTTCAATTTGAAACTGCTCGCCGTGTACATAGTGGTTCTGGGTTTGACTTCAGGAGCATATCTTTTCTCCATTTGAATAACATGGGCAGAGCTGAAACGAAGCGAGGCCTGTTTTCTTTACCATTTTCAAATATCTTAAAAATGAGATTTCGACGCGGTATTTTCACAGTTATGCCGAAAAAAGTATGGAAATGAATTTCCATATCGTAGAAATTCAAATCTCTTTCGAAACAAGCCAAAAATTAGGTTTAATTAATATTTTTCGTGATTTTGTACGAATTTATTCAATTCGCCGTGATAAAATTGTGATAAAATCGTTTTTTATATGTCCATGACTATTATTACTCTCTGGAACATTCGATTATGTGGATTTTATATTCTTTTTGCGTTTTAGTGTACATAAAATTTGGTGTCATTATTTTTTACTAGCGAATAATTCGCACATAAAGAGAGACAAAATGTTTAAGAAACAAAACTTTATTTAGATATTTTTGTTATTTTTTATATTACTTCTTTAAATACAATATTTGATGTTATCAATTTATCATTCTGTATAAGTTGTCGAGGTCCTTCAGTAATGGTAATAGCGACGTTCTTAAATGACGAAACTCGGGAAAAGGCTACATAAAGCTGACCATGGGAAGAAACGGGAAATTTTAGGTATATTCCAACACGTTTAAGCGTCTGTCCTTGAGCCTTATTGATTGTCATAGCAAATGCGATTTTGATCAGAAATTGTCTTCTACATAGTTTGAAGGGAATGGTAGGATCTGATGGACATAACTGAATCCTGGGTATGAGAATAGTCTTTCCAGTGCCAGTAACTTCCGCTGCTATACATACAGTACTCGTCCAAGCCCTTTACGATCATTCGCGTTCCGTTAACTAATCCTTTACTGGAGTTTAAATTTCTGATCAACATTACAATAGTGTTAATTTTCAGATGTAGTCTAATGCGGTGGTAAACCGGATGGTGATAAACTGTTCAAAAACTCGATAGGGTATAGCTGTTCGTCCGACTGATCTTCACAATCTACAGTGTCCACACTAAAGTAAGTTTTGGAGTCGTCTTGGATTAAAGTATTCACGATACGATCATTTATTTCTGTTCTTCCGATTCCCTTTTTCTGCGTTCGCTATCTCTTCTAATCTTTTCCAATCGTTTTTCTTTTTTTTCTTTCTTCTCTCGCTTGGGTGGCATTGTTATCTTAAAGAATTAATTCAAAGAAAACAATTAGTTAAATTAATAATAATTGATATTCATAGCATGTTAATATTCCATTAAAGATCGTACTTACTAAGGCTGCATGCCAAGGATTTCCATCTAATCAGCAGAATCTCAGAGCTCAACAGAATCTGAGTTAGTTGTTAACAAACAAAACATTTTAAAGTTCGGGGTAATTAAAATGTTAAAACAATCATTTGGAACGGGTTAAATTAGAGAAAAAGGCATTCGCATCAATGCCGATCATTTATTTCCACCAAATCAACCAAATCTCAAGAGCTCAACAATACCAGCGTTTGTTGTTAGCGACGCATAAATAATACACAAAAAATGTGAAATTTCGGTGTACTAAAAATGTTAAAAACAATCCTTTGAGACGGGTTAAGTAAAAAAATGGACATTCACGTCAATGCCAAAGCATAAGCTTTCTGAAACTGCCTTTTTTGAAATATTCCATTCGGTAATTCAGCAGATCATGATGGCGCAAACAGACATTACTGTAATAATATATAGGATTTTATTTTAACGTAATACTCAATTCACGCCTACCCGTCATATTACACGGGAAATTACGCTAGTCACTTATAATAATAGACAATTTTTTGATGGTTGGTTGGTGATCATAGAAAAATGCGGTTAACTAGATAAAAGCGTTACACCCTCCGCACCGTCTCGCGAATGTCTGCTTTCATTACAATCCCGTCCGAAAACTCTTAAGAGGTTGGTATTCCTTGGCGTCAAGATTAGATGTGAGCGTAAATATGTTATTATTTATCGTAGAATTCCGTTAAAAAGACGCTCCTGGTCAGCGCATTCACCCGAACATGTTGCTTGAGTCACAATCGCACTAAGTTAACATAAAATAGGTTAAATTGCTTGTGGTTGTACTACGTAATACTGATTGTAAATAAATGTTTTCACTTTCAAAAGTTAGGTATATATTGGTATTATTTCAACATTATTGTTTCGGGAATATTTTATTTCTTATTATTGCCGAGCGTAAAAAATGTCACGCGCAGTAGCTTCGGTATTATTGGCGACACAAAAAATGTTCCGCACGGTAGTTTCGGAAATCTGGTAACCCTGACTCCAACTAATGCCTCTGCTGGCCTGTCTTATCGCGTCTGAGAAAAAAGATCTGTAGTATTTCTCGGTTCTACCAATTGTTTCGACATATTTTCACGTACTCTGATCCATCCTTATATACGTTCGCTAACACCCATAGGTACAATAGTGCCACTTACGTCTTCAACGAATTCGGAGCTTTTAAACTTTTCAAATAGTTTCATTTTGTACTCAATTCTTTTACCCTTCAACGTGTGCTATTTCAGGTCCCTCAAGATCTCTGATACACTCGCAGCATACCAATATTCTCCCTTTACAAATCTAGCCGCTCTACGCTGAACCATTTCGAGCTCCCTATTTCTTTTATAGTTAGGCCCACCTCGAAAGGGTCCCAGACGGCTCAATATTTTCCACAACGGGTCGTATTAGGGGGAAGTATGCTATTTCCTTCACATTCGAGGGGCATCCCCGCAGGACTCTAGAGGAAAGTCCTTGAACCCTGTTTGCCGATGCTATAGACAAATTGCTACTGAGTGTGCCTCCTAGGTATTTGTAGCTATTGACGTATTTTAGCTTTAATCCAGATATTTCATACGGGTAACGGATGAAATTCATGGAACGCGTGAAATTCATTGCGGCGCATTTCTCTATATTCAGGTCGAGTTGTCAATCTTTACACCATTTCGTAATAGCCTGAAGGTCCCTTTGCAAAGTCTCTAAGTCCTTTACTGTTTCACCATACCCAAGGAGGTCATCCGCGAAGAGTCTGACTTTACACTTTATATTATATGCTAAATCATTTATATATATCAAGAATGAAAGCGGTCCGATTTCACTTCCCTGAGGCACTCCGGAAGTCACTTTGACGCCGTCTGATGCAACTCCATCGAGAACTACTCTCTGGCTTCGATCCGAAATGAACGAAGCAGTCCAATTTACAATTTTCTCGAAGTTTCTTATTTCGATTTTCACCATTTGACTGGAGCTAATGTTCTGCGATTTTCTTCAGAATGGTTCACTGACTAAACAACTGACAATGAGTATCATTCACCCCTAATACTCTATCGTTGAGATATATGGTTTATACTAGGATGGCGCAGGGCCCGGTGCAGTGTGAACTTTAAAATGCCATATGTAAAATTTTTTTGGAAACCTAGGGGAGGGGGCAAGTGCCCCCTCATGCTCCTTACTGCGGGCGCCCATGCGTGCAGGTATTCCTCGATTTATGCGACAGCTGTTTTCCAAAAAAAAGTCGCAGAGGGTGAAATCGCATAAATCGAACATAATTTCCCCGTAAGGATCAATGGAAATATCTGAGGTTTGCTACAAAAAGCATCATAAGTAAGTCCGGTTTGGCATTCTTTTCCAAAACACGCCCGTCTCACCAATGTTGAAGATTCTTTTAGTGAGTACATCCTCAACAATTTCCTTGATTATTCAGAAAAATTAGAAGCTGCAACCTCACCAGCACTACCTCCTTCACTAAGTTTTAAGTTATGGAAGCTATGCTGTTGTTTGAATCGATGAAATCAGCGAGTGCTTGCATTCGCTTCTTCCGGAAAATAGTCATTATTTTATAGCATCATAAATATTTCGAGCCTTTTCATTGATGGTTGTGAGATCTGCACATGATTTTCTTTTTTTTGATTCCATATCCACGTTAAAAGCATTTTTCCATTGTTTTCGTGCTATTAATAGAAATCGGTCTAAATTAGTTGAGCGCATTAAAATGAAATGGCATTTTTCGAACTCTCATATAACGAAGAGTACCTGTATATCTTTGTCAGTCTATCACGGAACCCCATTCAGCTCCTGCGCAACCCTTGGGTTCCGCGTAACACAATTTGGGAAACCCTACCTTATGTGAATGAACGATTTCATCGCTCGAAATGAAAACGAATATACCCATCTCAAGTATTTAGACTTGTTTGGTCCTATCCTTGTAATGTTTATTCAGGAGAAGCTACGAGAAAACACGCCTAACCCGCGTGAGGGAGATCCCATATGTATTTACTTGGTAAACTTTTGGTGTTGTAAATAACGTTAAAATACATCAAAATTCGTTAATTTTTACCACAGTCAAAATGAAATCCAAAACGTAGTTTTTGGTGTGATATTTACCAAATTACGAATCATCGGGTTGAGGCCGAGGAAAAACCTATGCGTGACTCATCATCGTTCCAAAAAGCGCAACTGGCCGTCGCTCAGTTGAGATATTTCTGTGGTAGAGGAAAGTTTTACGTCCGCTCTAGCCAGTGTTCTCCTTATGATGATGCATAGATAAAGAAGTATTTCTGGAAGTATATAACACATTCATGAATTATTTAGTTTTATTTAGATATGGCTTTTTGTTTGTGTAATGACTCTAAAGGGATACTTTGATTACATTTGCAGTTTTTAATCACAACGATTGTTAAACAATTAATCGCTGATTTTACTAAGGCTCCGATACCAAATCAATCTTCATATTCCGGCAGTCGTTGAAAGGGAAGCTAGTAGAAGGTCACGGACCCTGGATCAACGCGAAGTTCTACGAGGTCACAATAAATGCAATTTTTTCTTTGTTGAAATACATATATTATTATATGTAAATACGAATATTAAATAAACTGAAACTGTAAAGTTAAAACACATACATAATCGCGAAAATAGTCAAAACGTACTCAGGGTATTTACTGTAATCTACATCACTTACGAACAATAGCTTAAATTAGAATAATTTTAATTTATGATAACATTTATTATAAATCGCAGAAAGAATTTGGATTACATTTGTAATGGGAGTGGATGTGGAATGCGCTGTAATTGTTGAGTTTAACGTAATGCATTTTATTTTAGTTGTGATCGTTGTTTTATTGACAATCCAATAGCTATAAAAATGTCATTGCAAACTGATCCGCATTTAATCTAAAAATCAGTTTCCATCAGTGGTGAATTATGGATGAGATTGAAACTTTGTTTTCCTGATTCTTTTCATCGGAGAGACATTTTGAATCAATTCAAATTTAGTAAAGAGGCAAAGTGGATCATTTTATACCGAATCGCTGCAATATAATTAAAGTAATGAGTTTGAGTAAATAATACATATATTGAAAATGTGATTTATTTCTGCTTTTAACCAGAGAAGCTTCCGGTAATAGAGATGCAGTCCAGTTGATGTCAACGAAGATGATCGCCGTCGAAGTGGACGAGGACATGGAGAGAGGCGAACAAGGTAGACGACGACGGTCTCTAGATTATTTCGGAAGAGGGAACTGTCGAGGGATGGCGTCACATATGAGGGAATATTGCGAGAGCACCAGTCTCCACGGATTGAGATACATGGGAGATGAGAAGAGACCGCTCATTGAGAGGTTAGTAATGCAAAAGACAGGGATACACCATCTCACTCCCACTTAGAATACCTTAATAAGACAATTCGAGGGTGGGAAACATCTCCATGGCAGCGAACTTTCCTAAATTTGATAAAAGGCCCCAGCCATCTTTTCTGATTAACTTGACTTTTTCCTAATGCTTGGTCAGCTAAATCCTACTAATTTTACCCTTCTATAAGCTTCGTCGGCATTACTCCTGCGATTTCGAGTGTAAATCTATTTTAATAATACGCTTATCTTCAGGGGAATCGATGTTCTCTCTCTCATTTGCATTTATTTCCCCAATAACAGGGTTTCCCAACCTATGATCCGCTATGGACCACTAGTGGTCCGCGGAGGTTTCCAAAATTTAGTTTCTTTTATAGACCGCACCTCCTATTTAGTTTCCATATTTTTTAGTAAAGTTAAGCAAGTTTTAACATTATCACAGGTATTGAATATTGTTATTAATGACGCTTGTAAACTATTTCGTATTTCAAAAATTTCTCCTGATATTCTGATATTTTTGGAATAACACATAAAATAATCAGCTGACCCTCAAACAGAATCATGGTTGTAACCCCCTGTGTGTGTATATATAACCCTAACCCGATTTTGACTTGCGCCAACAGGCGAAGGGCGTACAAACGGAATAATCCGAGGTAGGGTCGCTCGGATAACTCAGCTGTAGCGGAACATGATATACTCCCCTCTCAATGAGGCACTTAGGGTGCCTATCTAATAGTCGGGGTTCCGAGAAAAGAGTCGATGTCAAGAACGCAAGGCACGAGGGTTTAAAAGTAAAGGAGACAATAGAAGGTTCTAACAGTAATTAACAAAAATAATCATTCAACCAAAAAAAGGAGAAATTCATTAATTACTTCAGTCAGAGCAAAGGTGGTAACAGAAGGAGAGTGGAAGACACATTACAAAAAACCCCAGTGGTTCGGGGAACTAATAAACCAATTATTTGAATTTTAGTTAGCTTTGGGGGCAGAGTTCCTGACGGAAGAGGGATCGGAAAAATTCACCAATAAATGCCGGAAAGCAGGTCGCCGAAGGTGAGTGTCGTGGCTAGCTTCGTCGTTGAGGCTGTAGCGGGCGAGGAAGCTGCGCGTAGATCCTTGACGTAGAATTGGGGGTTGGCTTCCAATACTGGGTGTTACCTGGTGTTACCACACAGCGGGGTAAACTCTCACTCTACTGTCCGCGCCAAAATTAATTAGACTCGAGTTTGAGGCTTAATATCTCAAAAACGTCTCATGGAATTTTCGCGCAGTGCATATCAGCGTGTAGATAATTTTGTTCTGCGTTTAGTGTAGGTAAACCAGAATTTTAAAAAATTATTCTAAGGCATGGTTTTGGAGTGAGAATGAAAAATGGACCCCTTTTTTGAGCGTTGCGACGGTTGGCGTCAATTTGCCGGTTTGTAATAACGAAACGGGGTGTTCAAATGACATTAAAATTTAATAGAATCTGAGTCGTAGTCTTATAATTACGTATGCACAATTTCAAGTGTTTAACTTACTTCGTTTACGGTATTTTATTCAATTAATGAGACCGTGTTTTCTCCGTGAGTATGCGGCTTGGAGGCACGCGATCTACACTGTCGTCTTCCTCTCGGTATTCCTATTCCGTATCAAGTAATGTCATTAAACTGAATTATACAGAATTTTATATTTTTTGAAAGCGAAAGCGGGGCGAACGCGACGTTCGCAGCGGTTTTGGAGCGCGGCGTTGCCAATAACCGCAGCGCCATGCGTTTAAATTATAGGACGCCCACTAAAATTTGTTCTAAACTGCTTCTTAGGCCATTTGCACACGTGACGATATTATCGCTGTCGTCGACGACAGCGATATCGCTCGACTTGTGAATACGTATGTTTAAACGAGTGACTTGCACACGTAGGGCGACACGACAAAAGTATCGCGGCGACACGCGTCACGATAAAAGTGTCGTCTTGTCTGTCGCCCGGTTCTAACAATAACAGGCGATATCGCGTTCTCAGAAAAACAGTGTAACCTAATGGCGCAGTTGCACACGCATTGACATGTCGCTTCCCTCTAGCACCGACGTGCCACATTTCAGTCTGAGTTTGGAACTCGTGAACTTTACAACGTTTTAAACAGCGCGTGTTTATTGTGTTAAAAATGAGTGCCGAAAAATTTAAGTATGATATAACAACACTTATTCAACTAGTGGAGAGCAGGCCCACCTTGTGGGACAAGACGGCAGATGACTACAAAGATAAAATAAAGAAGCAAACGGTGTGGAAATAAGTGTTCATGTTTTTCGAGGAGGAGTTTGAACCGGAAGGAACAAAATAAGATAGGTAAATTGAATGGAAATACATTTTTATTTATTTTAAATTGAAATCTGAATCACAACTGGCAGTATCGCCGGATTTACGGAAATATCGCCAGTTATCCCGCGACAGCGATAATGTCGTTGCGTGTGCAAACCAAATGCGATAGCGACAATTGTCGCTGTCGCGGGCGGCAGCGATAATATCGTCAAGTGTGCAAATAGCCTTAGCCGGAGGTTTATTACCGCTCGAATTCTCTTGAAAAATTTCTCCATTTTCCGCACCAATTTTTTTCACCGATCCTAAACTAATTCCAAGACATTCGGACACATATTTATACACATGGTAACGCTTTTCACCACGCTTTTCGCCTTCAAGCCGAAAAAAATATATTGAACTCAATATCATTTGAATAGCTTGCTTAGAAAACCATTCACGGGGAGGCATATCGTCTTCACAGAAGTGCACTTTGCAGCTGGAATACTACGACTGAGAAAGCATTCCCACAGAACTAACCATTTTTGTGTATTTGAGTGTCACTACGGAAGTCTTCTGAGTCATAGCCAGAGACTCGGCCATCACAACAACCATTACTGCAGATTCATTTCTGCTTGCAGCGTAAACTCCAGGGAAAACTAATGGCGCTGCGGTTATTGGCAACGCCGCGCTCCAAACGTTCGCCCCGCTTTCGCTTTCAAAAAATATAAAATTCTGTATAATTCAGTTTAATGACATTACTTGATACGGAATAGGAATACCGAGAGGAAGACGACAGTGTAGATCGCGTGCCTCCAAGCCGCATACTCACGGAGAAAACACGGTCTCATTAATTGAATAAAATACCGTAAACGAAGTAAGTTAAACACTTGAAATTGTGCATACGTAATTATAAGACTACGACTCAGATTCTATTAAATTTTAATGTCATTTGAACATCCCGTTTCGTTATTACAAATCGGTAAATTGACGCCAGCCGTCGCAACGCTCAAAAAAGGGATCCATTTTTCATTCTCACTCCAAAACCATGCCTTAGAATAATTTTTTAAAATTCTGGTTTACCTACACTAAACGCAGAACAAAATTATCTACACGCTGATATGCACTGCGCGAAAATTCCATGAGACGTTTTTGAGATATTAAGCCTCAAACTCGAGTCTAATTAATTTTGGCGCGGACAGTAGACTTGGGCTTTGAAGGAATGTTTTCAATCTGCTAGTAGGCACCCAACTATTATTAAAAGCTTTTTTGAAAACAATTCCTCAGAAATGTATCTCTGGTTTCTGCTTTCTCTGTCTTCTAGAACAAAATTGAGGCAGCGGAAAGAGGATATAATTCTGCATTAGAAATTGTGTTTTCTTCTATCTACGCTTACGTCTTTGGAAGCACGACTAAAAGATAAATTTCTTCCACTTCATGGAAGGGAACTCATGAAAAATTTACAAGCGATTGGTATGGACAACAAATGCCAGAGTGTTATTGAGGAACCGCAGCTAGTGTACGAAGTATGTATTCATTATTTGGAGTAGTGGTTAAAACCGTTTGAGGAATTTCAGTGTTTTCATTGGATGGTTTTTAAGAAGGGCACACATCAGAAATTTGACGAATTACTACCCTGCCTGGCGTACCTCAAGGACATAATCATTGATGATAATATTTTAACAGACCAGTACTGTAACCTTAAGTTATTCACTGAAAAGATTGTTTTTCAGAGCTCCTCAAAATTTGCGAATTTTTCTTCACCATCCAAGGGCACAACGCAAATTCTGTCTCTTAAACGCTCAGTGGACAATGGAGAGAAACCGAATGTCTGTGCAATCAATGAAGGGTATAATTCTCACCCAATACAATATGAACGACATTTCTCGCAAAGAATTTAATGATTATCTTCTTAAAAACGGAGACTTGAAAAAATAGGTTCATCAGAAAAATATCTAGATTAGTATATTAGTACCTTTAACCATCTATTTGCCATATTTAGGAAAAATAGTGCGGACGATTTAAAAAAATGACAAAAAGTTTTAAATAATAAAGAGAAATAGATAATAATAATTGTATTTTTTCAACCTGTGCAATAAAAATAATATAAACTGTATTTTCATTTTTATTCTTTCTATGACATAATTTGCAGTTTTTTACCCTTCCCTTTGCTTTTCCTAAAAAATCTGATGTGGCCAACACATGACTTTCTCCATATTTGGGGTATAGATACTTAAATTATTATGAATAGTATTATGAGGCAAAATTATTATTCCGTTTCGTAAAAGAATACAGTAGTCCTTATTGCCGTAAATTACGTATATTTTGAGTGTTTACAGAATTCACCGCTACATGGTGTTCGCGCTGTATACTCGAAATTAAGAAAAAGTTGAATATCTCCGAAATGGATGGCTCTACGAAAATTTGTTTCAAACAAAACCTGGAAGAAATATTATTCTCTACAACTTTGGTCCTCACGAAGATTACCAATAAGGATGTTTTTAAGGAGATATTTGACGGAAACCGAAAAAACCTATTATTTATAAGTAATTCCTAAACAATAACTCCTATAGAAAATTATTTGAAATGAAAGTTGTAGGAAATTATATTCTCTATAACATTTGTATAGAATTTTATATATAATAATGATGTTTTAACGGAGAAATACCGCAAAAACCGAATCGGGTTTCGAATAAACCAAGACTTCCGGTTACCCGTTATTGTCCAGAAACTAAAGAATTCTTTGTGCTCACGCTAAAGTGTTATATATGAAGTTTGGTAACGATATGGCAAGTACTTTTTGAGTTAGAGCGCCCACAATCACACACACACAAACAGACATCATTCCGAAAATAGTCTAAACCTGTTCTAGGGATCTCAAAACGTGTGTTTCCGTTGAAATCTCGAAGTCGATTTTTTTCATGATCACAATACTTTCCCATTACTTCGTAGGGAGAAAGTAAAAATCTGATGTGGCCAACACCTCTTGCTCCATATTTGGGGTATATATATTTAAATTATTATGAATAGCATTATGAGGCAAAATTATCATTTCGTATCGCAAAAGAATACAGTCGTCCTTATTGACGTAAATTACGTATATTTTGAACTAGCAGAAAATCCCGGCGTTGCTCGGGGAAATTTGGTTCAAATCCGATCGGAATTCTAGATTATACATGATATCTAAGAATTCACTCGGCCGGCGTTTTGAATAACACGGGCAGAGAGAAACAAAAACCACGTATGAATTATTTCTGGGAGCCCTCCACAATTGCACCTAATTTGATTGAAATCAATAGTAGGACTTGGAAAAATACGCGTAGTTTAATGTTTAAATCGACCGCTATATTGAATGAAGCGGACATACAAACACTAAAACCCCGAGTCGACCTTCCCCTTAGTGCCCCCTACTATCCTGCCAAATTTGGTTGGAATCGGTTGATTGTGGGCGTGCAAAAAGGAGCCGACAGAATATGGACTGCCATTAGCATTAGCTTATAAAGTTGTTTTGCTTTTTGTACAATTAATATAAAACATTTTGGATTAAAAAGTAGCCTACGGTCTTTCTATTTATGAAGAAAGTATCTGTTGAAAGTTTGATTACTCTAACTTTAACGATGTGGAAATGTATAGATGCACAAATAAACAAACAAACGTGTATAAATATATAGAAGATAGGTATTAAATCCAGAAATGCTAAACGCAAATGTAAATGATGCCTTGAAGCAATATTGCATAATTTTCAGGATAGATCAGCAATTACAATAATTGAGGGGCTGAGGCAAAAATATGGTAACCCACTATAGTGCGTTTCTCGAAGTTGTACGGGTCAGATTCGCAGTATTCCGTCCGCATTCGGGTTATTTCGCTTAGGCTACGACCCAATGTTGCCACATTTCGAATTTCGCTCATTTCAACAGCAGTTGTGGACGAGTGAAGTTCTGAGAGCAATCGTGTCAACAGCGCTCGTCAAGAATTTTTGAAAGGCGTGGGAAATTTAAGACCTCTTATTGGCTGACACTTTTTCCCCCTCACCCTACAAGTCTAACCGTAGACACGCCTCACCCGTCCGATCTCTGGAAATGCAGTATAAGTTATCTAAGGAAAAGAAAAGACTTCAATTATGATTTTGGAAATTTGTTTATCATTTGTTGTAGTTCATATTTTGTAACCTGCGTTTTTTTATGATTTCTCTTACGGGTGCCGCCCCCCCTCCACTTGGTCTGATTTTGCTCATCTACAAAGCTGTATTGAAAGTGACAAATATCAAATTTGAACTTCCTAAGTTAATTTACTCTAGAGTTATCGTAGAAAAACCTAATCGATGCCCCCCCAAACCCCCACTTAAAATTTTTTTTGAGACACACCACATAGTCTATATTTTAAGCTGGACCAGTCTAAAGATACGCTGCAAGTTACATAAAAATTCGACCAGCCGTTTTTGCGTGATGTGGTAACAAACAAACAGACAGACAGACAGACAACAATTGTGCAAACCAGTTCAAACGTCTTCTTGTGATGCAAAACACACAAAAAAAGTAAAACCCCGACAAAAAAAACAAATGTACAGACAGAGGTTACCATTATATTTATATATATATATGTTTACAGAATTCACCGCTACATGGTGTATGTAATTTTGGGTGCTGTAACTCAAAACGTACTTGCCATATTGTTACTAAACTTCATATATAACACTTTAGCATGAGAACAAAGAACTGATTAGTTTTTGCGCAATAACGGTTAACCGGAAGTCGAGGTTTATTCGAAACCCGATTTCGTTTTTGTGATATTTCTCCGTTAAAACATCATTATTTTATATAAAATTCCATAAAAAGTTGTAGAGAATGTAATTTCCTACAACATTCATTTGAAACAGTTTTCCATAGCAGTTATTCTTTAGGAATTATTTATAAATAATCGCTTTTTTCGGTTTCCGTCAAATATCACCTTCTGTAAACATATTCAAAATATAATGTACGGCAATAAGGACGACTGTATTCTTTTACAGTACGAAATAATAATTTTGCCTCATAATGCTATTCATAATAATTTAAATATCTATACCCCAAATATGGAGAAAGTCATGTGTTGGCCGCATCAGATTTTGTGAATATGGTGCCAGACAAAAGAGAAAGTCCCAAAAGAGCAAGCGACATAAGAGCGAGTGACAGAATAGCAAGCGACATAAGAGTGAGTGACATAAGAGCTAGTGGACATAAGAGCAAGTGGACAGAAGAGCAAGTGGGCAAAAGAGCAAGTAGACAAAATTGTAAACGTAAATTGACTGAAGGAGGGCATAACAAAGATTTCTAAAAGAATTACAGATATTTCCTAAGGAATTCCTAAGGAAACACAGTCGACTATGATATCAATGAACTAATTATTTTATAACAATTACAAATATGCAGCAAGAAATGAAAATGGAGGGTAGAAGAAGGGGAAGGAAAGGGGGGGAGGCCGTAAGAATTCCTAAGGAAGCCCAGTTGACTACGATATCAATCAACAAAGGATTTTATAACAATCACGAATATGCAACAAAAAATGAAAATGGAGGGGGTAGAAGGAGGCGGAGGGAAGGGGGGTGGTAGAATTCCTAAGGAAACACAGTGGACTATGATATCAATCAACTAAGGATTTTATAACAATTAAGAATATGCATCAACAAATGTAAATGGAGGAGAGTAGGAGGGGGAGGAAAGGGAGGGCATAGGAATTCCTGAGGAAACACAGTCAACTATTATATCAATCAACTAAGGATTTTATAAAAATATCGAATATGCAGCAACAAATCAAAATGGAGGGGGTAGAAGGTGGGTGAGGGAAGGAATTGTTATAAAATCCTTAGTTGATTGATATCATAGTCGAATATATTTCCTTAGGAATTCTTATGGCCCCTCTTTCCTCCCCCTCCTTCTACCCTCCATTTTCATTTGTTGCTGCATATTCGTAATTTTTATAAAATAATTAGTTGATTGATATCATACTCGACTGTTTCTCCTTAGGAATTCCTTAGGAAATATATGAAATTGTTTTAGAAATCTTTGTTACACCCTCCTTCAGTCAATTTACATTTACAATTTTATCTACTTGCTCTTTTGTCCTCTTGCTCTTATGTCGCTTGCTCTTATGTCCAGTGTCCACTTGCTCTATAGTTCACTTGCTCTTTTGTACCTTGCTCTCATGTCGCTTGCTCTTTTGGGACTTGCTCTTTTGTCGTACACTTTGTGAATATGGTCATCCTATTTTATGCCATGTTTAATTCATTGTAAAGCATCAATTCAATGAGTAATTTGATTTTGCTCTCAAATTTAAACACAATCCTTGATTTCTGAAGGCTGAAATTTGTGAGAGTACGGCATTCCATTAAAATAACAAATGAAGACATTAAATTTATGGTATTCCTCTAAAAAATAAGTAAAAATATTATCAAAGATTAAGTATAAGAAAAGTGGTATATATTTTTTTTTGGTTCACAGGATATGCTGGATAGTTGCCTTTGGACTGAGTATTATGGCGTGTGGTCATTTAATATATAAAATATGGCGAAAGTGGGAAAACACTCCGGTCATTGTCTCTTTTGCTGACTCATCAACACCTGTGTGGCAAATACCCTTCCCTGCAGTCACTATATGTTCAGAGGTAAAATATCTAAGGAGCATGTACAATTTCACGTACAACAACCAAATGTTAGAAGGTGGAAAAGAAATTTCTAATGAGACGTAAGTAATTTCTATTCATTCAATTTTAAGATATAAATAATATTCCATTCAATCAATGATTTTAATGCATTTGTCATAATAACATTATTTTCCACTCAATCTAGAAGCTTTCGCATTCTCTCTTTCTGTGTTGAATTAGCTAAATTGTCGATTGCTGCATGTATGCGTGTTTGTGTGTACAGGTTGATCTTGCATTACACGACAATTGCATTTCTGAGCATATAAATAAATAAATATAATTATAATATATAGATGCTTCTTACACATGATATATATCTATAATATATAGATGCCTCTTACATATGATATATATATATATATACATATATATATATATATATATCATTCTATAAGCACTCTTCTTACAGAGGAGGATATACGATATAGGGTACTAGTTGATTGCCCTTGCATTCTGCAAGCATTTTCTCTCACCTTATAGTAACAATAAAAGCCGTAAAATAATTTGCGACGAATAAGCTTATATCTCGGCTCCAAATGACCTTTTTTTCGGTTTTGAAAATTTTGGGGTTTAAACCACCCCTAAAATTTATAATTATAAACATTTATAGGCGTTTAGCATTTGTTACGAATACCCCATATTTATGCAAAATTTCATCAATATAGCACCTCTAGAAGTGCATTTATATGAATTTCATTGTTTAAAATTCATAAATTTTTAACAGCCACAACAAAAATTATTTCAAAAATTTTCAATGTTATTAACCACTGGAACATTATTTACTAACTTTGTTAAAATTTTCAGCTTCCTGGATCTTTAGATAGTACATAAACATTAGTCATTTTGTTTAACATTTGAGAATTTATAATGGCTGAACAAATAAAAATTATCAAATTTTCCTTTTTCATTATTTGGCATGTTCTACCAATAGTAAAAAATTCAGCTTCATAGCGCATTCAGAAATACCTAAACCATGGAATGTTAGTTTAATAGTTTATAATTTTTACCGGCCAAGAAAATAAGCATTGTTGTAATTTTCCAATTATTACTGTGATTATATTTTTTGGTTCACCTATGTAATAAATTTCAGCTCACTAACTATTTTAGTTTGGGCCAGACATTAGTATCCTCCTATATATATCCTATATATATACTAGTTAATTGTGCTTGCATTCTGCAAGCATTTTCTCTCACCTTAAAGTGAAAATAAAAGCCAAAAAATAATTCTCAACGCTTAAGGTTGCATCTCGGCTCCGAATTACGTGTTTTTCTTATTTGAAAATATTGGGGTAAAAACAACCCCTAAAATTTATAATTATAAAACATTTATAGGTTTTTATCATTTGTTACAAATACCTCACATTTATGCGAAATTTCGTCAATGTAGCAACTCTAGAAGTGCATTTATATGAATAACATTGTTTAAAATTTATAGATTTTTAACAGCCACAATATAAAACGTTCATGAAATTTCAAATGTTATTTTCCACGGAAACGTTATTTACTAAGTTGGTTAAAATTTTCAACGTACTGGCTCTAATTAAAGTACATAAACATTAGTGAATTTTTTTAACATTGAAGAATTTATTACAGCCAACTAATAAAATTTTTCAAATTTCTATATTCCTGTTTTCATTATTTGGCGAATTCTACATGTAGAAAAAATTTCAGCTTCATAGCGCATTAAGCAGTACCTAAACCATGAAATGTTAGTAAAATAGTTTATAATTTTTTACGGCCAAGAAAATAAACAATGTTGCAATTTTGCATTTATTCTTCAGATAATTTTTTTTGATTCACTTGTATCTTAAATTTCAGTCCTCCAACTATATTAGTAGGGGCCAGACATTAGTATCCTCCTATATACTATATATATCCTATATCCTCCTCTGTAAGAAGAGTGATTATAGAATGATATCATTCTATATCGACTCTTCTTACAGAGGATATATATAGGATACTAGTGAAGGCGTGCTTGCATTCTGCAAGCATTTTCTCTCCCCCTAAAATAAAGAGTATGAGCAGACAAATAATTTTTAAACGCAACAGTTTGCATTCTCTTGCGGGTTAACATGTTTTTCCTTATTGTCAATATTAGGGTATTAACAATCGCAAAAATTTATAATTATAAAACTTTTATAGCTTTTCAGCATTTGTTACAAATACCTAACATTTATGCAAAATTTCATCTATGTAGCACCTCTAGAAGTGCATTTATATGAATTTCATTGTTTAAATTTTATTAATTTTTAATTGCCACAACAATAAATATTTCTAACATTTCCAATATTATTTAACACCGGATCATTATTTCATAACTCTGTTAAAATTAGCAGTTTCCTGGATCTTAAGAATGTACATAAACATTAGTCAATTTGTTAAACATTTGAGAATTTATTACGGCCGAACGAATAAAAATTTTTAAATTTCTATATCACGTTTTCATTATTTGGCGAATTCTACCTCTTGAAAAAATTTCAGCTTCATAGCCCATTTAGAAGTACCGAAACCATGAAATGTTAGTAAAATTGTTTATAATTTTTACCGGCCAAGAAAATAAACATTGTCGCAATTTTCCAATTATTCCTCCTATTATTTTTCTCGGCTCACCTATGTATTAAATTCCAGCTCTCCAGCTATTGTAGTTTGGGCCAGACATTAGTATCCTCCTATATATATCCTATATCGTATATCCTCTGTAAGAAGAGTCGATATTGAATGACTAGTGAATGTGTGCTTGCATTCTGCATGCATTTTCTCCTACCTTAAAGTAAAAATAAAACCCAAAAAATAATTTCAACACATAACTTTGCATCTCGGCTCCGAATTACGTGTTTTTCTGTTTTGAAAATATTGGGGTAAAAACAACCCCTAAAATTTATAATTATAATACATTTATAGGTTTTATCATTTGTTACGAATACCCCACATTTATGTGAAATTTCATCCATGCAGCACCTCTAATTGTAAGAGTGCATTTATATGAATTTCATTGTTAAACTTTTTTAATATTTAACAGCCACAGAAATAAATATTTCTCAAATTTTCAATGTTATTTACCATCGGGACATTATTTCCTAACCCTGTTAAAATTTTCAGCTTCCTGGATCTACAGAAAGTACATAAACATTAGTGAATTTGTTAAACATTTGAGAATTTATTACGGCCGAACGAATAAGAATTTTCAAATTTCTATATTCCTGTTTTCATTATTTGGCGAATTCTACAGGTAGAAAAAATTTCAGCTTGATAGCACATTTAGAAATACCTAAACCATGAAATGTTAGTAAAATTGTTTATAATTTTTACCGGCCAAGAAAATAAACATTGTCGCAATTTTCCAATTATTCCTCCTATTATTTTTCTCGGCTCACCTATGTATTAAATTCCAGCTCTCCAGCTATTGTAGTTTGGGCCAGACATTAGTATCCTCCTATATATATCCTATATCGTATATCCTCTGTAAGAAGAGTCGATATTGAATGACTAGTGAATGTGTGCTTGCATTCTGCATGCATTTTCTCCTACCTTAAAGTAAAAATAAAACCCAAAAAATAATTTCAACACATAACTTTGCATCTCGGCTCCGAATTACGTGTTTTTCTGTTTTGAAAATATTGGGGTAAAAACAACCCCTAAAATTTATAATTATAAAATATTTATAGGCTTTTAGCATTTGTTACGGATAACTCACACTTATGCAAAATTTCATGAATGTAGCACCTCTAAAAGTGCATTTGCATGAATTCATTGTTTAAATTTTTTGAATTTTTAACGGCCACAATATAGAACTTTTATGAAGTTTTCTATGTTATTTACCACTGGAAGATTATTTCGTCACTCCGTTAAAATTTACAGCTTCTTCGATCTTTAGGAAGTACATAAACATTAGTCAATTTGTTAAACATTTAGGAATTTATTACGTCCGAACAAACAAAAATTTTCAAATTTCTCTATTCCCGCTTTCATTATTTGGCAAATTTCACCTCCTGAAAAGATGTCAGTTTCATAGCGCATTTAGTAGTACCTAAACTATGAAATGTTATTAACACCTTCGTTGCGGCATAATTAATTTTCACACTCCCGCTAACGGGAGACATTTTTTCGGAAAATTTCGCAATACCTTCGTACTTTAGCTTAAAATAGGATGTTATATAAGAAACAAATGAAAATACCTTTAATTTGTATTTTTGGAACGAGAACATCATATGATGTTGCCCGTAAGCGGGAAATGCCAAAAAGTAGACTACCCCGCATCACATGGTTTGGAATAGAAGAATACGCCTTGTTAGATAACGGATATATTTTTTCCGTGTCGTATTTAAAGCAATTTAATAAATAGACTCTTTCCTAACTGTTATGTTGGAATAAAGGAGCGAGGATATCATATTTCGTCTTACACGCGGAAAATCCTTAGATACCCTATCCGTTTTATTACATCTAAAATACAGTACAGTTTGGGTTTATACGAGTATGCTTCTATGTTTAGGTATAATACAATCAAAAATTTAGCACGCTGAGATAATCTTTATTGCCTGCTGGAGAATGCGGGATTATCTGTTTTAGGCGATGTTTGATGCGACTTCCTAATCCGTAATATAATTCCCCGTAGAAAATTCGAAAGTTACAAGTTATATATTTATTTATTTTCAGCTTATTCATGTTTTCGATTGTGCGAGTTTCTTTCAGTCCAAATTATCTCTGATAATCATCAGGATTCTACTATATCACAAAAAATTGTTCTGAAGATGATTTCGAATTATCAAGGTTTGTAAACTTGGAAGAAGGTTTGGCTTAAATTCAAACGAATACTTATAAATACATGGGTGATTTTTCAAAAATAATGTAGAAATTCACTTTCAAAACAGTATATATTCGTAATAAAATATATCAATTGCTTTTACCATTATAAATGTTATCATTGTTTCCATAACTTTCACTGTTTACAAATTACATACAAATCACACTGTTCCCTTACGGGGTAAGCAAGCTAAATGCCTCTACCATTCACAATATTTCTCCACACCTTTCTATCCTTACATACTTGTTTCGCTTCAAGCACATCCATGCATTGTTTCATACATCATCTTCCATTCCTTAAACTTTACAAATTTACAAATTAAAATAATTAATAATAAAAATTACAAGTTTCAAGTTAAATACATTTTTTAGTTTACAATAAAAATTTCAATGTGCAATAGAAGCTACTATTTATAATAAAACTATTATTTACAATAAAAGCTACTATTTACAATAACAATTACTATTTACAAAGGTAGAAGCAAAAAAATTAACAAAAATATGTATATACAATAATTTCACATTAATCTGCGATGCCACTCTTGAAAACAATTTGTTAAACAGAGTCCTGGCTCACCTTCACAATCTCCGCAGTAGGTCGAAACTACTTTTCTTACTAGTTACTAGTGGATGAGACAGAATTAATACTGGTGCTACTTACATTTCGAAGCTTCGCTAACATAGTTTCATGTTCACAAAATTACAGCTACTAAATTAGAATGTTACTATATTCTCGACCTATATCCTTTAAGAACCATGAGAATGAGTTGGTCTGACTAGCCAGTTCTGAGATCTTATGAAACCTCTCTTTTTCGTATTGAATAGGGGTGTAAGTTAATTTAACATTTTTACTATTTTCTGATTGGGATAATGTCAATGTCAAACATTAAAAACAAACAACCGCAAGAGACAAAGGTGGGTCCATCTTCTCAGCAGGAATCGTGACTGATCCACCGTGGATCTCTTGCTTTCTTGACTACTTTTTTATTTTTTTTTATTTATTAATTTTTTCCATTCTGTCAGGCAATTGGCCTGTCGACAGGATGCTATACAATACAAATTACATCAATTTATATTCTTATTAATTAGTTAAATAAGCGGCTATGGCTCATGTAGCAACATATAAAACCAGTCTGGTTAGTGCAACTAAATTTAACCTCTTCAATTGGAATCTTCAGTTACAATAATACAACATAAATATATACCGTATTCACCTGAATCTAAGACGACCTTTTTTTCCAAATTTTCAGCTGTAAATATCAAGAGTCGTCTTACATTCGGATACGAAGTATATTTAAGCATTTAATCAAGTGGTTTTTACAACAAATGGTATATTAGAGTAAACAATTCACAACAGCAAATTCAAGTACGTACATAAATACGTGAAATAAACAAATAGTAATAACAATAAGAAAAACATGACGGGAATAATAATTATTTAGACTAATAATCATCGTCGACGATCATAACACAGACGTACTTTCACCTTGCACGTAATGCCAACCGCAATGTTAAAACAAATGAGAGCGGAAATCATTGGGATTCCCCTTTCAAACGACGCACCGCGATTCACTAAGTGTGACAGTAACTTTGAGTTGTGCATTCTTGATTTAAATGCACAACCCTTAAGTTAAAATGACAGATCATGTTGAAGTACGTGGCACGAGTGCAAAGGGAAAGTTAACAAAGGAATTAGACGGAGCTAAGATACAAATTTTAAGCTGATCGTGATAAATTACGCCGAAAAAACTAATAACTGTGATGCGAGTAGAAAGTTCGGTGTATCTGAGGCAAATGTGCGTGGATGGAAACTCTCAAAACAGGAACTAGAAAATGCCAAAGCCACAAGGAAGTCGCTCAGTGGTCCAAAATTAGGCCGATTTCATGGCATTGAAGAAGAAGTAGTCAAGTTTGTGCGCACCATGAGGAAGAACGGTATGCCTGTTTCGACTGAAAGTATTATACTTAAAGCTAATGAAATTACTAGAGGACTTAATATATCATTGCAAGAATTCAAGGCCAGCAGAAGTTGGTGCGTGAGAATGATGCGACGAAATAATTTTTCTTTACGGCGACGAAATAATTTTTCTTTACGGCGACGAACTTCGCTGTGTCAGAAATTGTCAAAGACTATGTTGAAAAACTTCTCGCTTACCAGAAATACGTAATTGGACTTAGAAAAACCAATAATTACCTTTTGAGCCAAATAGGAAATGCCGATGAAACTCCGGTTTTCTTCTACATGCCATCTAATTATACTGTGAACGAAAAAGGTGCGAAGTCCGTCCTAATTAAAACTACAGGCAACGAAAAAATGCGAGTCACGGTAATGTTGGCGGTTTTAGCAGATGGGACTAAATTACCACCATATGTGATTCTAAAGCGGAAAACAATGCCTAAGAAACATTTGCCAAGTGGAATAATGTGTCAAGAAAAGGGGTGGATGACTAAAGAACTAATGAGAGATTGGTTACATGTGGTGTGGAATAGACGGCCAGGAGCTTTACTGAAACAAAGAGCAATGCTTTCACTGGATGCATTCAAGGACACATCTCCTGAAATTAAAAACATAATGAGTGCGATGAATATTGATCTTATTGTAATACCTGGAGGAATGACATCGCAACTTCAAGTTTTAGATGTTGCTGTCAATAAGTGTTTTAAAAATAATTTAAAGGTTTTGTATTCTGAGTGGTTACAGAGTGGAACTCACACTTTAACACCAAAAGGAAATCTTAAGAAACCTGAAGTTGCAATGCTCTGCCAATGGATCAAGGCATCGTGGCAACAAATAAATGCAAAAGTAATAGTGAAAGGATTTAAGAAATGCTGCTTATCTAATGCCATGGATGGGAGTGAGGATGATGTTTTGTGGGACCCTGATGATGAAGTTGAGAGTGATAAAGATAGTGAGCAGAGGAAAATAGTGAAGGTTGCATAGACAGTGATGATGACTAACACAATAAAATGATTTTATGCAGCACTTGGATTGAAATGTTTTTTTGTTGTCCTGAAGTGAGTGTATTCTTTCAATGTATTTACTTGATTTTTAATGTTATCTTAAAATGAATGCTACCATTTAATTTGTTTGAAAACCTGAATGGTTCTATTTGTGATGTGATCTTATGATTTTAAAATGTTAAAAGACAATGACATTCAAGAAAAGTATAAGAGAAAATAAATATTTCACAAGATTTATAATTTTTGTAGTCATGAAGGTCAATTTGAGCTTTTTTCTCTTTTGGAATCATCAAAATCTTCAGGGTCGTCTTAGATTCAGGGTCGTCTTGGATTCGGGTGAATACGGTATATTAAATTTCACCTGTATCAGTATAAATTTATGAACAAAATAAACCTTTGTTAATACATTCATATGCATATACTTGTATATTATCTAATAACCTCATGAATATTAATTATTAATCACTTACTTACTTAATTTTTTTTATGCTTATGTTTATGTTTTCTGCAAATACAATTCAATATTACCATATTTATTTACAAACATAGGTACCATGTATTCTATCATTCTCTCACCATATTTCTTGCTTATAATAGGAACATAAAAGTTATTCATGTTGTACCATAAGAATAGTGTTAAGCTTTTACATCACAATATACAAAAAATCAATGCAACTAATTCATAACCTACGCAATTACAATCTTCAATAGCAGTAATATAAACATACAATATATAAAAAATATAATATATGAAATACAATATATAAAATATAACATAAAAGAAAATTCCACTTGTACAGATTTGTATACACAATAGCATCTACCTTTATAAATATATTCATAAGCATATACTTGTATATTATGTAATATCCTCATCCATATTAAGTATTAAGCACTTTCTTACTGCATTTTTTAAACTTATATTCTTCTGCAAATACAATTCTATAATATTACCATATTTATTTAATAACCTAGGTACAATGTATTCAATCATTCTCTCACCATATTTATTATTTTTAAGAGGAACATGAAAATTTATTTTTCTTGTGCCATATGAATGGTGTTGAACCTGGCGGTATGCATTTACATTATAGTATTTATACAACAGAATATAATATAAAATATGTCGGTTTAAGTATACCTAATCTTATGTACATTCTGGATTTTCTTAAGTCATTCACAATATTTTCATTTCTAGGTATCAAACATTTCATAACTGCTGACTGTATCCTAGTTACTCTATTTATTATATAATTTGCAGCATGACCTCATACCTCAATGCCATACCATACCAAAGATTCAAACAATGAAAAATACATGATATGCTGGAAGTTTTTTGGTATTATACTAACAACAATAATAAAAATAATAATCTTTATTGATGAGTTTGGAGTACACCACCACCTCAACATTCGCGAGGGATACGTTCCCAATAACCTCGCGAATGTTGTAATTCACGAATAAGAATTTTGCTCTGATTATACTACCCAAACTTAATATTCAACATTCACACTGCTTTGTGCTCAACACTAAATCTAAAATTAAAGTTCGTAGGCTAAAAATAAACTTACGAAAAAACTAGAAAACAGTTAAAACAAAATGAAAATGTAGTAACACGTAGTACGTACTATACAGTATATATTCTTTGATCTCTTTATACTTGATTCACTTTTAACAGATGATTTTCTTTTTGAAAACATAGTTAAGTAAAAATCGCAATTATTAAATTAAAAATTACAGTAATAAGTAAATCAAAGCGCAAAAACTGATGAAAAGTATGTAAGAGCGACACAGTCTGAGCGAAATGCCATCAAGAATGAAAATGCCCGGGAGGTGGGGAATGGTGGTGGCGTAGCGTTTGACTCCGTGGCACAGTTTTGTAACTTTGTATGTACATACACATACATAGTGCATACTATGTAACAGAAAGATTCCAATTTTCGGAATTATAGCTTATTGTAGGTAGGACGTTATGAGTTGCATTTTTGAAAGGTTAACATCTACTGTCCTCAAGTATTTATATGGTTAACACCAACTACTTAGATTCTACTTGCATCAATTAATACCTTATTGGTTACAACAATTCTAAGCACTTTTATCGCAAGATTAGTAATATTTTGGATAGCCACTTACACAGCTTATGGGATTGTTGACTGTCTAATTTTAATTTTATAACCTGAGAACGGTTGCCTTTTTGAAATAATGAAATTTTATGGCTACCTCGCGAATACCTGAACTCGCGAATGCTGAACTCGCAGATGTTGAGGGGCTGGTGTATAACACTCTTCGCCCATGAAATGAAATGAAGTATAATATATTGCTATCACATTAGTGACCTCCTCCACTCATATTTAAATACTTATTGAGTAAATTGAGTTTCACTTATTACAGCCTAAATATAAAATACGTCTGTATATAACCATTATAGTCTTAAAAAGCAGTATATAAAATTATTTCATATATTGACAATTAATAAAATTAATTAACATCATTCCTTTGTACAAAGTAGTAGTAGTATAAAACATATCAGGTACCTTTTTGTAACAAAGACTTTACATAAATAATTAAAAAATGAAAAACAGATAAATATATAAATTAAAATAGGAACTGTTTAATTATAATAACGGTCTGTGGTTTGTTGATGTTGCGATCCCAATACCTTTTTCAAAGAGGTTAAGGGGGAATTAAAGAAATCCAATCCAGGTATTGTGTTTGATGGCACGATTAATTGGGTTGTATTTCCCATAATTTGTTTTATGCCAGTCACTTGCAAAATAAGGGTTATTTCTTAATAATCTCGATGGAACATGAAAATTGATAGCTGCCAGTAAATGTGGGCAATCAATGTAATAATTTATTAATTTAAACAAAAACATAATGTCATTTTGTTGTCTGCGGTTCAAGAGTGTGTTTAAACCTAACTGGGAGAGAATGGAATCATAGGTATAATGTCCATGAAAACGGAGGAGTAGAGCAGCAGTAATAACGACATTTTATTAATGTATATTATTAACCAATTAAAATTGTACATTCAGTATGTTATTAGTTCATATGTTTCGAAAGCAGCTGATAAACTTTCTAAAATTTCATTACACTTTTGCCGGAAATCTTGGTTTAGTATATTGTACTCATTTTTGATAGTATTAATGATCTTAAAAAACCTCCAACCCACAGTCAAAAGGACCATAGACAAGTCCATCTTCGAAACAAGTGCAGTGGTTTCTTCCCTCTGTGTTACCCGACATCTAGACCTCACTAATGCAAAAATATTAGGTGGTACGCGATACATTTTCAGCATAGTATGTGGCACCTTACAGAAAAAAGTATATATGAGGATTAAAAATGTAAGGGCAATTTATTTTTTTACTCTATAAAAGTTAAACAAAAATAAATGTACTCTCAGAGGGTTTCATCCCCTCTGACCACAAAAATCGAATTACAGCATGTTGCTCAACGATGGTGCAATCCGAAAGCGGAGCCAACATGCTTACACTGTGATTGCACGAGACTCACTAAACATAACAGCTTCCCCACAACATGCCTAGACTTGCCTATGTATGTAGTACGCATTATGTCCGAAAGAACACTGTCTGACAAATTACAGGGACTTTATACGAAAACTGCTCTTACTTTATTAATTCCCTTTGTATAGCGATAAGGAAATAAGACGAGATATATGTGAAAGCAACTAGTGGTTGAGAGGGATAGGATGGGGCCAGTGGACACTTACCTGGTGTTGTGGACATCCATGGCAACAGATGATGTTATAGTCAAACTCCTATAAGCTAAATGTCTGTAACTAGAATTTTCTATAATTCAACGTACAGTACAGAACCTTTTATCTGGCAAGCTTGGGATATGGGGATATCCGGTTATCTGGAATTTCCGGTTATCTGGAATATACTCATAAACAATGTTCGGAAAGGGTTATAACTCACCGGAATGGCGTTCTGGTCCGTCGCATGTCTCGATAATATCGTTCCATCTCGTCAAACATTTAGTAATACAGTTTTGTTAACTTCATTTAATAAAAATAAAATAAAACATTTTTCTTTACTTTTCTTCATCGTAGAACAAGAATAAATCAAAATTTAACTCGATTGTAAATGTTCTATCAGTTATTTCGCATTCACTGCTTTTCAGTTCCACTACCAGGACTTGCGTTTCGTTTCGTAATACTTTCCACGAGCTGTTGTTAATTTTTCTCAGAATTTGTGAGCCGGTTGTTAAATTTTTAGAAAATATGAAAATTTATTGATTTTGTCCTTTCAAGTACATTTTGAACTATCTGACATTCAACTACTGACAGTGTATGAAATGGAATATTTTACGAACAGGACAGTTGTTAAGCTAGCGTAACGGTATTACTAACCTAGGGCGATCTGGTGCCCCTGGCATGTAGGCCTCCCTCTGCCATCCTTATCCAAATTTCCTTACGAATTTTTCTTCTTTTTTAGAGAGTTGGTTCTTAATTTTATTCCAGCTCATCACCGCCTGTACTGTACACTAATAGTAATACTACAGTAATCGGCAGGGTAGGCTTGATGACGGCACGAACGGTGCAATTGCACCAGGCCCCGCACTTAAAGAGCCCCCGTGCTTTCTAAAAAATATTTGTCGTACCTACAAAGTACACGCATTTTTAAAGAAAATCTGAAAAAATATCAAAGTGTTACAGCGAGAGAGACTGCTTTATTTATTAAAATTTACTATTAAAAATGTTTGGTGCATAAGAGGTCCCGTGCGTACACACTGCACCTGGCCCACGATTTTCCTAGATGGCTCATGTAATCGGGTACTTTCCAATATAAATTCCTTTTTATCTTCCAAATTACGTGTTCACTTGTTCACCGGAGCGCATCCAAATTATTAGCGAAACTTTAAATTCAAATTTCTTTCTCCTAGCAAATTTTGAAAAAATGCATTATATTTTTTAAATAGCTGGTTAACTGGATTTCCAGATAACTGGTATCCAGATAAAAGGTTCTATAATGTAAATTCTATATAATGGTCAAAATCTCTATATTTTCTGTGGTATTTATTATATTACAAATTCTGTATAATTCGCATTTTGTATAACTCGAAAGAGAGTTTTTTAACTCAAAGTTTCTATTAAATATGCCTTCCTCACCACAATAACTTTAAAAATTTTTAAATGAAGTTTATTAAATATTGATTTCTCTTATTATTTTATTTCCTTTTCATTATAAAATTTACGATCATAACTTTCGCCAAGTATTGGACTTACTGCTAGTTTTATATAATAAAATACAAATAGTACAAATGTCATTAAAATAATTGTTTTTTGTATAGTCGGATGAAGTATGAATATAAAAGCCTGCTGTGTGAAGAAGAATCTGTGAGCAATGCCGCATGGGAAACAGATTCACAAGCAATAACATTTTTACAAGAGGTTGGTTGCTCTAATGAATTATTCTATAATACAAAGCAGCATGCTTGTCTTTACTTTATTCTCACTACTTGATCAAGCAATACAAAAACTATTTTTTATTAGAAATATTCACATTGCATTGAAAATGAAAAATGTGGAGGAAAATTATATTAATCACATAAATATTAATGGACTACAATTCAATGTAGTGTTAATACCATTAGTCCTCGACTCATGTTATTGTTTTGGTTCCAAAATGAATCTTCAATATCGAAATTGTATAAATTGATTCTTTTTATTTCAAAAGTAATAAAAAACTCCTTAACCATACAAGGCAAATATTTAAAGAAACACAAACAGTAAAGGTTAAAAAGTGGGCAAGAGAGGAAAAAGAAAGTACAAAAAGTAGGTACTCTTACAGTTTACTGGATATTAATCCTCACCAGGGACCTGTTGTCAATCGCTCATACACTCAATCACACAAGTACTTATCCTAATGTGGAAAGGATAAAAGAGAGGGTTTACAAGGTGTTAAACCGTGTCAGTGACCCTTACGCCATTGTTGGTAGATTTGTGAATCTGTACGATCGCGACAGATACCTACTCAGCAACCGCACACGCTCGCACAAATAGGGAAAAAGGAAAAAAGGAGGGTAAGGAGAAAATAATACCAGGTTTACGGGAAGTTATGCCTCGGCAGGGACCTGATATCACACACGATGCCTAGAGGTTTATGTGTCTTTCGACAGAGACAGGGACCAGTCAGACAAAATACACACACGCACTCAAGTATCAATCGCAACTCCCTAAATATTCAGTGGAACACTAAATACTTATTTCGAGAGCAATGCTCTCAACATAATTAGCTGATGTGGAATGAAGGTGTGATATCAGGTCCCTGCCGTGAAGTTACTTCCCGTGAAAGTGATATTATTTCCTTTCTTACCCCTTTTCGTTTCCTCCTTTTTTCCCCTATTTGTTTGAGTGTGTGTGGTTGCTGAGTAGGTCCCTGTCACAATCATACAGATTCACAAACCTACCAGCAACAGTGTGAGTAAGGGTCCCTGATGCAGGTTAACACCTCGTAAACCCTTTCCTTTTATCCTTTCAACCTTAGGATTAGTTCTTGTGAGAGAGTGATTGAGTGTATGAGCGATTGACAACAGGTCCCTGGTGAAGATTAATACCCGTAAACCAGTAAGTGTACCTTCCTTTTTTGTACTTTCTTTTTCCTCTCTTGCCCAATTTTAACCTTTACTGTTTGTGTTGTCTCTAAATATTTTCCATGTACGGTTAAGGAATTTTTTCTTACTTTTGAAACATTCATCTCGCCCTTTTTAATTAAATCGAATCTAACTTTTGCTATAGACATAGTTCATTATAGACAGCTTACAGTGGCTTGGCATTTGTTCGTGATAATGTATATGTTTTGCTCAGGGAAACTATAAAAACTATCTGTACTGCTCTGAGTCTCAATATGCAGTATATCGAATCTCACTCGTGTAAATCGATTTCCTATTACGTTAATCTCATACAAGCGAGTTAGCATCAATTGAGTTCACTCATATCGAGGACTTCCTGTAATTTATGAGCAAAAACTTCCCTTTTTATTCATATTCAGTGCAACTTATCTATTTCTTCGTAATTTCTGGTTCACTTACATTTGATTCTGGAAATCATCCAAAGGCCTCATCTTATCATATCCCTTGTTATGCAATGAATGTTCTTTCCACAAAAGGCTAATAATATTTTTGATGTTGCTATTGTGAACCAGGTAACAACAATGTAAAAAGTTGACATTATCACAACCACAAATTAAATCTAGCCTAGCACCTCCTTCTTTCAAATTCTAAAACGCTTTGTTTTTTTTAAATTCCCAGCACAACTTTGGTATTTACTTCACAATGTTCTTTAACTTCATATCCTTTGTCTTACATAGGTATTTGTGTGACCTTCACCAGGCATCGCCGTATCATTAGGTTACACGTCAAAATGGCCAAACAATAAGGGCAAGCATCAAGTGTATTCCAAATTTTTTTCTCGAGAAATACTCCTGTGTGGGTAATTGTGGAATTTTTTAATCTCTGGATTTCGGAATTCAAAATCTCCAATCCCAATCCTGTTTTACTGAAATTTTATAAAATAGTTAAAAACACGATTCTACATGTAAAAACAATAAATTTTTAATTACCCCATTTCTATACCACAAATTTTCCTCAACTGCAATAAGTAAAGGTAATAATCAGCAATGTAAGTGAAATAATAATTATTATAATAATCAAACACTTCATTCAAAATTAAACATATTTTTATTCAAAACTAAGCATTAGAAAATCCACTTATAAGAAAGGAAATCCCAAAAAACATGATTGGTGAAGTATTTGAAAAAATAATTGATTTATTTATTTGACAGGTGGTGGGATAGTTTATTACAATGCCATGGTTGCATTTCTCTTAACTTTCTCTTTCCCTAATAATGAGCACTTTGATATAAAAATTTGATATGCCCTTTCTCCATACATAGTAATAAATATGATTGCTCTGGACATCAGCATCCACAAGAATATTTAGCAGCAAGTACACTTGCGAATAATTATTAAACAAAATAATTTCTACATCGAAAAAACAATAAGTAAACAAAATTGTTAGCTGTGCTATGGATAACAAAATATCAATGCACAATTAAAATTATCCTTGGCAGCATATGTATCCCTATGAACAACTTGAAAATTTTAACATAGCAATGGAAACAATGGTATCACTTAGCGACGTATTTAATAAATTTAGAAGAAAAATCAAAATATCTCTTATACAATCGGTTCTATGAAAAAATGTTTCAAATAAAACTTGTATAAAATAACATTCTCTACAACTTTGATAATTACAACTATTTACATAAATTGAGTTTTAAAGGACATATTTGGGAAAAACGACAAGAATAAACATCCACTTCCAGTTGACTAATTATAGCCAAAACCACTGCTTAATATCTGGGGGAACGCAAGGGAATGGCATTCCCTCAATTATTTGGGAGGAAGTTTCTAAAATGTGATGAATAAAAAATGTTTAATATAAAAAGAATTTAAAGGCTGATAGAATGTCTGTACATCTCAACTTTCCTCTTGCAGGACAATATCTGATTTGTACAAGATTGTTTCTTTAAGCTTTACACTTTCCAAGTTACTATATCTATAATATATAGATGCTTCTTACACATGATATATATATATATATATATATATATATATATATATATATATATATATACTAGTTAATGTGTGCTTGCATTCTGCAAGCATTTTATCTCAACTTAATATAAAGAGTAGAATAGACAGATAATTTTAAAATGCAAAAGTTTGTACCTCTGCGCAGATTAATGTTTTACATTATGGACAATCTTGGAAGAAAAACAACCCCTAAAATTTATAATCATAAAACTTCTATAGTTTTTATTATTTGATACGAATACCTCACAATTCTGCAAAATTTCATCAATGTAGCACCTCTAAATATGTAGTTATATAATATTAATTGTTTAAAAATGATGAATTTTTAACAGCCACAATAATAAACTTTATTATATTTTTCAATATTATTTACCGCTGGAGTAGCATTCCCTAATTTCTCAAAATATTCAGCTCCCTAGCTCTAATAAAAGTGCATAAACATTAGTAAATTTTTTAAACATTTTTGAATTTTTACGGCCCAATAAATAAACATTTTCAAATTTCTATAATCCCGTTTTTGTTACTTGGTAAGATAAACCGTTAGAAAAAATTTCAGCATTGTAACACAATTATAAGTAACTAAACTAAACCAACTAAACATTTTCCCATAAGATAACACGTATGAATCCATTTCTTGACTTGCAAGGTATTCTTCCTTCAAGCACTAAAATACATAAATATGGACCAATTTTTTTCGTTTTCGCTTTATTCGATGAAAAAAACTCTATACTATCTTATTCCTGGGTAGTTTACATGTTACATGGTCGAAGTTTTCAGAAATACGCAATTTGTTTCGAAATTCTGTGGATTTTTCGTACTCTTTCCGGGCGTTGCCAAGGCGGCCGTCATTGTTACCTCCGATTCAATTAGCTTCAATGAAGTTTATAAATAGACGAAAGTTTAGCGTTATTCGCTTCGCACTTTTGTTTAAGCAACGAAACGATCGATGTTTATTGATAGCAACGTAAATAGATACTGAATATTATTCAAGAAGCATTTATAACGATTGATGAAAGTAATTGAACATTCTTTCGTCTACTGAATATTGGAATCTTACATTTTTTGTAAGTAAAATCATTATATTCTACATTATAATGTTTATTAACGTAAATAAGCTCACGTATCTGGTGTACATTTACCGGAGTCAGTGTTCAATCATGGACAACTGTTTTCACGGGTTTCTTGCTTACAAGACATAAAAGTAAATATTTCAGCGAGGCATAATTACACAAGAAATGAAGCTGGATTTGGCGAAAGTAATATGATAGGAAATAAAATTATCATTATATTTGAATGCAATAGGTTCGGAAATGGATTGTTACAAGCAAATATTATATTGATTAATTGTTAAGAAAAGCTAATTGTAATTTAAAAAGTATCTACTATATATTTTAAAGAGTTTGTATGTTGTGCTGTAGTAGCTTCACTAAATCCGTTGAAATTCAACGGGAAAATCTGCTAGTTATAATATAAAACTCTGATTCCCGTTAAAAGTTTACCCATTTAAAGCGTTGAGTTCGTTGCCACGGCAGCCGATTGCTGGGACCCAGAAAAACTACCACTTAATCCGATAAAAACTATAAATATACGCCAATTCTACATGGAATAGAATTCAGTTTTCAAAAATATGAAACTACTATTTTTATACTTTCCTATAGTTAAAGTCCCGGGTCAGAATCTTGAAGGGAATTAATATTAAAAAGCAAATATAAAAAAAAAAACTCTACACCGATTTATGTGCTTTCCTTATGTGGCCAAAACAGCCCCTATAAATTGGAATTTATTCATTTTCTCACTAAAAATGTTTTAAATGTGTCCACTCTTTCTCAGACACCCTGTACAATGTTTTAATGTACCGTATATTCCGGCATATAAGTCGACCCCAGCTTTTTTAGATGAAAATACATGATTAGGCATATGTTCGCCGTATAAGTCGACCCCCACTTTTTCACTTGATAATACTTCTCATTAAACCGTTTTCAGACAAAATCAAAGTCATGTACAATCCAAGTTTTAACAAATCAGAAATAAACAATAATAAAAATATATAAATATTGTTTCGAGTCCGTGCTTCTTGAGCATTCCATGTGACAGATGTTTTAATTTCAACCATTAAGAAACTTATTTTTGGAGAGCTCGACCCACTAAATAAAGTTTCCTATAATTCGATTGATTTCATCTGCTAATGATACTATCGAAATGAACTATACCTAGTGATCGCGATCGATCTCTACGGTGGCAAAATTCAATAAAATATCACAAATGTGTACCCCGCGCACCTTTTCTCCCAAAATGTTGGCCATATATGAAGATTTCTGACCAAGTTTTAAAAATTACGAGTTTCGATAGTAAATTTACTGCAACACGCATGCGTCTACGTTTATACTCGCAAAAGTCGAAGAATTCTACGAAGTTTACGTGTATATACAAGACCAAGAAACATTTAGGGTTTAAATGCGCTGTTTATACTGCCGTTGGTGCATCTTCAACATTGAGATGACGTAATATTTTTATAATATTAAAGCTGTACCTTTTAATTGAGTTTTAAGTTTATCATTGTTACTCAAGAAAAGCAGTTCTGTCATTAAAAATTTACTATCAGTTTCTACCTACTCTTTTTGCCGGAATAAGTTGGCATCTGGTATCTCTATTCGCCATATTATCATCGTGAGCCGCTGATGCTCCTTTAACCCGGGAGAGAACCATAGTTCCTTTTAATTTTCTTCATCCATGGGCGGAATGAATACCGCTATGCGCGCCTACATGACGATAATTCGCGGATATGCACCGGGGTTGACGCGGTCCTGTTCCGATATATTCTAAAATACACAATCGTGCGCGCTTGAAAAATTTAGTGAGCGACACTTCAAAAACTGCTGCGCGGCCGCGCAGCTTACAATTAGAGGGAACCATGGAGAGAACACACCTACGGTGAATTCCCATATTTTTTTGATTTTTTCTAATTTTCCGCCGCCGTAGACATCAACTTATTAAAGTACGAATTTATTATTTTCTCCTCGAACTGGTCCAAAAATAGGGGTGCGCGTGGTACACGAGGACGCGGATTACGTCAGTGTTAAAATTAATTATTATAAATCTTCTAAAATACCGTATTTACTCATATAACCCGGGCACTCGTATACCCTGTGCACTCATTTTTTGGGCCAGTTCGGAGGGAAAAAATTAATTTGAGCCAGAATAAATTTTTTTCACCACTCCGAATTCCATGAAGTGGATGAGGGAAAAGGACCAAACTTGAACCTACCTATTCTCAAGCCGTCAAACCCTCAGTAGTCATTGAACTATAGTTATCAGTCGGCGTATTCTTTCTGCCGACTTTTGCGAGTTTTTGCCAGCAGCGCGGGCGTAACTTACACGTTTGCTTGGTCGTATAAATACGCGTATACTTCGTAAAATTTGACGTCTTTTACGAATATAAACGTAGACGCAAGCATATTGCAGAGAATTTACTATCGATACTCAGAATTTATATAACCTGTTCAGAAATCCTCGTGTAAGACGCGCACTCCCTTTTTCCCCGGCGTTTCGGGAAAAAATGTGCGCGGGGTTCACGAGTAAATATGGTAAATGCCATAAAATGTAAATACTGGAACAGATGATTCAAAATAGCGATCACCTCCACCGAAAGGTCAACGGCCTTCTTAAATATCGATGTTATTCATTTTTAATTTAAGGATCACATTTTTATGTTCGGCGTATAAGTCGACCCTAAGTTTTAGGAAATTTTTTTTCGACTTCAAAGGTTGACTTATACGCCGGAATATATGGTACTTATTAGATCATAATATAAAATTTAGAAGTTGGAAAAAAATTCTATGCTCTCATGCACCTCGGTTTTATAAAAACACTCGGTTATAATGACAATAAATTTCCAGTCCCTTGAATGCCATTATAACCGAGTTCTACTCTATTTGATGACTCCTGGAATCACTGCTATGATAGTTATAACCTCTTTCCATCTTTGTTGCAAGTCTTATGTGACATTGGTATGAATCCAATACTAGAAGTCAAGGAAGGAAACTGAATTTTCCAGGAGCATGTCTTAACTAATCCAATGTCAATCTTACATTCATTCTCCATTAACTAATGATGCTAAGTTCTATATCACCTGAACCTCCTTTTTTTTCTTCATGGAACAGAATGAGTAGTTTCAATTTAACTCCATTTTCCCTATCTGCTAGCATGACCATAATATGTCATTTAACATGCTCGGTAGTCTTCCCAGATACAGATTTTGTACCAGTAACATCAACAGCAGTATTACTAACCATATCAAACCAAACAGATGTTTCATCCATAGCTATCATATTAGATTCTTGTATTTACTTTTCTTCTACTTTATTATTGACGAATTTAATAAAGGACACTAGTTTGTCAATCAATTCTTCCAGGTCATTTTGTTGCCTCTAAAGTTTTCCTTCTCAGTGATAATTTAATTTTTCACTAGTAGGGCAGCCCCGGATCTCCGATCCTAAACGCGATTTAAATAAACTGAAAGTTTAGTGAAATAATTTTGATTGAATAATTAATGAAATAAATGAAATGCAAATAATCTAAATAGTTCGGCCCTAGGTTAGATCTTCTTTGTTCCCTATTCAGTTGATGTTTTTCGCTATTTCTTTGTCTTTCTAGTACTCTCTGCTCCTCATTTACACGGGCAACCCTATGAGTTTCCGCATCTCTCCTTTGATCTGTGGCTTCTCTTTTTTTCTCTAGCAGCTGTAGCTGGGCTAATAGCTCTACCTTACCTTAGTTCCAATGATTATCGTTGTACCCTTATAGACAAACTCACAAACAATTGCTTTACTTCAAGTGTCTATCAACGACTGCTTTTAACTTCTTACCGGACCTACTATAAAGGCGACGTCAATGCAACCGTTTATTTAGATCATAGGTTCCCAACCTTTTTTGGCCTACCGCCCCCTTTTCGAAAAAAAAATTACTCAGAAAAAAAACACACCGACTCCCGTTCTTGAAATCAATAATGTAACCCATAGTTTTCCAACTTTTTTGGGTCATAGCCCACTTTTTCAAACAGTGATTCGATGGCGCCCCTCTTAGGTGAAGTATACTACATTATATATTGAAAAACAAGGACAGATTTTTAAAATTACTTTATTAAAAGATATTAACAATATTGGTGTATTGCTCAAAGTTTGATTAACAAATATATATTATTAAAGAAATTAATATAATATTATTAGTGAGAGGGCTGAGCTTGGTGTAATGACACTAATTTTTCGATATTTGGTGCCATATTTGTCATCAGCAATCTTAAATCGCCGCGTTCCACTATTGACAATCTGTTTCTTTTCTTTGTTAGTAAATTGCTGACTACGCTAAATCCTCTTTCGGCTAAATATGATGATGGGAGTGCAATGAAAAACTTCTTTGATGCAGCCCATAAAGCCAGATATAATACTGGAATTTGCCTTTGAATCCAAAATTCTTGATATCCATTTTTTAATTTCAATTTTAACTCTTCATTTGTTGACAATTCTATCAACTCCTCCTGCAGTGATAATTCTGCTGTTTGTAGGTTTAAGAAAGGTTCTAGTACCCAATCTGGAATGATCATGTTAAGGACATCCTGAAATCTATTTGTAAAATCTTCTTTAAGTGCTTCCAAATGCTGGCAAAATACCGGAATGCCGTCATCATTTGTTTCCACAGAGGAAAGATTCAGAAACTGATAGAATTGTCTTCGACCCAAATTTTGTTTGTACAAGGCAAGTTTTGACACGAACGCAGAAATAGTTGCCTTTGCTTTGATCAAATTCAAATCATCTCCTTGCAGCTGTAGATTCGTTTCATTAAATTTATTATATAAATCAGTTAAATAAGCTACATCATTCTTAAATTTCAATAAATTCTCTCTTAACGAATCATCTTTGTTTTCAAAAAACGTTATAACTGAGTCAAAGAGGTCATAAAATCTTTTTAGACAGGTACCCTTTGATAGCCAACGAACTTCTGTGTGCAATAGTAAACGATTGAAATCTTCGTCGTTTTCATCACAAAGTTTTCGAAACAATCTATCATTGAGAGCATTGCTTCTGATCTTGTTAACTGCTGTAATTACATACTGTAGTGAGCAATGAAGGCGATCACTAAGGTTTTTTGCAACCAAATGTTGTCTGTGAATTACACAATGCACGGCGACTACACTTGGTACCGCCTTTTTCAAATATGAAATCAACCCGCGGTATCGTCCAACCATTGCCGGAGCACCATCGGTAGCAACGGACACGATATTATCCAGAGGAATACCCTTTTCTTTAAAATAGTGTTCCAATACGTCAAATATAGATTTTCCTTTAGTATCCGTTTCTAATTTTTTTGCGAATAATAGTTCTTGACAAATTTTTTCATATTTTATGAAGCGAACGTACGCAAGAAGTAAAGACTCATTGTTTGGTAAAGTAGATTCATCGAGCTGTAAAGAAAACTCGGTAGTCTTCAAAAAATCGGTTAGAGAACTCTCCACATCCTCGGACATTTCGTCAATTCGTCTCTGTACTGTATTATTGCTTAATGGGATTTTCTTAATAATATCAGATGGTGGTTTGTGCAGTACAGTACGCAGAACCTCACTCACAGCTGGCAGTATCAATTCTTCTCCAATAGTGTGCGGTTTTCCCGATTTAGCAATAAGCAAGGAAATGTTGTAAGAGGCACGTAACCCATCATCGTCTTGTTTCGATGCCGCTGAAAACATACCAGCTAAAGTTGGACGTCTCGAATGTTGTTCTTTGAGCATTTGAAAGTAAGATAAATTTTTATCTTTTCTGTCAGGATGTATTTTGGTCAAATGTTCTTCTAATCGTGAGGGTTTCATGGCTTCATTTGAGAAAACTCTCTGGCAAATCAGGCACATTGGTAATGTCTTGTTTAAGGGTGTCTGAATAAAACCATATTTCAAATATTCGACATTATATTGTTTACATTTTTTATTTGAATCCGACATGGGTCTATCTGTAAAAATAAAAACAATAAAAAAAATCTGCTGTGGCCACCACAGGACCAACCGTCACCATATTAAATAAATTTTAAATTTATGTAAGTTGTTTTATGAATATTTTACAACAGAGAAATTTTTTGTAGAAAATTATTTAAATTTATGTAAATTTATTTAAATTATGTAAATTTAAATTTTAAAAGATAGTTTTAAATTACGTTACTAACGTTGGTCGGTAAAAAGAATAATAAACAAATAATAATAGTAAATATGTACGTACTTACCTCTGTGGCAAATAGTTATTACAACAAAAATATATTTTTAATAAGTGGTCCACGTAAGTTATCCTTTGAATGTGATCTGTAGATACCGCACAGAAATTTTAGGTTCACACTTGCTCTGAAGGAACTTCGAAACAATCTCGTATGGATAAAAAGCCTCACGTATTTATAGTAATGTTTGATGAACCTGTCAAAACATTCATAGATTCGATATTCTGCACGTGTGTTAATATTGTCATGACCTGTGCAAACTTGTAAATATAAGCTTTGCTGATCGAGCCGGAACATACACACACACTGTGGTGCTCCGTGTGGTGCACTGCGCATGCTGCGACTCGTTCATGTACTAGTCAAAAAGGTATTAGGAGCAAAGCTATAATGTACCAATACCTACTTTTAATACGGACTGATCTTGCTTAAAAGATATTTAGAACTATTTGTTGAAACATGCGTTCGATGATTTTTAGTATTAATCAAACTTTTCAGCGCATTCTTGCGAGTATTGCCCCGGGGGCGGCGGTTGGTCCTCAACGCCCCCTAAATTTGCCTTGAACCAAAAAAACCCCCTTAGATCTCTTCAACGCCCACCGGTGGGCGGTACCGACCCCGTTGGGAACAACTGATTTAGATTATCAATGAAGAGAAGATAACCATATAATGTGTTTACAAAGTAACGTGCGTCTCTATTCTCATCAATTTTTAATTGATGCGTGAGCCTATTTGCATTAATAAGGATTACAGATGTGTAATATGATGGTTCTACTTACAAAACGGTAAGATTCCAGCATTCAAATGATGAAAAAAAACAAATTAATTGCACAATTTAAAATAAAACTCAATACGCTGGGAGCTTGTTTGTTATCATTTGTTATACACATGTTATTGACACAGCTAGAAACGCTTCCCATACGCAGTCAACAAAATAATTATCCGTAAATATTTACGTTGCTATGCTTCATTAATTTTGATGCTTATGTTAAACAAAAGTGCGAAGCGAATAACGCTATTCTTTCACCTATTTCAGTATTTCCCAAATTTTTTGACCACGCGAACCCCTTTTTATAATGGTCCAGATATCGCGAACCCCCTCCTAACAATAAAAATTTTCAAGGATTATCTTTCTTACCCGAGTATAAATTATTAAAGAATATATGTATGTTGTAAACAGTTTTTATATTTATTAACTTAAGTATACAATATTTATTATAACATTATTTCACCTTTTATATATAATTTTCCGTTGCTTATTTGCGTGTTTGTAATCTTGTGGTCATATAAGTAGTAAGGGGAGCAGCGTAATTTTTATTTGCATATAAAATTACAAAGAATTATCATGAAAATTTGGGATTTAAAACAAAGCCCAGAAGTATAAAATTTACTTTTTTTACAATTTGCGTACAATATTATGTCTCAACATTCGTCCTTGTCTATTTCGTTAAGAGTGCATTACAATTTAATGCCTATACAATTTCCATTGTTAAGAAAGTCTCCTCTACGTAGTGAAAAGGGAGCGATGATTTTTCTTCCTAAGGCTGAAAAATAGGCTTAGCTCCAAACATTCTTTTCGTGCTTCAAATAAAAGTTTGATATAAATATTGTTTAACTAATGGATTATTTTGCATTTCAATAAAAAGTAGTTATATAGAATTTGTTAAAAATTTGAATGCCAACAAGAGCCAAATTAAGTGATTTCCCAAAAACTTTGCTAGCCATTATGGATTTTTTTGCCGCGAACCCCCTGAGACATCTTGCGAACCCTCTGGGGGCTCGCGAATCACAGTTTGGGAACCTCTGACCTATTTGAAGGTATAATTGATAGTAATTGAATCGGAGGCAACAATGACGGTCGGCTTGGCAACGCCCGGAAAGAGTACGAAAAATCCGCAGAAGTTCGAAAAAGAAAGCGTATTTCTGAAAACTTCGACCGTGTAACGTATAAAAATGTCAAGAATAAGATAGTATAGAGCTTTAGCCGTCAAATAAAACAAAAAAGAAGAAAATCGGTCCATATTTACGTGTTTTATTGAATGAAGGAAGAAAACCTTGCACTCTGAAAAATCGAAAATCCCGTGTAAACTTATGGGAAAATATAATTGTCTCCTGGATTCGAACCCGGGACACTATTGCAAACGAAAATATTTTTCCAGGGATCTCACAGCAAATACAAACAAAACGCCGTTTACTGCATATATTTAGGACGAACGGTTCTCGAGAAATACGCCGATATAATTTGTAAACAAATGTCTAAAGACGTCAACGTAAAATTAATATATAGTTAGAGTTAGATAAAGTCACCTAGTCACCCTTTACGTGCAATAAAATATTATTTTTTCCTGATGTCTACAGCAGGGGTCGACAACCTATGGCCCACGGGCCATATTCGGCCCCCGAAGGCATTTTATGCGGCCCCCGAAGCCAGGATGAAAAAGTGTAATTAGTAATTAGGTTTTCTTTTACGTGCGTCGACAGCTAAGGTCATTTTACACCATCAAATTCTTTAAGAGAAAATCAACATACATCACAACATCCATGCCCGAAGCGGGATTCGAACCTGCGACCTTTGGGTTATAAGGTAGGTGCACTGCCTACCAGTCTAACCCGGCCGGCGATGATGAAAAAGTGATTGGTATAATTTACCACATTTAATTTCATACTTTTTCCGTGAATTATGGCCTCAAAACTTTTTCTGGTGAAGTTATAATCGTATTCAACTAATTATAATTGATTTTTACTAATATGAGACCAAAAAATCTCTAGGTAACTTCTGATTTAAACACCTATTCAGCCCGCCGGAGCTCTCTTGATTTCCAATGCGGCCCGCAACAATGAATGTGGCCCACCATATAGAAAAGGTTGCCGATCCCTGGTCTACAGCATCAAACAACTTAACAGCCTTTATTCGAATCATTTTTCTTGAGACATAAAGCCGACTTTCCCTATGTCTTGCTATCCAATCAATCAGTTGTTCTTTTGTTTCCTCACTTACCAACTTCCTGTCAACACCCTCAAAATATGTTTTCTTGTTTTGATTTGATCAGATTTTTCCGCCAAATTGTACTTCATCTTGTGCAATTCACAAATGCATTTAGTACCAACTTCAAATTTATGAGCTGCAGCTTCTCTGCTGTTTTCCTCTACGTATTTTACTGATTGCAGTTTAAAATTTATTGAAAAACTATGGTTAGGAGTCATAATTTATATTGGCAAGGTAATAAATAACCAAATGAACGATGAGAGCACTGGTAAACAAGCTTACCGTGAGCAGGTTTTGATTATGACATGCCCAGGGAGACTCGTTAGGTAAAAGGCAGGGGTGGCCGAAGGAATTTTGGTGCCCCGGGCGAGATGGCACTCCAGGCCCCCCTCCGTAAATGTTTGTTGAGATATTTACAGAATATAGGTTAATTTATTCAACGCTCCGTAAAACTTATTGATAATGAATAAATAAAAGGAATCATCATGATTCTAACCTGTTTCACGATATAAATAGGTGTCCAATATTTATTCACTTGCAAGTAATGCATGGGCAGATGATCGGGATGGCACCCCCAACAATTAAGCGCCCTGGGCAACTACCCGGCTTGCCCCTACCTCAGGCCGGCCCTGGTAAGAAGGTTCCACTTTTGCTGGCACATGCGCAGGCTAGCTTGGCTACTATTTGAGACCTGACCACTATTTACTATTTCTGCGCTATAAACCTGCTACAATTCAAATACAGGCCACTATTTAACATGTAATTTACGGTATGTAGTTTGTCCTTTATTCCTGCAACTCTGGTTTATATTTCCCTTCTCCTTTTCTGATGATTTTGTCATTTTCTGTTGAATATGTCTAGCCAGCAATATTTTCACATCTCTTCCATATCAGCTTCAAGTCCCTTCCACCTCATTCTTTTGCAGACTGTAGTTTAATTCTCTATGATTCTTCTTCCCATTTTCCGCAACATCCCACTTTCATTATCTGTTCTATACTTTGTTCACTCTAACCTATGGTTTTATGCTCTTCTACATTATCTCTACCATCCTTATTTCTGCACATTTGATGGCTTTCACAAGCTGCACCTATTTTCAATACTCCCTGGAAATCAATGCCACCAAGACTCAACTTCCACTTTATGAATGCATGCTGAGATCCAACCAACAGTCATCTGCGACACCTCCACTTCCTTTATTGCAAGCACCACCACCTGTCCAATTCGCATACAAACCGTAAAACCAAGTTCGATGTTAACTGCTATAACCCAATTTGACAACAGCAAGTGAACTGATGGAGGGAATGGTAAAAGAAACAAAAGTAAGGCTTTTTTCTCTCAAATAATTACATGAAAACATGCATTCTTTCACAGGTAGCACCTCCATGTGAAGATCTTTTCATCTGCTCTTGGAAAGGAAAATATAAGAGTTGCTGCGGACATTTCTTTCGCCCAATTCTAACGGACGAGGGAGTTTGCTACACATTCAATATGCTATCGACAAAGCAGATTTTCACCAATAATTTGTGAGTATAGAATTTCAATAATGTTTTAATCCTGTCTTTCTTTTTGGTTCACCATTTTTAGTAAAACTACTGCATAGCACTAAAAATGTATCTGAGTATACTATGTTTATGAAAAATTAAAGAGAAGTAGTTATAACTATTATTCACAGAACGGTAACACTGAAAGTCCTCACTATTTGTTGTGGATGTGTTCCTGAGGGTCACGACAAACAACAGGGCCAACTAACCCATTGGCTCATAGGCATCAGCAGAGAAATGGCATCGTCTTACATTCACTGATCGCCAATTTGTTCCTTTTTCATGTGATAGATTTTTGAATCTGTACAAACTTGACATATGTTTAACAGGAAACTTTGTGCTTACTATTCATGCTTCATTCCTTAAATTTTATTCCATTTATGCTTGCCGTGCCTGAGAGGTTCATTTGAAATACAAGGCGCTCTGATCATGATCCTAAGCGACCTCTCACACTGCCCTTCTACCTAGAAAAACATGCTTTATCCTATTGAAAACTTTCTCTTGGAAGTTAGAAATCCAGAAATCTCCCTAACCTTGTTCGGAAGGAAAAGGTAGAAGTCTGCATGGGCTGGGCCTGGCCCATGGGCTTAAGCCCAGCCCGGCCTGAGGTCCGGGTAAGACTGAAAAGTTATGGACTTGGACTGGGCTTGGGCCTAGAAGATTTATCCGACGCCTTTCCTGTTTGGGCCACTTCGAGCCAGTTAAGGACCCAGTGGACCCCCCTCATGTTTGCACCACTGTGCAAAGAGAGTCTTTCCTCTTCACTATTTCTTTTAGGGAGAGTTCTCCATTCTCTCCTTTACAAGTGACATCTCCCAGGCCGCCACTAGAGCACCCACGAATTCCTACCAACCCACCATCTCTTAAACAACTACTTACTTGTATATCACCATCAAGAGGGTTGTGTTTGCCTTAGGAGATAGCAGGATCTTTGGGAGTCTTACATCTGAAGCTTCATTCCCTACCCCTTATCCCATTACCCTCCCTTTTGTATCCTCCATTGGTCATCAGTTCACTCTGGGTAGCAGATGATATTGGTCTTCTGTACTGGTAGAAACTGACATAATTTGTATTCTTCATGCATTTGTGTGGTTTGGAATATATTTTCTGTTATTAAAATTTTTTATAAATCCCTAAAATACCAGAATGGATTTAATCAAGGTAAACTTTTTTAAAAAGTGCGTTTACATTGAAATGCTTTGAAAATTTTTAAACATAAAAAGATACTTTATAAAGGGTATATGTTTACTGAAGAATGTACAAGATTTGGGCCAGTTTAAAATAATTTAGGCCTCGGGCTGGGTCTGGGTGCGAAAATGGGATGAAGTCTTGGGCTGGGCCAGGCTTGGACTCAATTATGAATGAGCTGGGCTGGGCTTGGGCCAAAGATTTCAGCCTCAGCAGATCTCTTGGTAGAGATATCGGACCCTTCCTTGGAGAATTTTTGTTTTACTAAACTGTGATAACATACATCGTTAATTTAAATTTGGGTTCATTGGCACCATCAGAAAGGAATAGGAGATGGTTTGCCCCCTTTGTTATTAACAAAAATATAATTAATAATGCAACACGTAACATTGATATAACTTGCGTACAACTTTTGTGCTTTCCAAATATTTCAGACCTCCCCCCCCTCCCCCCTTGAGAGAATCCTGTGTGCGCCACTGCCTTGGTAAGCTTATTCTACAAAAATGTACTCTATGTAAACCTCAGCGGTTGAAGAGGGAATTTCAAGGTTCTTTCATTAACACAGTGTTTCAAAAATACAAAAATTTTCATCAAGCTGCAAATACCCATGCCAAAACCCACTGGCATAAAACTTCATAAATAGAAGCCAATCACTTTATATCAATTATGAAAGAAAGAGGTCCGTCAATACAAAAGCTGCTAAACAAATCAGCTGTCAATGCAATAGAGGATAATTGGGAAATGGTGTATTCAATAGTGACAAGTATTGTATTGTGTGGTGTTAATGATATTTCATTACGAGGTAAAACTAACAATTCAGGAAATTGTTAAACCATGTTAAACTACCGGATTGAGGCAGGTGACAAAACTTTTAAAAAAGACATTTAGTAACTTGCACTGTAAATGCTAAATATACATATGTGAGAACTCAAAATGAAATAATAGATATTTGTGGGGGTATTTTGAGAAATAATATAGTTGCTGCAGCAAATGCTTCCAAAGAGTTTTCTATGATGAATGATGAAACAACTGATATTGGAAGAATAGAACAATTATCAATAGGGGTTAGATTTCCCATGTGTATCACTGGACAAACTCATATTCACGAGGAATTTCTTGGGTTTATTCCGATATCAGATAGCAGTGCAGAAGGTATATCCAGAGAGATGTGACTCTCAATTAAAATTGAAAATTTAGTTGGTCAGGGATGATGGATGTTCTGCAATGGCTGGAAAGGAAGAGGGTGTGCAAGCATAAAATAGATCTTTGCACCTGAAAACAATGTTTGTCCATTGTTCTTCCCATTGCCTTAACCTCGTAGTGCATGACTTAAATGGCTTAAGTGAAATCTGTAACACAGTTTGTACAATTAAGGCCATTATTGATTTTTTTGTGAAAGTTCATATAGGGCTAAAGTAGCAAATATTCCTCTGTTGTGTGTAATTTGTTGGACTCTAAAACACAAAAGTATTCAAATGTTCACTGATAATTTTGTTAAAATTGTCAATGAACTTCATAATATTCTGAAATCAGTGATTTTAAGACAGGGCAGTCAGCTTTCCTGTGCATGCAGAAATTCAGTTTTTATAATATCAATTGCAACAATCAGTAGATATTCTACAATGCTTGAACCAGTAACTCAATCTTTACAGTCTGATCAAATAGATTTGTTAAAAGTTCGTAATCATATTCAAGGTCTAATCAATGTATACAGGCATCCCTCATTTAGCGAGCTTTCCTTTTTATGCGGTTATCATACCGAGGAACTTTTTCATTTAGCGCGGTAATAATTTCGCATTTGCGCAGTTTTAATTCCAAGAATTATATTTCAGAAACCTCTGTTTTATATGTATCTCGATTTTTTGTCCTTTTTATCGTATTTATTTATAAAATTTATCAGCTTTGAAAGCCAAAATGAATTATAAGAGTCACATGCACCTAATAAAATATTTTAATGAAATTTTTAGTCTCATGAAACTTTTAAACTTTAAATTTAGGCTAAACCTTATGAAGTAAAAAGAGGCTTAATGATGTTTTTCACTCCACCAAACTCAGAACTAGACAAAAATTCGTAAATATATTTACGAGATGAAGGTATTCCATATAGGTATGTCTGACACCATTCGCTTCATATTCTTGAGAGTTTACTTGATTGACTTTTTAATTTTTCCCACGTTTTACCTCTGTTTTTTTTGTAAAACAATAAATACCATAATTTTGAGATCTCTCCATCAGAGTAGAACTACGGAAATAATTTTTATTTTGATTCCTTAAATGTTTAAATAGAAATGCTGAACTTTTCCACATTTCCCCAGCAATCTTTGTGAAATTTTCATTTTAGTAACATGAACAAAACAATTTTAAAAACTCGAAATTTGGAATTCATTCCACTAGCTCAGGAGTCGGCAACCTTTCAAAGTAAAGGGGACATTTCTTTGTTTTTATCTCATTCCAAAAAACTTGAAAGCCACACAGTAAATATCTGTATGACCTTTTTTTTATTTTAGAGATTCGAGTCAGGATTCCCAATAAATGATATAAGACGAAAGAAATTTTGAACCGAGAGAGAGGGTTTCCGAAAGACGAGGGCGGATTGCAATAAGAGTGTTTTTATGACTGATAAATGTTAGGGAGTTTAACTAACTTCTAAGGAGCCACAAATATATACTCAAGGAGCCACATGTAGCTCCGGAGCTGCAGGTTGCCGACCCCTGCACTAGCTGGTTGTAGCCTAATATTCAAACATATCTGTCGTTTGCTACCCTCTCTCAGAGATAGAGCTCTTACAGGGTATATCCACTTCATCCTCTTCAACCAAGTCATGGGAAGAGAGAAAAACCTGGTGCCAGCTTTATCTTACTCTTGCGAATAACACCAGGGGACCAATTACTTAAAGTCCCTCCCAAAGGACTCAGATGCAAGTAAGAGTGGGTCACTCAAGAGTTTGGCAAAACTGCATAAGCTGTCCCCCACACTTGGCGAAGGGAATACCCTGGATACTCGAGGGTCTTCCTCCTTCTCCCGTATCAGTGTTTTGTCATGTGTTACAAAGTGAAAAATGATTTACGTGTGCGCTCTGTGAATTTTTAAATTTATTTGTACTTTATATTTAAAAGTAATTTACGCAGTAGGCATCATGCATTATGCATATGGTCAGTGAATTAGTAAAAATTATTAGTGATTAATATTTAAAACTAATATAACCCTCATTATGTCCTCAAATCTTAAACTCCTTCAGCTGTTAAGAAGGAAAGTGTTAAACTTAGTGTTAAACTTTCGCAAAAGGTGGGCTTCAATGACATTGAGACAAGTGAGGTGAAGGAGTTGCTAAATTCACATAGTGAAGATCTATCAAATGAAGATCTACTTAATTTGGATATGACGAAAGCATCTTCGGAGAACAAGGAAGAGAGATCACTCATCAAATTACAACAAATAAACTAGGATGGGTATTCTCTTTAATTGATGAAGCACGGTCAATCATTGGAGATGTGGATCCCACGAAGAACCAGAGTTCGCGTTTGCAGGGTTTGGATCAATCGATTGAATGCTATAGGGAAGTTTATAGGGAGAAGCAAAAGTCTATGGTTCAAAGTACATACATTGGACATATTTTTAAGAAAAAGAGCATCATCAACGCCAAGCACAAGCATGCCTTCAACAACTGCTTTAGAACACACTGACGTAATTCGTGCAACCAGCGAAAGTCCCAATAAATTCTTTTTTGGTAAGTGCTTAATGAAATTTTTCATTTTTATGGCTAATAATTTAATGCAATCATTTTCAAATTTTTTAAATGTTTTATATAGTTTATCGTGATGTAATATTTTTAGTGAACTGATTACTGATGACATTAGATCCAGAAAAATTTTGTGGAGTTACATGTGAAAATTTTTGAGTTAGAAATGCATCTCATCATTATTATTTGTATTTTTATGGAAAAGTAATTTTTGTTTAGTGCGACATTTTCCCAGAACGTATCTATTGCATTGAATGAGGGATGCCTGTATATTAATTGAGTAAGGCCTTTGTCAGTCATAACCTGAAGTGAACCTTCACCTCCACTTTCACTCAGCCACGCTTGAGGGGAAGGATATGTGCAGGGTGTGAGGGAGGCACGTGGGTATTTTGAAGAGGACTTCGAGCCCCAGTGTGCAGCGGCAGCAGCAACGTAAATAATCATTATATAACCATTGGCCAAAGCAGTTGAATTTGAATATTGAAACCATACCTATTTCGTATGTAAAATCTTCCCTTCGAATTTCACTCAGCCATGCTTGAGGGGAAGTGGAGGAGAAGGATATGTGCGGGACACGAATGGGGCACGTGGGTAGCTGGAATAGGGCTTCAAGCCTCAGTGTGCAGTGGCAATAGCGACGTAAATAATTACTATATAAGTATAAGTATTGGCCAAAGCAGTTGAATTTGAATGTTGAAACTGCACCTATTTCATGATATTGTACATTTTTTATGTTTATTAATGGGAATAGGCCCACGAATCTGGTTTATATTTACCAATTCAAAATGCCTTTTGTGTAATATCATAAGGTTAGATATAAACAATAACTTCTTTGCTTGCCAACCTATTCCTCCAGAAATCAGTCCTTTTTAGCTATCTTTGGTGTCCTCACAGTAACCTGGCATTTGGTAGCCCAGCTACAGAGTATTGTCTCATCTGGGCCTGTGGCTAAAACACATCAAGTATCAAGGTATGCATTGTGTACCTTTGCTCAATGCATAGCATATGCTTACTGCAGTTTTTGATCATGTCTCTGACTCTATGTGCATTTTTCGATTAAATTAGCATCAATTAACCTTCAAACAGATGGAAGATGGAAGCGTCATACACTTTGCACTTTCGTTTAAGCATCAAAATTATTGCTGCAGAATTGTCAGTCTTTATATATAGTAAGGTAAATTGTTATTATTAGCACTTTTTTATAAAAAAGGAGCCTATGTATTCAGTTCATTCGTCTGTCTGTCTGTCCGTGTACACGATAATTCCTGTTTCACCTTATTCATAAAAGATAGGATATTTGATTCATTAAAATAACGCTTATACTGATGAATGACTGAGGGGGTACATTTAATTGTAAAAACTACCATAATGGGGAAATGAACAGAGATATCTGATTTTATAGCACTCATTTTAATGGTGTGTGAATCAAAGTCAGAATCCAGAAGATGATGGATGTATTGGATTCCATAATTTTCTTTGAGATTAAATCGGTATAAAGATTGGATAATACCGTATTAAATCGAATGTAAGCCGACATTGATTGTAAGCCGACCCCGACTTTTCACAAGGGCACACGAGGAAAATTCCATGTTGGGAAAAAAATACTGAAAAGTATGAATGCCCCAGTTCTTTCAATTTGTAATTAAATAAAAAAGGTATCAACTAAAATTACGACAACACAAATTACATTATATTCAAGCATTCAATACAATTTTTATTAAAATGTAATTTGTTCCAGTTATGTCCCAGATTTTTAATCTCGCAACAAAAACATCCCAGTTTCTCTCTTTGTCTTCTCCAACGTCTCACAATCGACTCATCAACCTCGTAGCACCATTGTGCAGCAAGATTTGACATTTCTTCCGCATATGCTATCACTTTTCCCTTCAAGTCGCAGAATAATGCGTTCTCCCATTATAGGATTATTAAAAAAACTGAAGAACTTGCCAAAGTAAATGACAGAAATTTATGCTTGCAAAGGCACGAGGAAACGATGGTTGGAATAGGATTACATGCATGCGCATACTAGATGGCTCAGGAGTGAATTTATCGATACATTTAATTCGATTTTTAAGGAGGTAAAAAATTAAAAAAGGTCGGCTTACAATCAATTAAATACGATATATTGTCAAGCAGTATAGCTGAGTGATGAGTAACATGCGCGGAGTCACAGTTATGTACATTTAAGGAAAATGAATTCAATAAGTTAATGAAGTCAGTTCTGTTACAACTATCAGAAAAAAATTACAATTAAAATCCCCTGTAACTATTAATAAAGGATTACGAACAGAATCATGACTTCTAAAAGACTGCTGAACTTGTCCAGGAAGGATGAACTAATAGAAAGTATGTAATTGTATACATATATGGAAAAATCATTTGTAACTAGGTCAATGAGGGCACATTCAAATTCCCTTTCTTCTAAGAAGTAATTAAATGAAATATCTATCGAATCTAACATTACCATATTTTCCGGTATATACGATGCACTCAAATATAAGATGAACCCCAAAAAATAAGGCCATTTTCAGGTATTAAAATATTTGTTCCCATAAAACAGATGCTTGCATAAGGACATAAGATTTATCAATGGTTTAAAAACAACATAAAGTAAGTTAATTATGGATTGAAAATTAACCCCTAAACTTCGTCTTATGTGTTGAGCAAAATGTGCTCTTAGATGTATTCAGTACAACATATCTCAAATTCCTAAACTAAATTTAACAATTTTGACAATATATTTTAATTAATAACAAAAATATTAGTTACCTTCATAAACCACCATCTTCCGAGTCTTCCTTCTCATTAAATACAAGAAAATCCTTCTCTGAACTTTACAATCTTTTAATCAGGAATGAAAAAAACTATTTGAAAATGTAATTCACATATATTTTAATTCAGAAAAAAGAAAAAGTATGTCATTTTTTGTACATCAAAATTAATGTAGTTAAATGGTATATTTTATTATATGTAATACATTTTTCACTGTATTTAGCAACTCTTCTAGTTTAAAAAGTGCAGACAAAATAGCATGGGAGGAATGCTCGCATTAATATTTCATAGTATAAATAATTAATTTTAAATTAATGTCTCATTACTCATGTATTTATTATACTATTGTAGTTAAGTAAATAATATTTTATAGTGTATTTTTCAGAACTGCGAGACAATACGACGAAATAGGAGACTAACTGTTGTTAACTTTCTCAATTTATACAATATCAATCACATTTCACTTATAAATACCATTTCTTAAAATTATGCATTAAAATGAAGTTGAACTTTCTCAATTTACACAATATCAATCACATTTCATTTATAAACACAATTTCTTAAAATTATGTATTAAAATGAAGTTGACTGTATCTAATATAGGTTAATCGCTATTGATAAAAATATCTTGCCTTCATTTATATCCAAAGCATTCATTTATTTAAAATTCACAGTAGCAAAGTAAACTTTACGAGCCTTTATTTAATTTTCAACTGCAAAAAAGCAAATAAGGATATCGCAGAAGGAGATACTGATCACGTATAGGAACCGTGAAAAAGCGAAACATTCAAAACACAAGGTCCCCATATACATACAAAGATAAGAGTTTTTGCCAATAAGTTATCTACAACCAGCTCCCACTCCTCCTTTCCATGCTGAGAACAGGAAAATATATAAAGAGATTTCTTACTTATTAACTGCTACTGCATCTACCTGACACTGCCAAAGGAGACCTTCACTTACAATTCTTTACTGAATACCGGGCTACCAATTCGCTGACTAGTTCTGCAGTCATGGGAGTTTTCCCATTAAATCCTGAAGCCTAAGGATAGCCAACCTGCTCTTTTGGATTAATATTACTGATGACTGAGCCCATAATGTAGACTGGGAGCCATAAATGTTGGCCACACCTATCTTAAAGGGATATCCCATACTTCCAGCATTGGTCATGTCCACTTAACAAATATGTTTGAGTGAGAATTGATGTGGGTTCTTTCTTTCAAGAATATGTACATAAACTCAAAAGTATCCTAACCTCTTGGAGAATCCAGAAACTTCTCAAGTTGGAGAGAGGTGGTATTCCATGAGAGTGATTGCACCTATCATCCTCTCAGACTTCTGTAGACCAAAGAATCTTCTATCAGTGTAACTCTCACTTTACAAGGATATTTATTTGTTTAGAACTAACCTGCAGTGCAAATTTGAGATATTTTGTACTGAATACATCTAAGAGCACATTTTGCTCAACACATAAGACGAAGTTTAGGGGTTAATTTTTTCTAGTGTTCAGAAGTCTTGGGAGAGATAATTAGCCCCTTTATCTCCCCCTGTATCGACCCTTGTTCCCTACTTGTAAACCCAAGCTTGCTATGGAACACCAGAAAATTTACTTTCAGGATTTCAGCTTTCTTCGGTACCGTAGACGTGTTTTCTTTTGTTTCTATACCCTCTTTTGTGAACTACTTTCATAAATCCATTGTCATTGTTGATGGAGGGGGTTATTTTGTTAGGAGAATTTTCACTGATACTCCTTTATATTTTTTGTGCACTTCAGGAGCAATACGAATATCGGTCTTCTCTTCGCTAGGATTTGCACCACTTTCATTCTCACAGTTATTTGTGTCGAGTATGTTATCAGGACACAGTAACTGACATTGTTCGACCCTCAAAAGTTGCACTTGAGTATTCTTAATTGTTTTGAGGGTTACTTGTGCAGAATTATCTAAATGATTTGTGCCATTCTCTATTTCATTGTCATGATCGGTGAGACACGTCAATTTCCAAAAATTGGATCTTTTACTCTTAATAATTTTTAATTTGCTTTTTGACAAACCAGTACAATTCCTACAGAAAACCAAGGCACATTTACAATCTCAAGATAAATAAAATTCATTCATTTATAATGAATTTTTTACAGGCATGACATGACAGTAAACTGATATGATCCGCCATCTTGGATTGAAATGAAAATGATGTAATGAAGTGAAATGACATAATAAGTGTAAATGTATTAGAGATTGTGGTAATTAGACTTTATTCTGGAATGGTCATTTCAAAACTACAACTAACTACATAAGTAGACAACATTCTAGGCATGGGCCTGCAACTGGCACATCATCTAATCTGGCACCTCTATAACTCTGAACATGCCAGATAAAAGGAATTTACATCACACACATTTTCTAATGTAAATTATATCGGCCAATGGGTGCAATTATGGTTGATGAAATATTTCCTCCCACTTTATGTTTGCAGAATCTAGAAAACTTTCGGTATCTAGAAAATAAATTGCTCAGAACATAGGAAAGTGAAGAGGATAGACAAAAGAATAAAAAAAACCTGGTCAAAAGAAAAAACAGACTTCAAAAGAGCATATTGGAAAATCATTGTCGTAACCATCAAAGAAAAAGACCACTCAATTAACTAAGACAACTTAAAATTAACAAAATCAGCCCAACAAAAGTTAACTGCTTCATAAAACCCAGACTGACACTGAAACTTTCTAAAACTGTCTGACCAAGGTCTCCAAATTTTTGTTGATGTGAATGCACCAGATGAATCACAATTTTTATTGCATTTAGATTTTATTCAACAATATTAGTAAAAAAGTAAAAGAAGAAAAGTTAATTTAGAGCCCCATGTTTAATTACAATAAAGAATGGATAATTCTACTTACAACCATAGAAAAATAATATTAAACAAGTTAGGAAAGTGTACAACGTATCGAAAATGAAGTATTAGAATGCAATGGCGTATTAGAAAGAAATGGAGTATTAGAAAGAAATTATATAGCGTTTTAAAGTTTTTTCTTCGTCATAAATAATCCATTTTTCCCTATTTAAAAATACTGCATGCACACATAAGAAAATTAAATGTTTGTTTGTGAGATTGTTTATATTAACAACAATGAAGAAGTAACCATGCAAGAAATTTTCCAAGTTCAAATCGAATTAAGACATTCTTGTTAGATTTTATCGATAACGGCTACACCTATGACAAAAATGTATAGGAAAGGAAATACTCTTCTTTACTAGTTCTACAACTTTTATTTGAAAGATATTTTGATAATACTTCACGAGATATGATGAAAATTTCATTTTTTTGTCACCAGTGAAGTGGTACCCCTGATTGGCATACGTGAATCACTTTTGCGATTTTCTCATTATCTTTGATTGTAAGTCCTTAATAACAAATTTCATGAAAATCCGTTTGGTAGAAGCTGAGAACGAACATGTGGACGGACAGACGAATGGACTAACAAATGGACAGATGGACGGACAGACAGACGGACAGAGCGATGATAATAGGCGCTCATGCTGGAAGCGAAATGCACCTAAAAAGGGAAGTACAGGAGGTCTCCGACTTACAAATGTCCTTCTTACAAGCATCCATACTTATGAATGAAGCTCCATAAAGTATTAATATTTTACTAAATTGGGCATATGAAAGCCAACTTGCACGTGTGAATCAGTCTTTTCTCTCAAGTATTACTTGAAACGGTGGACACAGTGGTCTGTTAACTCTATGTTACTTGTTCGTTTGATGATTAGGAGGGTAATGATAAAGAAAATGAAAATTTACAAGAGTATTGTCTTCTACTATTATTCAAAGCAAATATGCAGTATTTCAGTATGTGGGTTAAATAGGCATTTTTGTACTGGCTTTGCAACCTAATCACCATTTATAAAATACTAGCTGAAAGTACCCGACGATGCCCGGGTTATGCCAGACATGTAACCAAGTGACCAAGAGAAAGTCACCTTTACACTGTAATCCATAAATCTTAAGAATTTTACCTTGTAAGAACAATCAAAATGGGATCGAATCTTTAATAAAGCATACTTACCTTCTAATTACAGCAAATGCCCCATATATTGCTGTGCGGTATGTGTGTCATTTACGAACCAAAGAAGCATTAGTCATTTTCTGGGGAAATGTTGGCGTCCTAGAAAAACTTGTATAGATTAGACGTTTTATTCACAACCACAAACTTATGTTGAGTGACTTCTATGGAGAGTATTATAAATGTGCGTTAGTAAGCATTACAGATGTATAATATAAAGGTTTTACTTACTAAAAGGTAAGATTCCAGCATACACACGATGAATTGTCGTTATAAACGCTTCCCATACACAGTCAACAGACTATGTACGTTGCTATACATAATTAATTTCGATGCTTAAACAACAGTTCGAAGCGAAAATGCTATTCTTTCACCTATTTGAAGGTTTAATTGGCATTAATTGAATCGGAGACAACAATTACGGTCGCCTTGACAACGTCGGAAAGAGTACGAAATATCCACAAAATTTCGAAAACAATTGCGTATTTCTGAATGATTCGACCATGTAACATGTAAACATTGCAAGAATAAGATAGTATAGAGTTTTAGCTGTCAAATAGCAAAAACGAAGAAAATCGGTCCATATTTACATATTTTAACGTATGAAGGAAAAAAAACCTTGCACTCTGAAAAATCGAAAATCCCGTGTAAAGTTATGGGAAAATAAAATTGTCTCCTGGATTCGAATTTTCGAAGTCCCGGGTACCCTATATTACTCGTAGAGTCATATGAAGTCAATCTGCAAAGTTTGGACAGATCAATGGACAGACATTCACTTTTATTATATAGGATTGTCTATGGTTCCGAATTCCGAACAAAAGACTTATGAACGAAATTTTGGAACGCAACTCATTCGTAACTCGCGGACCTCCTACTGCTGGTTTAGAGAAAATTACTCCATGCCAGGGACTCTTTGTCTACACATGCACAAAAACTACACATGTACTTCCTTTTATTTAAAAATTGCCTAAGATTATATAGTTCCAAATAACTATTGTTGATAATAGATATTTCAGACATTAGCAACAATATTATACATGGATATTTACTTCTATTTTTTAACAGAACAATAGATGGGTTTGATGAGAACTACAATATTTCCATACCGATAGACATTCCATGGACTGAATGGAATGCTCAAGAAGGATATCCAAGGCATGCCCCGCAAAGCACTTACCCTAAAAGGGGTCCAGGAGCAGGAGCCTCATCTGGACTTCATATCTACTTAATGGCTGATCCATCCGAAGAAGATGTTAGATGTCGAGTGATAGGGGGGTTCAAGGTATCAAGAAGTAAAAATAAAATATATGCATATAATACCAATGAAAATTTCCTCAGAAAACAAAATAATGACTTTCAATTTTTACACACTAGGTCCTGCTGCATAATCCTTCTGAATTTCCACAAATGAGTCAGCAATTCTTTCGTGCACCTATGAGTCAAGATGTGGTTGTAAGTGTAAAGCCAAACATAATGGGTACCAGTAAAGAATTACAAGATTACCCATCAAGTAGGCGTCGTTGTCTTTTTCAAAGTGAAAGACAACTGCAATTCTTTACTTTCTACACACAACGCAACTGTGAGCTGGAATGCCTTGTAAATGCAACTATAAAGCATTGCAATTGCATGCTATTCTACATGCCAAGTAAGATATTTTTAACATTTAGATTTAAACTCTGCATGTGGCTGTGAGCATGTATGCAACTGGTTTCCACAAGGTGTTAATTAGAGACCTGCATAACAGCAACTTACATAACCCAAGTGTATACCCAGCATAAGTTGCAGGTATAATGTGGTTGCAGGTTGTGTATGATGAAATGCCTGTGGGTATGGGTGGCTTAAGATGAAAAGTGTGTGGGTGGGTATGGATTAAAGTCTATAGGTATGTGCAGGGCCAGATTAAAATCTTTGTTGGCCCTGGGCACTCTCATAAATATTTGCGTGTATATATATATATATATATATATATATATATATATATATATATATATATATATATATATATATATATATATATATATATATATATATATATATATATATATATATCAACATTTGTAGATGTATTATTGTAATAAAAAGGTTTTATAAAGTAATTCAATTAATGCAAATTATTAAGTTTGATTTAGCGGTTTTTTGACTCATCTATGATTTTTTGGGCCTAAAACTTTTTTGTAGGCCCTGGTCACTGTGCCCATTGTGCCCAATGGATAATTCAGGTCTGGTACGTGTGAGTATGGATCAGTGGCGTATTCTTGATATAAATTCATTTACTGGCAATAAACCTACCTCAGAGACCTAGAAGATAATTTTGATGAACTGTCAAAAATAATTCTGAAAGCCTAACCAATCAAAAATATTTCGCTGCTTTGAACGTGCGTGCAATGCAAGTTCTGGGCACATTGTTGTCAGATCAATGGCCTGTCAATTTTCTATGCAGCGTTGGCATCTCGCAGATCTACTCATGCACAATTCTGGCAGTATTGTCATCTCGATATCACCGTCATCTCGCAACACTATGAATTGACGGTGAGGGTAGCGGGAGGGAGGCAGGCCAGTTTCCCATGCTATAGATTGCTTGCAAAATATTAGTAATCCTTTTTAGAGCGCCTCTCTTCCCACCCCACGCTCTCCTTCACCCACCACTCCTCCCCCACCAGCATCACCTTCTTGGATGTCGACCTCTCCATCCGAGAGAACCAAATCCACACCAAAGTGCATTAAAAACCCTCCAACCGCTTTCAATATCTCCACTTCCACAGCTGCCACCCCCTCCACACCAAAACTTCAATCCCCTATGCCCTAGCCCGCCGAGGACGGAGAATCTGCTCGGAAAGAGACTCCCTTTCCGAGTACTGCTCTGTCCTCGAAAATGCTCTCCTCCAACGCGGATACCCGCCGGACCTGATTCGGGACCAAATCCGACAGGCTGTCGCACCCAGCACCCCTAACCTACACTGCAACCGCCCCGCAACCCCCGACTCTACCCCCCAACTCACCCTAATCACCACCTTCTATCCCGGCATCCACGATACCCTAAAAAGCATCCTAAAGGCAGCCCACCCAATCCTCACTTCCTCCCCCAACCAGGTCTCCTTTCCCACACCCCCAATCCTCTCCTTCCTCAGACCTCCCAACCTTGCCAACATCTTGTGGAGAAAAGAACCCCCATCACCCACTCCTCTGCACCCTGCAGGGTCCCACCCCTGCCGCAGACCACGATGCCAAACATGCCCTATAAACCCACCCTCCAACTCATTCTCAAACCCCACCACCAACATCACCTACCCCATAACATCCCCTACCAACTGTACCACCCGCAACGTCATCTACCTACTAACCTGCACCCAATGCCCCGCCTTTTACGTCGGACTCACGAGTAATTCCCTCAACATTCGCATGAACGGCCATCGCAACAGCGTTAGTCTTAAACGACAGCTACCCGTGGCCGTGCATGCGAATAACCACAATCTCAGTTTCAATGTTTGTTTCACGGTGAGGGCCATCCGCGCCCTCCCGGACGACGCTTCCGCCCCCCAACTCCGTCAATGGGAACTGGCCCATATCCAAATCTTAAACTCTTTCTCTCCTCCCGGCCTCAATATCCGTTAATATTTCCTTCTTTCCACCCTCTCTTTCCCCTCTCCCCCTCCCCCTTCTACACCCTCCAATCCCCGACCTTTCCACGCTCCCTTCCCTTCCACCCCCACACCTTCACCCCAGTGTCACTGCCATATCAGTTGTGTCTCTCTTGTGCTGATGAAGGGATCATCCCGAAAGCTCTAACCTCTACAAATGTGTCTCTCCAACACCCCAGCGGCTCTACTTCCGGTAGGTGTTCACTGGGTTTCCTTCAACACCTAGTTGCCCAAAATATATATATATATATTATATATATATATATATATTTAATACCTACCAAAATTTGGCATTTGGCCAATTGGCCCCTTTAAGCGCTACAAAAATAACTCATGGCAGAAGTGGCACTATAGAAGCTATGGAGAGGCTTTTAAACATTTGGATAGAGGATCAAAACCAAAGAAATATTCCACTTAGTACGATGGTTATACAAGAGAAAACCAAAAGTTTATTCGGAGATCTAAGGAAAGAACATGGTGAGAGCTGCGAAAGTGAAAGTTTTAATGCTAGTAGAGGGTGGTTCGATCGCTTTGTAAAATGCAGCAATTTACATAATGTAAAAGTGACTGGAGAATCTGCGAGTTCTGACCATGTCGCAGCTAAAGATTATCCTGTATTATTGAAAGCAGTTATTGAGGAAGGGGGTTACACACCTGAACAAGTGTTCAACGTGAATGAAACCAGTCTGTACTGGAAGTGAATGCCATCAAGAACATTCATATCAAGAGAGGAAAGGACAGCTCCAGGATTCAAAGCAGCAAAAGACCAACTGACTCTTTTGCTTGGGAGAAATGCCTCAGGGGATTTCAAGCTCAAGCCTCTAGTAGTTTATTACAATGAAAACCCAAGGGCTATGAAGGGTTCCTCAAAACAACATCTTCCTGTTATCTGGCATTCCAACAGAAGAGCCTAGGTAACCAAGGTTATTTTTCAAGAGTGGTTCAGTGATTAATTTTGTCCCACTCTCAAGGAATATTGTGCAAAGAAAAATATTGATCACAAGGCATTGCTGCTCTTGGACAATGCATTCGGCCATCCGGTGATCCTTGATGACTTATCCAAACATGTTAAAGTAATTTTTCTTCCACCAAATACAATGTCCTTGTTGCAACCAATGGACCAAGGGGTCATTGTGACGTTTAAGGCTTTTTATTTACGTCATACTTTCTCTCAGTTTATCAGGGTAACTAAAGGCGATAATATACCAATAAGAGAGTTTTGGCATGGCTAACACATCATTAAAGCCATTTACAACATTTGCTAGTCATGGAGGGAAATTACACTCTCAAATATGAATCGAGTGAGGCATAAAGTTTGGCCTGAATGTGCATCTGAATTGGAAGAAATTGAAGAATCAGTGCCAATAATTCAAAAAGAAATTGTAATGTTGGCTAAACAAGTTGGCTTTGAAGAAGTAGAAGAGATTGATGTGGTGGAGCTACTAGAGTCCCATGGTGAGGGTTTAGCCAATGAGGATCTGATGCAGTTGGAGTAGCAACTAGCTGATGAAGAGGCAGCTTTGTCGTCTGTTGAAACCACATCCACCAAAGTACTAACAACCAAACGATTGTCTCAGGCCTTTCAACATATGGAAATGACGATGGCCATCTTCAGTGAGGATGATCCAAACAGAGAACGCAGTTGCACTGCTAACATAATTATCTCTAGTGGATTTCAATGCTACAAAGAGATCTATGAGCAGAAAAAGAAAAAAGCTGTTCAACTATCACTGACACACTTCTTCAAAGAAAAAGAAAGGACGCAGTTCCATTAACAGATGTCCGACTGATGGAACCAGATCACCAATCTACCAACAAATATCTCCTAAAATAAACTTCAGAATCATCCCAGGTGAGTCTTTTATGATTATTAATTTTATTTATTTGTTTTAACAGTATTTCTAAAGTCCTGTATTGATATGTATCATTTGGGACACAAATGTGTCACAAAATATCGGCCAGGAACATAATCATTGTTCTTATGGGAAAAAATGTTTCGCTATATGTTGTTTCGTTATAAGTTGCAGTTTTCAGGAACACATCTCCGACGTATAGCGGGGTATTATTGTACTGAGAAAGTATTGTCATCGCGAAAAAATTCGACCTTGAGATTTTGACGGAAATATACATCTTAGGTGTAACTGAGTCCGAAAAAGTGGTTTTTGCAATACCATCTGTCTGTCAGTTATTGGCTCTAGAGCCTAAACGGTAGAGCAAAAATGAATTAAATCTCGTCATTAGGCATTTTATAATACAGAGTAGAAGCTTTGACGAAATGGTTAACATTGCTCAATAATTAAGGGAAGTTTAGATATTCTACACATTTTTAACAACATTTTGATTTTCTCAAAAACGGCTCTAACGATTTTGATCAAATTTCGTACAGTTACTTGAGTTTACGTCTTCAATAATACTACATAGTTCAAATTTCTCAAAAAATTAATATAAGACTAGTTTATTCTAGGCATCTTTAAGAACAATGTGATTTTCTCAAAAACGGCTAAAATGATTTTGATCAAATTTCGTGCAGTTACTTAAGTTTACGTAAGCAATAATACTTCATAGTTCATATCTCTCAATAAATGTATAAGGGTAGTTTATTCTTGGGCAACTTTAATAACAATTGGATTTTCTAAAAAACGGCTCATAGTACGATTTTCATCAAAGTTGGTATAGTTATTTAAGTTGATGTTTATAATGATTCTACATAGTTCATATTATTTAAAAGATAACTCAACAACACATTAGTGTATGAGAAAGTTTGTGCAATGTATATTGTACCGATTTTTTCGGAAATGTCATTGTAAAAATTACTTATTTCATATAACACGTTCATTTGTAATATGTAATTTGGTGTAAAAGTATTAACCCTTTCAAAAGTGAATGTTGAATCCGGTGCACTTGAATAAGAAGATCCTTCTTAGACCACTAGCTATCTAATCACTTTGCACCACCAGACAATCTGACCCTTTTCGGAAGTTAAAAGAAAGTGGATTATTATTTTCAAAGATGTGACATCAACACTCATGGGGAATGGCTAAAGGGACGGAACTGCAGAATATTCCGCGAATCTGAAACAATGACTGAAATTCCATTCTCTCGCCCTTCACCCACAAGCCCTCATGGGAAAATATTCCCGTGTCCATCCACAAGTGGAGCTAGATTCGAGACCTTTGAATCAGACGTTTTACACTCCTCAGAAAAGGATTGGAGAGGGAAGTGTCCGTTTTGAACGTGGGTGTAGGCACTTGCTTTTACTCCTGCTATTTTCCGAATAAAGATATCATATAAGTGTTGTTCATCTATTGAAGCATAGAATGGACGGCCCCCATTGAGATCATTTTCATGGAAAGGTGGAAGTAGCTCAACCCAGCTTAGGTGCAAAGGGACATTTTCTGTTTTTCCCTGTACCTTTAACTCTCTTGGTATACGAGGCTAACAGCTCCAAAATACGAGGGTGGAAAGCAATAAGCATGCTTCTTCATTGGTACAGGCTTGAGAGATTTTAAATAATAAGATGCTAATTGACGATCGGAAAAGCATCCTTATAAACTCTGGCGTTACCTCAGATGGTATACCATATGCAATATGCTGATGACATTCAGTGGAGGCTGGGGGGGATAAGGTTTTGAGGGGGGGCCAAGGCCCACCCCTGACCCCCCTTAGTTATGTCCCTGGACCTTGCCAGGTATAATTGTTTTTTCATAATGTGACAGACGGATTGACAAAAGGACAAAGAGACAGAATAAGGCTTTTCTATATTACCAATGCATGAAAACGTTTTCTTATTATATCATAAACAGAATTTTCTGTTGAATTTCAACAGATTTAGTGAAGCTACTACAGCACAACATACAAACTCTTTAAAATACCTATATAATAGATACTTTTAAAGTTACAATTAGCTTTTCTTAACAATTAATCATATTTGCTTGTAACAATCTGTTTCCGAACATATTGCATTCAAATATAACGATAATTGTATTTCCTATCATATATATCACTTTCGCCAAATCCAGCTTCATTTCTTGTGTAATTATGCCTATGAGATGTTTACATTTATTTCTTGTAAGCAAGAGACCCGTGAAAAAGCAACGTACAGTTGTCCATGATTAAACACTGACTGATAAATGTACACCAGATATGTGAGCTTATTGAGGTTAATAAACATTATAATGTAGAATATAATTATTTTACTTACAAAAAATGTAAGATTCCAGTATTCAATAGACGAAAGAAGGTTCAATTACTTTCATCAATCGGTATAAATGCTCCTGAATAATAATCAGTATCTATTTACGTTGCTATCCATAAACATCGATCATTTCGTTGCTTAAACAAAAGTGCGAATCGAATAACACTAAACTTTCATCTATTTGTAAGCTTCATTGAAGCTAACTGAATCGGAGATAACAATGACAGCCGCCTTGGCAACGCCCGGAAAGAGTACGAAAAATCCACAAAATTTCGAATCAAACAGCATATTTCTGAAAACTTCGACCGTGCAACATATAAATTTTGCAGGAATAAGATAGTATAGAGCTTTATTCGTCGAATAAAGCAAAAACGAAAAAAATCGGTCCATATTTACGTATTTTAATGCTTGAAGGAAGAATATCATGCAAGTCAAGAAATGGATTCATACGTGTTATCTTATGGAAAAATGTTAATCCCCTATATTGGTAGCACTGATTAATCCTGGTTGACCAAACCTTGACCATTCACTAAGTTAGGATCGTGCCAAATTTGGTTATTCTAGCTTTTATCGTTTAGGAGGAGTTCCATGAACAAACACACAATCCAACAAACAGCCTTCAAAATATACTATAGTAGATAATGCCATCCTGAAAATTTTATCAAATTTGGTTCAGTTGTTTGTGAGATTTTAAGCTTCAAAAAGCATTACACACAACTTTTGCTAAGGCTTTTATTTATATGATAAGAAAAGTGCATTTGTTTACAGTGCCCTAAGAGCAAGCAATGGCAAAGAGAAGTAAGACTGCAAGACATTTAACACATTCGCTGCCTTTGAGATATTGTTGATCTTTACCTGGGAGCCAAATTTACATTTTAGAAATTCTTATTATAAATAATATCAAAACAGCAACAATATTGTGGTTTTTTCGAAATTAACATTATAACATAAAAATATTATATTAAATTTTGACGCATATGTGCATCAGCGACACCTGGGATATGACCACAATGTTTTATGTTGCTGAAAGAGCTTTGTATGAAGATAGTCAGGTTCTATCCAAACATTCTTTTACCAAATCTTATTGAACACGACCTGCAGAGAATGAAGAAATAATTTTAAAAATCCCCGATCTTCTCACACAATCACAATTTCCAGCTGGTTGAACTCATACCAACCCAACCCAGCGAAGAGTAATAAAAGTATTCCTATGCCTTTTCCCTCTTCTTATTTAGAGAGGGTTTGGTGTTTCCTCAAAGTATTTTGACCCCTTTGCAGTCGTCACTTTAAAACCCGTGGCACCGCTTTACAGAGAGAAAGCGCCCCAAAGAACCCTATCTCTCTGTCCCTAGGACATTGTCAACCGAACCCGACCCAACCAACTAGCAAAAAGTAAGAAAAGTATTCCCATGCCTTTTCCCTCTGCTAATTTAGAGAGGGTTCGGTGTTTTCATACTCTTGCAATCGTCACTTTACAACCCGCGGCACTGCTTTACACAGAGAAATCACCCCAAAGAACCCACTCTCTCTGTCCCTAGGACAATTTCTTTGCCGTCATAAAGCCAGTTCACGTAGGAGCAGTCTGTTTCAGCTTCTTATATATTTTAGAATTTGCAAAACAATATATATAAATTTAACTATTATGTCAGCACTTGTAAAATGAGTAAAAATAATGGAAACTTTTTGTCTTCATAATGAATTTATTTTGCAATTTTGAAATGCTTGTCAATTATAGATATAAATTTTACATTTAACAGTTGCATATTCATTTAATTAGAACCTATATTGTTTATATTTACAGTTAGTTTAACAGTTACAATTACAATTATATTTACAAATACAACATCAACAACAATATGTATAACTTAACATATACAATTCCATTCTAAATATCATTAAACATTTACATTTCAAATTAAATTAGCAATTCGATATACTTATACGTTTACAACTAATTTTACAATTAAAAACATGAAAATTTAGTGATATTTTAATTTTCATTTCCTTTTTCCATGGTACTCAGAAAAGCATTCTATGCTAAACACGGGAGTTTCAGAGCAATCTGGGCAAAAATAATTAGTGACTTTTCTGAGATTTCGTTTTAGGCAATTTTGGCACCGCCTTCGTAAAACCTTCCCCTTTTCATTTATTTGAAATGCATTCGGAAAATGATCAGCATATTTTCCTGGTCGGCTTTTTTGTGTTTGCTCAAAACTTGACACTTTTATTAAATCACTAATCACTGCCTCCTGGAAGCTATAAAAATCCATCTTGGACTTTTTGCTAAACATATTGTACAAATGAAATGCATTCAGCAACATCATCTGAAAGACATGGATACCTAGCTTTTTGTACCATCTCAGGGTTTTCCTTTCACAGGGATAGTAGGCCATCATCTGGTCATGCTTATCGATGCCGCTCATAAATTTATTGTATTTTTCAACAACCATTGACTTCACCTTTTTCACCCCCCTTCTGTTAGTCACTCAACAATTTTCCATTAAATTCTGTTGAGATCATAAGGACGTCCCTTTTATCTTTCCACTTTAGTACACACACATTTTTTTTGTTATGCCGCTCAATGATTTGTCCTTTCTTCAACTTCGCGTTCACAACTTCAGGTGGGTTACTTTTCCTATTCCCCCTCAGAGTGCCTGTGCAATAGGTTTTTCTCTCTAGTAATTCTTCTGCCAGATCAACACTATTATAGTAATTGTCCATAAACAATGAATGTCCTACATTGCGATGCTCTTGAAGCAAAGCATGGACAACTTTATTTACATAGCCTTTACCTCCCAGATCATGATCATCTTTACCGGAATAAACAATAAATTTTTGCACAAGTCCACTAGGTTCCGTTACCATATATACCGTATCTGCCCGAATACAAGCCGATGTTTTTGTCAAAATCTATCATGAAAAAATCACCCCTCAGCTTAAATGCGAGTCCAAGGAAAATTTGGGTTATGGTTAAATCTCAAAGTCTCTTATTGCCTTTGCGTTCAAATGATAGTACTATATTTTTCGTAATGTAAATATTTGACCTACGATGAATATATATAAAAATATCATGGCGAGATCGCTTGTGTAAATTGACGATTACGCAAAATGCGTTGACAGCTTTGAATGCTAAACTGTTTGAATTTCGGTAAAACTTTACATGGAACGTGTATAATTATAAAAATGCAGTTTCTTAAGGCAATGTATATGCTAATGTCATTGGAAATAGACATGGATGAAAAAATATCTTGGCGAGATCGCTTGTGTAAATTGACGATTACGCAAAATGCGTTGACGGCTTTGAATGCTCAACTGTTTGAATTTCGGTAAAACTTTACATGGAACGTGTATAATTATAAAAATGCAGTTTCTTAAGTCAATGTATATGCTAATTTCATTGGAAATAGACTTGAATGAAAAAATATCTTGGCGAGATAGCTTGCATAAATTGACGATTATGCAAAATGCGTTGACGGCTTTGAATGCTCAACTGTTCGAATTTTGGTAAAACTTTACATGGAACGTGTATAATTATAAAAATTCAGTTTCTTAAGGCAATGTAAATGCTAATTTCATTGGAAATGGACTTGGATGAAAAATTTCTTGGCGAGATCGCTGTTACTATATTTGACCTTTTGTGAAAATGAAGATGAATGAAATTATTGTCACTGAATGTGGAACATTATTCAACAACGCAAAATTATTAATTGAAGTAATATTTCAAAATGTCAACAACTAAACCATTTCCCACACATTTCTTCGATCTCGAATAATGTATTCTAAGATGTGCATGAATGCCTGGCACACTTCAGCATAAAATCTATGAAATTTACGTTTTTGCCAAAAAATTGTGAAGTTTTTGGGGGGTCGGCTTAAATCCGGGGTTGGCTTCTATTCGGGCAGATACGGTAACTTTATTCCATACTTATGCTTTTTCCCTTTCAAATATTGCTGGAAATGTAATCGTCCACAAGATCATTGACTCATCAATGGACAGTTCTCTCGAAGGTTTATAGATATTATCCATGGTTCTGTTAAATATATCCATTAGTGGTTTCACTTTATGGAGTCGTGAAGATGTTGGTGGATCATGTTCCTTAGGATCTTTTGAGAAGTAAAGGGATCTCATAATCAATAAAAACCTATTACGGGCCATAAAACTACGAAAACATGGAAGACTATATAGAGGTCCAGTCTTCCAGTAATCCTGCAACCGACTAATTTGAATATCCCATGTGAAACAAAAGACCGTGAAAAATTTTAAACTCATCAACATCTAAGGTTTTCCATTTAGATATTCTCGATTGAGGGGAAACTAATCCTGAAAGAATCCTTTGAGCATTCTCATTAGTTTCTTCCACTATTGGAGAATAAAATTCGTTATTGGCTAACAAATTAAAGAAATCTATTGGCTTCTCAATCGAAAGTGATATTTTCATACCAGAATTACCAGCAAATGGAATTTTCACAGCATTCAATGGAGGTTGGGATATCCATTTTGGCCGGACATCAGCATCTTCTGGAGGATCACCAATATCGAAATCCTCTGCATCGGTATTAGAATTTTCGGAGTCAGTCCCGGTTAAATTCACTCCGAAATCCTTATATTCATTAGAATCTGTATTCTCTAGAATTTCCAATACGTCTTCTTCTTCAACAGTTTCAATTCCCCTCTTTTTTCTTGAACCTTCTACAATGGAAGGTCCAGGTTGATTTTCAGCCATGGCTAAAACAGCATTTCAAAATATTTCGACTTCTTATTACTCATTAAAAAAAATCACAATATTTGATAATTTTCTAATTTATAAAATATAAAAACAGGACAAAAAAACCGGAAAAACTTACAGAAAAATAAATGTCGAAATTCAATTCATCATAAATTTCTTGAAGAAACAATTCTAAAAAAAGAGAAAATATACGCTATTTAAACAGAAATAAAAAAGCAGCGAAAATGTCATTAAAATATCGTAAAGAAATATTACTTACATTTCAAATATCTCTTACAGCCCACTAACAAAACCAGGATAAAAATCTACGAAAAGAAAAAACCAATGCTGCTCTGCTTAGGTCAAAACCTTCACTGAGTGCCTCCTGCAAGCACCAGCCCCTCCCCCAAGCACTACGGTTGCAGCACTAAAGGAAATCCGCTCCCAGGAGGGATGCACATGTACGTCGTCGGCCTGCCTGGAATGGACGTCTTGACACACTGGTGCATCAGAGGCACAGAACGTGTTAAAGATGAATCATTCATCATTTGATAAGAATTATCCACTGGGTTAACAGCTTAGGAAAAAGACGGTGATTTGAAACCTAAATTAACAGAGCAGCAATCTATATTTACCAAACCAGCTTTAAAGTCTAAAAATGTAAAGTTAGCTCCTTTTAAAATGCCCCATTTATTGTCATTGAAGAAAAAGCAGTATGAAGATAGGCATTCATGAAGCATTCATTACAAATGGTGAGAAACTTTTGATAGATTTTCAAATAAAGAAGAAATAATGTCAGCAATAAAAAGTTTGCAACTTTCAAAAGGCACAATTACTAGAATAGTGGCTGATATATCACATAATATGAGAGTTCTAATTCAGACATCTGAAAATGTGAGTAGTAACCCATTCATTGTGATGAAAGTATTTACCTTTCATACAAAAATGTCAACAGAGAATTACTCTTGTAGACAAAATATTCATCTGCATAACACAAGAAACAAGCATTGTCTGGATGCTCCACATTGCAGATTGAACAAGACTATCTAGTAATAATATTTTGGAGATGAGAATGTTTAATGTGCCCATGACATGGCAGTGTCTAAATTTATGATGAAACTAGCATCTTGGCTATTCACTAGGCCTTTTTATAGTGTGAATGAATTCTTTGATTAGCCATATCATGACCTAAGCCTTAGTCTCGGTTAAATTGTCTGTATATTTAATGAGGTCTATTGCATTGTAAGGTGATTAATGACTAATAAATATTATTATTGTTATTATAAGGCAGCCATTTTGTGCATGTAATGAATTATGATGGTTATAGTTGTGTGTGGGTTTTCTGTAAATGCTGAATTCTATTTTAGTGATCAGCCTACTGAGGATGGAATCATTGATTCCAAAATGTACATTTAGGCATTTTTTAGATAGAAGTACTTGTGTGAGATTTTTGACTTTGTGTATTTGTGTGTGTGTGAACAAAAGAGTCCCTGGCATTTAAATAATTCCTCCTAAACCTGGAGTGTGTGAGATTGTATGTTTGGTCCCTGGTGTGGAGTAAATTCCCCTAACCTAAACACTAAACTACTTTCCTTTTTAAATAATTTTTATGGTTATTAGGAGGGTTCTCCAATCATAATCATTTCTATTATATTGCCGTCCATTTTAAGAAAATCAGAAATGGTAGTGTTACTGATTTCTAATTCATGTGGGAATTTTATTCTGGAATATGGACTGTTTAAATCTTGTAGTAAGACTTCTAAATTGTGTGATGACGTGTCAAAAAATATCTAATCTACGTTGACTTAAATATTTGAATCTTTTTAAACTCTTCCTTGCCGAAAATGGGGATTATGAGAGAGGTACAACCAAACTTGCTTTTTGGAGACTAGTTTTTTATGTAATGATAGAGCCCAGAACAATTATAGTGTACCACTGTTGAGAATTATTCTGCAGAAAATAAGATTTTTATAATTTTTCAGATAATGGCTTCCCCATATGTGGAGCAGGCAGTTTATCATGTACTAGGAACATCTCAGGTTGGGTTTATTATTTAATAAATTTAAATTAATTTATCATTATAAACAATATCAACTGTTAATGATAATGTTTTTCAGAGCATCTGCAGAATCTAGAAATTACTGAAGCTATGAAATCCATAAGCAATCAAGAAACCAATGGAGTTGGTTGTAATTGTCTGCCTGCTTGTACTGAATTAAACTATGATGCTGAAACGTCTATGGGAACATTTGATGCGGAAAAGATATATAAAGAGTTTAACGTGACTGACGGTAAATTTGTTGGGTAATTCATCATTCAATTCACTTTATAATCTTAACTTATATGTATACAAAAATTTATAAACTGATGGCCATTGTAGAGAGACGGTCAGCTAGACCACCTCCCAATGGTAAATTCACAGGTTAAAATCCTGTTGACTTCATAGTTGTACAGGTATCCCTTACCATCCGTGGTTTTGCTGTAGGCAGTTTTGCTTATTCACTGTTTGTCAGTGAGTCTACTAGTTACTAGTTTTGCTTTTTTTGTAATTTTTTTGATATGTTGAATTCAAATATTCTAGGACTTTCAATTCTAAAATGATGGAGTAAGACAGTAAGAATGCCAAAAGATATTCTTTCCATATATGCATATGGGAGTCATCCTTGCGGAAAGAGACAGGGATGTGTAGAAAATATCCCGAATTGTTTATGATAACAATAAAATAATATTTTTCCGAAAACTTCTGAAGCAAATACAGAGACTGCAGGTTTGGTGAGGAATAGCCTGGGAGTACCTCGTGGTAGTGGCAATAAAAAAGGGTGGGCAAAATACCTCAGTCATAGCAACCAGCCTCGCAAAGACATACTTGAAAACTTTACATACAACTCCACTCTTACAGCCTATGGACCAAAGGGTCATTGCGACCTTCAAATCATATTATATGCAACTAACTTTCAACCATATTTTAGAACAAATGGATACCAATTCATTCATCTCTATTCGTGAATGTTGGAATTAATTCAACATTTGAACAGCCACTGGTATCATAAGAGGAAATTTTGATATAATCAAGGATGAATGCTTGCGGGCAAAAGCTTTTGCCTGAAGCTGTAGTGGAGGTTGATCCATCCATGGAAAGGAGCATGAATTACAAGAAGATAACTGACTCTGCAATACCTCTCTATGAAGAAATTTATAAAAAATTAAAAACAAAAGGGTGAGATCAAATAATTGCTGAAGTTAAGTTCCTCCTCATCTACCATCTCCAACTATCTCCTATCTGAATCATCAACATACCTCCTGCTACATAATCTGAGTTGCCATCTCTCCGGGTTTGACCTGAAGTCTCTGGGTTAAGGATATAATTCTCCCGGCCAATAACATATGAAGTAGTGTGGAATATATCAATAAATAAATATGTTCTTCACATTTGTATGAATACTAATTAACTACTGCGTATTAAACACTTAAATATAAAAAAAGCATACTTTTCCTCCTTCGCCTATGAGAATCTCTGGGCCAAATTATGAAATCTCCTCCTGGTTAGATTATAAATTCTCCAGATCATTGATGAATTTGAGGTGGCAACCCTGTACATAATTCATGTTAATTAAATTTTCTCTCTTTTCTTAGCTTTTATCTATTTCCACGCTTGCGTATCTTTTCATTTTCTTAAGTTCACTGTTTGTTTCTATGTTTTATGATCGTAAAACAATTACACTTGAGTTCATTCTTGTGGATCTGGAAACCAAACCCTATTTTCTCCATTACTTTATGGATTTGCCATTTGTGGGCTCTCCAGGAACGTAACCCCTGTGAATGGCAAGGGATACTTGTATTTGTTTTCCTCATTGTTATCATTTTTATACTACTTGTAAAAGGCCATAAAGTGCTGCTTGTGAGCTTGTTAAAAATACATAAAATTAATAAATAAAAATATCTGTTTCAGGAGAAGTATAGTGAAATTGTCCATATTTTTTAAAGAATGGCAATTTATTACAAGTCGTCGTAGTGAACTATATGGACAAACAGATTTCTTAGGTAAGACTAACTTCTAGTTATTGTAGTTCCATTATAACATGATTTTAAAATAGGATCACTGATAATGTTTTTATTTTCAGCAAACTGCGGTGGACTCCTGGGTCTCTGTATGGGATTCAGCATCCTAAGCTTAGTGGAAATAGCATACTTTTTCACTTTGCGCTTGTTTTATGATTTAAAAGGTCAGAAAATCAAAAATAAAGCTATGCACAGGACTGGGTCTATAGGCACTAAGCAACACTAAAATGATACAAATGAATTAATGAAATAAAAAAATAATCTCTTACACTAAACAATTATAAGTTACAAACATCCCATAAAATTTTAAGATAAGAATTCACTTCGTTAATGATGCAAATTACAATTTAAAGTTTAAGACACATCCATAAAAATTAAGGTTATTTTGGAGTTTTAAAAATTCTTTACTAATAAAAACATGTTTGGATAAGGTCATAAGATTCCTCAGTAATATAAAACAAACAGTAAGTTAATTATTGCTTGAAAAGTATCTATTAGTCGAATAATTTTGAGCATATGCAGGTGGTCCTCAGACTTATATCAGGTTATGTCCCTAGAAAAGGTGCCTTAAGTCGAAACGACATAAGTCAAGACCGATTTTACCATAGAAAAGTGATATAATAAGGGATTACGTTCCAGACCAATGATCCCTTATGAAACTTTTTATAGATGTGAATACAGATAGACAGCAAGTTTAATCAACTACCAATCATATATAAAGTACGATAGTAGTGTTACAATTGGTGTTCAGAAAGTTCTTCCTAATATTTGCACTAAATATAAGGGATTACTTTTGGGAAATCTTAGGACTGCGTGATGTCTTTTGGAAGAATGCATATCCAGGGAAATTTTAGATGTCCTCTTCTTCTTCTCTTTGTAAATTTCCCTAAGCAAGCATAGGCCTTGGATAACATGATGTTGTACCTGATGCTATGCTCCATGTTAGGATCCTTTTTCTCAAAAATTGCCATTGCAGCTTCCAAATGTTCAAAGGCTTAACAGCTTGGTTGTATTAGCCGATTGTAAAAGACTCTCTTTAATTGCTCCTCAAGAATAAAAAGGTCTTCATTGGTGTGTTCATGGGAGAGTGAGAGGCAAGTAATTCCTGAACATCACCCTCTTCAAATTCTAGCTTCAGCTGGGCAGCTATCTCCACAAAGACATATGTGCGGGTCCTACTGTTGTAAGTACTAATATGGGTGGCAATAGGCAACTACCATAAATGTGGATTGATGTAAGTTGAACCAATGTAAGTCGAGGACCACCTGTAACATATTAACTCCTATATAAGCTGCACTTCATTCCTAATTTTTCATCACCAGAATGAGGACGCACCCTATATGCAAGGAGAAGACTCAGGAAAATCCAAAAAATGAGATAATCGTTAAAATTCACTAATAATTATCTAAATAGCTAGGTGATTCAATGCACAGGAGTTGACTTATAAAAATATTACATAATCACTGCAGCAAATAATAAAGGAGAAGGAATATTATTACTATGGACAGAGTTACAAACATCAGATTTTGCAGGCAATTGCAGTGATTGCGGTTCGAGCGTTGGCCTTTCATGCATCGGTCCAAGATTCAGATCTGGCAGAGGTGAGATTTTCAATCTGGGATCACCTACTTGTGTGGTTTGAGAATAGGCAAGTCAGTGCTGAGTCCTTCGGAAGGGATGTTAAACAGTTGGTCCCCTGGCTGCTCTTCAAAAAGAATAGGCTAATTCCAGCACCAGGTTCCCCTCCTACCATCTGTATGTCTGGCTTGGAAGTATCAAGGACTTTAATAGTCCAAGAGGTTGATTTGCTTAAAACACATACATGGAGGCAATCACTATGGTAATGCCAGAGGCCTGCGAGAAAAATGCTCTAGTCTGATGGATATCATCATAGATTAGCTTCATATTCTGATAATTCTATTGTGAGAAACATTTTGGTAGAGTTTCATTTAATTAGAAAGTCATTGAGAGTTTTCGTCGCTTTGCACGTGCAACATATTTGAGGAAAAAGCTTCACATTCCGAGATTTTTGGTAGTATTGTCCTTTTATCACACAAAATGAATATATTGCTGACCGGTTGCAAATAATTCACCAGAAGACTTTTTATTGTAAATAATAACAATAATATTTCTACAGAATGAACACAAGTACATATTTGAAGTTGTTTGTACTGCATAGAAAAGCTTGCTCTGCACAGAAAAGTCGTGAGAATTTGAAAAGTGTTCATATATAAATTTTAAGTGAAATATCTTAGCAGCATTTAAACCTTCATAGTATAAGGTGCAGTTTGATATTAGAACATATTTTTGTGACAAAAACGGCATCTTATGCATCAATAAATACACTATTGAAATTTTTAATGTCAGAGAATTAATAAATATAATTTAAGATTTATGGATGGATTGAAATAATGATACAGAGTTCTATATGACAAAAATTATTATCAATATATGTATAGGAAAATGTGGCATATACTTTATAGCTGGCATGATTCCTTGCGGGGTGCCTTATGTTAATAAAATTTTGGAGCCCTCAGATTACTGTTAAAGGAAACTGTTCAAACTTATGATATTGTGATATATGATGTTACTGAATGTGCTGTAAAGTTTAGCATTAATTTTAGTGACATATTATTAAATTAAAAATTGGTACAACATACACTACAAACTTTCTCATATAATAATGCATCGTTTAGTTATATTTAGAAAATGAAAATCGTATCAGCAGCTTTTCAGAAAATCCAATTTTGTTCAAGTTGCCCAAGAATAAACTAGCATTATATTCATTCATTGAGAAAAATGAAATATGTAGTACTTGCAGATTTTCCCGTTGAATTTCAACGGATTTAGTGAAACTACTACAGCACAACATACAAACTCTTTAAAATACCTATATAGTAGATACTTTTAAAGTTACAATTAGCTTTTCTTAACAATTAATCATATTTGCTTGTAACAATCTGTTTCCGAACATATTGCATTCAAATATAACGATAATTGTATTTCCTATCATATATATCACTTTCGCCAAATCCAGCTTCATTTCTTGTGTAATTATGCCTATGAGATGTTTACATTTATTTCTTGTAAGCAAGAAACCCGTGAAAAAGCAACGTACAGTTGTCCATGATTAAACACTGACTGATAAATGTACACCAGATATGTGAGCTTATTGAGGTTAATAAACATTATAATGTAGAATATAATTATTTTACTTACAAAAAATGTAAGATTCCAGTATTCAATAGACGAAAGAAGGTTCAATTACTTTCATCAATCGGTATAAATGCTCCTGAATAATAATCAGTATCTATTTACGTTGCTATCCATAAACATCGATCATTTCGTTGCTTAAACAAAAGTGCGAATCGAATAACACTAAACTTTCATCTATTTGTAAGCTTCATTGAAGCTAACTGAATCGGAGATAACAATGACAGCCGCCTTGGCAACGCCCGGAAAGAGTACGAAAAATCCACAAAATTTCGAATCAAACAGCATATTTCTGAAAACTTCGACCGTGCAACATATAAATTTTGCAGGAATAAGATAGTATAGAGCTTTATTCGTCGAATAAAGCAAAAACGAAAAAAATCGGTCCATATTTACGTATTTTAATGCTTGAAGGAAGAATATCATGCAAGTCAAGAAATGGATTCATACGTGTTATCTTATGGAAAAATGTTAATCCCCTATATTGGTAGCACTGATTAATCCTGGTTGACCAAACCTTGACCATTCACTAAGTTAGGATCGTGCCAAATTTGGTTATTCTAGCTTTTATCGTTTAGGAGGAATTCCATGTACAAACACACGCTTCAAAGTATATTATAGATTACTGCAGAAGTATACTCAAGTAACTGTACAAAATTTGATCAAGATCGTTCGAACCGTTTTTGAGAAAATCAAATTATTGTTCAAGTTGCCTAGAATAAACTAGCCTATAATCTTTTTTTGAGAAATATGAACCATTTGGTATTATTGAAGATGTAAACTCAAGTAACGGTACGAAATTTGATCAAAATCGTTAGAGCCGTTTTTGAGAAAATAAAAATGTTAAAAATGCATAGAATGAACTTCCCTTAATTATTGAGCAATGTCAACCATTTCTTCGTAGCTTCTACTCTGTATGTTAAAATGCCTAAGTATGAGATTTCATTCATTTTTGCTCTACCGTTTAGGCTCCAGAGCCAATAACAAACAGACAGACAGCATTGCAAAAACCACTTTTTCGGACTCGGGTGCACCTAAAACGCATATTTCCATCAAAATCTCGAGTTCGAATTTTTTTGCTATAACAATACTTTCTCAATATGCTTCATATATGAGAAAGTAAAAAGTATGTAGATACGGCATATTGTTTCAATTAATATACATAAGTGAAATAAAGGAAAATAATTTACACGATTATAATAGCTGTGAGCACCTGGCTTTTAACAATGCCCTTTTACTGATAATTCCATGCAAATCATGCTTTGATTTCTTCCCTTTTGATTGACATTACTGCAAGTGGAGATAGTCTTTCTTTGCACATAAACAAATGTTTAGTTTGCTGATAGAACAACAAAGCTTACTGTAACTGGAATAGTGTAAAATAGGTATAGAGCAATTGTTATATTAGGAAAACATTCCAGTACCTATTTTTTCTGATAAAATCCAGTAATCATAAGAATTAATTCACTAACATTACTTTTCTGTAAAATCTTCTTCATTAAAAAGTTTTCTTCTTGTAATTCATCTAAATTCTCTCTCATACAAACATCCATTACGGTCTGAGATGCCAATTCACTTATTTGAAGTTATGACCCCTTGCTTTGATACATTAATCTATAACTCTTCAAGCAGCAGAAAATCACTCTGATAGTTGGCTGAGCATGGCATTAAGTAAAGGATTTTCGAAATATATATTTTAATTGTAATCAGCATTAGAATGAATGTCATCATGACAGACCTCTTATAAGATTTTCTTTTGTCGATGAATTTTCATAGATGAAAATTCAGAACTTACTCCAAAGTCTAATGCTATTTGTTTTGTTCTACCATTATAACATTTTTCATGAATATTGAAAAGTTCCCACTCAAAATCTCCATGTAGATTCTTTCTTTTCTGGCAATTTTTTTTACAAATTGCTTTGTCTGTCTGTCCATCCATCCAACTGTGCAGATGATATCTCTGAAACAGTTCAACCTAGAGAAACCAAATTTTCAGGATCTACATATGAGATCTCATTGTGGCAAGAATTTGGTGTATCTGGGATCAGCTGCTGGGGGTTAACTTTGCTCCATAAGAAAGGCATGTAAATCGGTGATGAGGTTTATATATTTGCTTTTTTAAATTATTTCCCATCCAGATTCGAACTCAGGACTTGAAGTGTTGGAAAGTTTAGAAATTGTATTTCGTATTTTTAAAGATGAAATTAAAATCCCTGTAGCTTTAGCAAAAATTTTTAGTTTTTTCGAAAAGAAATGTTTTTTTCTGAGTCTCAACAATCAACTACCATGGCATCAAACTCAATTCTTTTATATGGGTAAGCTTTTAATGGGAAACAGAGGGCTATATCATAATGTCATTAATATTAAACAACAACCAACGGAAGAAATTAATTTTTTTGTAAAAATATCTTATAATATCTGCTTTCACAGAACTTTCTCAACTTGTTTAATTTTCCATTTACCAAGCCTAAACTTGGATCTACATTCAGCATTTTCTTAAAATTTGTAAGGCAGATGATGTGAGATAAATAGCATACCATGCAACCATTTCTGGAGCCTCACTGCAGAAACAACAGAATTGAATCTCTCCAACTTTTTAACAATTGCACCTTGAGGTTGCTACCCTTAGTTTGCCACGATGGTTTCAAAATATTCATTAATTTTATTCCAATATAATTTGGCTCTTATTTTGCTTCTCATGCTAAGAAAGCATTGCAATTTTGTTGCTAAAAAACCTTGCAAAACCAGGAATTCTTTTATGTTTAAACAAGAAGCAGATTCTCAATGACAATGTTAAATAAATATGTAAATATAATAAATTGGAAATAGTATCTAACAAATTAATATTGTAAAAATTATTTTATTTCTATAGATATGATTACTAGAATCAATTTGTTTTTCTTATCATGGGTAAGTAAAACTTAGAAATGTATGTAAAATGCTTTCAATCTTCAGCAAAAAATTTATCATATCAACTCAAATGGTTTCACCAGGATGAGGATGAAATGTTGATATAAAACGTTATTTTCTGTTAAAAAGTTTTGTTTTGAGATAGCATGATTAAAAATTTAGGGATGTGTGAACACCAAATTTTCAACTCGAGTTTGAGACGAACACTGTTGAAAAATTAAAAATTTGAGCCGAGTTTGAGCCTATTTAAAAAATATATATTTAACCATTGGTATTGGGTAACATAAAACCATTTACAAAGCTTTTTTTCATTTAATATCTATTCTTAATTTTTATTAATTCTTAACAAAGAATACAAACTTAGAATTGAAATATTAAACCTGATGGATCATAAGATATGTTTATAAATCTATTGCTATAAATAGATGGAAGATCACTGGTAGAGCTTTTACTCATCTCAAGCCAATTTTTTATTTCAAATTTTTATATTTTGCTGATGATGCAGGAATTAAAAGTCCTTATAAACTGGGCAGGTTAGTGTATCATGTACAGAAGTTATCTAAACCTAGAAGTTGAAGCAGGAAATAACAATAACTTATATAATCATCTTTATCAGCTTTTAAAATTTTCAGTTTGATGATAAAATAATTTTTAATTAATTGATATACATTTTGGAAGAATCCATTAAGGACTGCATTGACATATATTATATATTTTGAAGTGTTTGTGCAAAATAAAGTATTATTTCCCAATTATTCACAGATAGCAAATTTTGCATAAACAATCCTGCCTCTTAAATTACCTAGCTGAATTCACTACTTTGACAAAAAAATATGCTGGGTGAAAGTTTTAAATAATTATTTTTATCCACCATCTTGAGTTTTTTATCTCATATTAGAAATGGCGCTTCAATCGCAAGCATTCATATTTGTTTTGTTATTTAATTTAAGAAATTGCTGAAGGAATGAAGTGATACCCAGCATTCAATATTTTATGAGAAAATGGAATGTCGTGAACTGGGAAATCATTGTCTAACCAAGCCAGCAAACTAAGGGTAATGGTTTGGGAGAGATTTACAGGCAATCGTGGACAGACAAATTAAAACCAACACCTCAAGAAAAAGAGAAAAGCGAAAGAGCTTTTCAATGATCTCACCTTGAAGTGGAGTGGGAGAGAGAGTAAGGGAAGAGACGGTATCGGAGGTTTTGAGATTACTGTAATTTTTCGATTATAATACGTTCCATATATATGCACCCATGTTTTTACAAGTGAAATATGAAAATTGTCTTATCATCATGTGTAATATGCAACTCATTTCTTGCAAAAAGATCACTGTAATTTTTCACTTGGTTATTAGCAGTATAGAGACAGTTCTCGCCTTGCCGCCAAGTGAGATTTGTGCGAGAGTGTTTACAAAAACTTTATGTCTATATAGTTTTGAATCTCACTTTAAAGATCGATACAATGTATAAAAACATGTCTCCATGTCACATTGTGTAATAATCTGGTCAGTTGGAATAACAGTTCTTGCCTTGCCGCCGAGCAAGATAGTTTATGTGAATATCACATCTAGATCAGACTCTGTCTTCATACAATCTGGTCAAGGTATGTAAAATAATATTTGTTGCTTGAAACTTGCATTGATTTTATCTTAAAAAGTGTGGCTATAAAAAGCGTTGCCTCTCTGAAGACGACATCATATGGGATGATGATTTCGCAGAAGTGAGGATGAAGATGACGTTCTCGGCGACACCATTTACGTAGACAATGAGAGAGAACGCAAAATCGCCGACAAACTACTTGAGGACAGCAATAATGAATTCAGAGGCTAAGATTTGGACAGCTAAAAGTAAATAAATAATTGCTCTTATTTTTGTTTGAAAAACGATATTTAAAGGAATGTTATCAAAATGCATTGAAATGTATGATTTATTGGTAAAAATATCTCCGAAAATATAGATTATTTCCTTACTAAAAAAAGTTGTATGGGCTTGTTACCATCTAAATATAAGCACTCTTCTTACAGAGGAGGATATACGATATAGGATACTAGTGAACGTGTGCTTGCATTCTGCAAGCATTTTCTCTCACCTTAAAGTAAAAATAAAAGCCTAAAAATTACTTTCAATGCATAAGTTCGCATCTCGGCTCTGAATTACGTGTTTTCCTGTTTCGAAAATATTGGGGTAAAAACAACCACTAAAATTTATAATTATAATACATTTATAGGTTTTTAGCATTTTTTAGAAATACCTCACATTTATGCAAAATTTCATGTATATAGCTCCTCTAGAAGTGCATTTATATGAATTTCATTGTTTAAATTTTATTAATTTTTAACAGCCACAGCAATAAATATTTCTAAAATTTTCAATGTTATTTACCACCGGGACATTATTTCCTAACCCTGTTAAAATTTTCAGCTTCCTGGATCTACAGAAAGTACATAAACATTAGTGAATTTGTTAAACATTTGAGAATTTATTACGGCCTAACGAATAAAAATTTTCAAATTTCTATATTCCTGTTTTCATTATTTGGCGAATTCTACAGGTAGAAAAAATTTCAGCTTGATAGCGCATTTAGAAATACCTAAACCATGAAATGTTAGTAAAATGGTTTATAATTTTTACCGGCCAAAATAATGCACATTGTTGCAATTTTGCAATTTTTCCTGATTATTTTTTTTTATTCACCTCTGTATTAAATTCCAGCTCTCCAACTATTATAGTTTGGGCCAGACATTAGTATCCTCCTATATATATCCTATATCGTATATCCTCTGTAAGAAGAGTCGATATAGAATGATTCGAACCTGCGACCCTAGAGTTGGGTGTCACACACGCAATCTGTCATCTACTGGGGATGGCAAAAATGCAACATAAAATAACTTCCATACTCAGGGTTGCCTGGGACCTGCTCCCTTGTGTCAGATTGTCACAACAATGTAATACATTCTTACATATGCTCCAATTCAGCCCACATTGTAGACAATTTATGCCTTCGTAATATTCCTTGAAAAAGGAGCTACATATCAGTTCTGCTCTGAGATCTGTGTAAGTGACACCTAGTGTGGAAAGTGCATTTGTGATGGTGCTTTTTGCTAAAAATCAGGTTGTATTTGTCATCTACAGTGAGTGTTGTGTTTTGTGATTGTTTTACTGTAATCAACAATAAATATCCAACATAAATATCGGAGGTATGCACTTTAAGTAATTTGAGTTAAATAATATTTTATATTTTCTAGTTAGGTTGTAAACTCTTTAATTTTGAAAAGGTACACGGATATTTGATAGAAATTAAAAGCCTGCAGGAGTGGGTTTGTGTGAATAAGATAAGTGTTATCTTTGCAGCCCTCCAATCTCTATTTTAAATATTAGCTTGAAAGAAGAAAAGTACTCATATACGTATTTAACTAAACATTTTTTGGTTGGAAAAATATCAACACTAGTTAATTTCAGTAAGTAGGTAAGGTAATTTTTAGACGTATTTATTATCTGGTATATAAATGACATGAATAAAATATTATTTGCGGATATTTTTCCAACCAAAAAATGTTTAGTTAAATACGTATATGAGTACTTTTCTTCTTTCAAGCTAATATTTAAAATAGAGATTGGAGGGCTGCAAAGATAACACTTATCTTATTCACACAAACCCACTCCTGCAGGCTTTTAATTTCATGGTCAGAACCCCTCGAATTTAAAATTAACCTCTACATGTGGCAGGCATAAATAAAGTAAAAATTAAGAAATAAAGCAGGAAAACTAAGCACAAAGTTTTCTGTTATCATATATGTCAATTTTATACAGATTCAAAAACCTACCACACGAAAAAAAATTTGATGTGACCATCACATGACTTTCTCCATATTTGGGATATAGATATTTAAATTATTATGAATAGTATTCTAATGCAAAATTATTATTTCATATCGTAAAAGAATGCAGTCATCCTTATTGCCGGAAATTAGGTATATTTTGAATGTCTACAGAATTCACCGCTACATGGTGGTGGCGCTGTATACTAGAAGTAACAAAATATCTCAGAAATGTATGATTCTACGAAAATTTGTTTCAAACAAAACGTAGAAGAAATATTATTCTATACAAGTTTGGTCCTTACAAAGATTACAAATAACATATTTAAGGAGATATTTGACGGAAACCAAAAAAACGGTTATTTATAAATAACTCCTAAACAATAACTGCTATAGATAATTGTTTCAAATGAAAGTTGTAGGAAATTACATTCTCTATAACTTTTGTATAGAATTGTATATACAATAATGATGTTTTAACGAAGAAATATCGCAAAAACCGAATCTGGTTTCGAATAAACCTCGACTTCCGGTTAACCGGTATTGTCCAAAAAATAATCAGTTCTTTGTGCTCATGCTAACGTGCTATATAAGAAGTTTGGTAACGAAACGGCAGTACTTTTTGAGTTAGAGCGCCAGAAATCACACACACACACAGACATTGCGAAAATAGTCTAAACGTATTCTAGGGACCTCAAAACGTGTATTTCCATTGAAATCTCGAAGTCGATTTTTTTCGTGATCACAATACTTTCTCTATACTACGTATGGAGAAAGTAAAAAGAATGAAAGCCTGCACGTCGAGAAATTGAGTTTTGCGTGCTAATTTTTGCGAAATGTCTTCCTTGGATTCAGGGCCGGCATGATATCTTAGGGGGGCCCTATGCAAGCACGATTTCGGGGGCCCCTCTTCTTTTTCTGCAATGTTCCAACAATGGATAATGAGCTAGCGGCGATACGCTGTACTTTAGCTAGAATCGGTACTCTATAACAGGGGTGGCCAAACCGCGGCCCGCGAGGCACATGCAGCTCTTTTAATTTAGTTTGCAGATCTTTTAAATTCACACTAGTAGGGCAGCCCCGGATCTCCGATCCTAAACGCGATTTAAATAAACTGAAAGTTTAGTGAAATAATTTTGATTGAATAATTAATGAAATAAATGAAATGCAAATAATCTAAATAGTTCGGCCCTAGGTTAGGTTTTCTTTGTTCCCTATTCATTTGACGTGTTTCCCTATTTCTTAGTCTTTCTTGTACTCTCCGCTCCTCATCTACACGGGCAATCTTATGAGTTTCCGCATCTCTTTCTCTCTCTTTCCTACAGTACTCTTCGTTTGATCACTGGCTCCTCTTCCTTTCTTTGGCAGCCGTAGCTGGGCTAATAGCTCTACCTTACCTTAGTTCCAATGATTATCGCTGCACCATTATAGACGAACTCACAGACAATTGCTTTACTTCAAGTGTATATCAACGACTGCTTTTAACTTCTTACAGGACCTACTATAAAGGCGACGTCAATGCAACCGTTTATTTAGATTATCAATGAAGAGAAGATAACCATATAATGTGTTTACAAAGTAACGTGCGTCTCTATTCTCATCAATTTTTAATTGATGCGTGAGCCTATTTGCATTAATAAGGATTACAGATGTGTAATATGATGGTTCTACTTACAAAACGGTAAGATTCCAGCATTCAAATGATGAAAAAAAACAAATTAATTGCACAATTTAAAATAAAACTCAATACGCTGGGAGCTTGTTTGTTATCATTTGTTATACACATGTTATTGACACAGCTAGAAACGCTTCCCATACGCAGTCAACAAAATAATTATCCGTAAATATTTACGTTGCTATGCTTCATTAATTTCGATGCTTATGCTAAACAAAAGTGCGAAGCGAATAACCCTATTCTTTCACTTTTTGAAGGTATAATTGATAGTAATTGAATCGTGGGCAACAATGACGGTCGCCTTGGCAACGCCCGAAAGGAGTACGAAAAATCCGCAGAAGTTCGAAAAAGAATGCGTATTTCTGAAAACTTCGACCGTGTAACGTATAAACATGGCAAGAATAAGATAGTATAGATCTTTAGCCGTCAAATAAAGTAAAAGAGAAGAAAATCGGTCCATATTTACGTATTTTAACGAACGAAGGAAAAAACCTGGGACCCTGAAAAATCGAAAATCCCGTGTAAACTTATGGGAAAATATAATTGTCTCCTGGATTCGAACCCGGGGCACTTTAGCAAACGAAAATATTTTTCCAGGGACCTCATAGTCAGTAGAAACAAAATGCCGTTTACCGCACATCTTTACGACGAACGGTTCTCGAGAAATACATCGATATAAATTGTAAACAAATGTCTAAAGATGTCAACGTAAAATTAATATATAGTTAGATTTAACACTTTTCTCCACAGAATAAAATGACGTAGTGCGACTTGAGACGTTTTGGGGATGCCTAATGGAAATGTAATATGTCTGAATTGCTTCAGATACAGGTTATGTACTGTTCGTAAATTTATGAACACAGAATATGTATCATGTGGCTCTCGATGGGAAAGTATTGTATTGATGAAAAAAATCGAATTCCAGATTTCAACGGAAATACATGTTTTGAGGTCCCTAGAACACGTTTAGACTATTTTCGGAATGATGTCTGTGTGTGTATGTTAGTGTGGGCGCTCTAACTCCAAAAGTACGTGCCATATCGTTTACAAACTTCATATATAAGACTTTAATATTAGCATAAAGAACTGATTAGTTTTTCGACAATAACGGGTAACCGGAAGTCGAGGTTTATTCGAAACCCGATTCGGTTTTTGCGATATTTCTTGGTTAGAATATCATTATTGTATTTACAATTCTATACAAAAGTTATAGAGAATTTAATTTCCTACAACTTTCATTTGAAACAATTTTCTATAGAGGTTATTGTTTAGGAGTTATTTATAAATAACAGGTTTTTCGGTTTCCGTTAAATATCTCCTTAAAAACATCGTTATTGGTAATCTTCGTAAGGACCAAAGTTGTAGAGAATAATATTTCTTCCAAGTTTTGTTTGAAACTAATTTTCGTAGAACCATCCATTTCGGATATATTTCGCTTTATCTTAATACCAGTATACAGCTCCAACACCATGTAGCGGTGAATTCTGTAATCATTCAAAATACACGTAATTTACGGCAACAAGGACGTGTCTTCTTTTATGATACGAAATAATAATTTTGCCTAGTAATATTATTCATAATAATTTAAATATCTATACCCCAAATATGGAGAAAGTCATGTGTTGGCCACATCAGATTTTTTTCATTAATATCTTTGACATTTTAAATTCCATTGTTGGTGTTGCCAGGTATCGATATATCGCATTCAACTTTTCACGTTTTATGATGGTTATTTGGATGGATGAAATTTTAGTTGAATTCGAGTATTACAGTATCTGTAGGAAACAATTATTTTGTTCCATTTTTATGTATCATTAAAACCTGCTGTAATACGTTTCTAATATTTTTGACACAGCTTTGTTGCATGTGTTAATGAGGAATAGTTACCAGATGAACAGTTCCTTACTGAAGCCATAAGTCTCAGAATTTTATATATATTTTGTGTATATACGATGGATTGCCCCCTCCCGATTAAAATTAAGTTACAATGCACGTTTGCTGTCGTAATACTAGTGTAAAACAGTAATGTACTCGGTGTGTGTGTTTGTGCGTAATAAGCTTTTATGTAGTAAGATGTTGACAGCTTTTGCGTTGTCTATCTAGGTAGTATACTTCTATACATTCTAACGTGAATTACGTTATTTAAGAAGTCATGGGGAGCATTATTATGACTTCAGTTTGTAGAAACGTGAAGTACCCAGGTGTTTAAGATAAGGTTATATGAAAGATTTGCTTGCAGTTCTTGCTTATCTTGAAGAAAGAATGATGAATGCTGTGAATTCGGGTGTTTTTAAGTGGAAGCCAAGGTTGGATAGTGATTGCTTCACAAATTTTGTTGTTGTCATCTTGAATAGGCAAATTGAGTGTGAAAAAGAACTAATAACGTCTCTATGGAATAGAGGTAAGAGTTGAAGAATACAATACCATATTTCGTAATTAACTCATCCCTTTATTACTAAATTAGTGTCCTTGCTTTTCAGCTTCTCTAAAAATTGTTGTAGATGGTGGGGCAAATCATTGGTTTGATTTTTTAAAATCAGTTAATATATCGATCAGTGAGAAAACGTATATCCCAGATTTTATAACAGGCGACCTAGATTCAATCACTGAAGATGTTTTAAATCATTTTAAATCTCAAGGAACGAAGATCATCGAGACACCAGATCAAAATGAAACCGATTTTACTAAGGCATTGCGTTTTTTAGCAGAAATTCGGAAAGGAGAAATGACGAAGGTGAATATAAAGATTCCGGAATACGTTTGTAATATTTATGTAGATGTTATAAATGATGGTCTTTTTTAGGTTGAGGCAGTTATAACTATAGCAGAAACTTGTGGGAGGTTCGACCAAATTATGGCAAATATAAACACTTTATACAAAGCGAAGTACTTTATGGATGCACCTGTGTATATACTTTCTAGTAACAGTATTACATGGATTTTATGGACTGGACATCATGAAATAGAAGTGTGGCCGCCCGAGGAACACCAAAAAAGCAACAGATGGTGTAGCCTTATACCTGTTGGCAATCGCTGCACTCGGGTGACTACTTCAGGGCTTAAGTGGAATTTAGGTTAGTCTTTTATCGTATCCCTATACGTTTTAGAAAAATAAGGATAATTGGCGAATTTGAAACGTAATTAATTGCAGTTAATATCGCTGCCTTTACTCGGTTATATATTCGACTGTTTATTACCAAAAAATATATATTTTCGTTAAAATTTTACCACCATTATACAGTTAATGTTGACCTAATTTGCATAAGTTTGCTACACATCTATCTCGAAAAGACTAGCCATTGCGTTGTCGCTTAAAACTTTATGTAACACTTCATATTTTGAATTTTGTACTTTTTATGGCCTAATTCTGGTATTTAAGTTTTTATAAGGCTTTTAGACTGCAACTTAATGAGCCAATGTGAGATAGAAGCAGATATAGGAGTAAAGACGATGGAGGTTATGGCATCTGGGGAGAGTTGCTTTGAGCTAAGTTTTAAACAAGTTTCATTATAATGTTATTGTAATGCTGAATAGTTATGTTTATGTAGTGCCATTTCTGACATTCAGTTCTATAACTGATATTTATAATAAAAATTATTTTACTCACTTTTGAGCCAGCCATCAAGGATAAACTACCCTTCATATATGAATTATCCAAACACTGCATATGTTACATCAATGTATATTGCAGATTTTGTAAAACCATTAAGCACAAAGTTGAATGCCAGTGACATGAAAAAAACCTTTCAGACTCATGGGTACGTACAACATGCACCATCATCAAAATTTTAATTAGCTTCCTTTCAAAATTGTAATGCTTTCTCCAGATACTTCATATATGAGAAAGTAGTACTTGTAATGCATAATTTGATATCACATGAAAAACTCAACTTTTTCAAGGAATAGTATGATTGTTATTATCTTCTAAATTAAGTGCAAAACAGTAGTTGAAGTGAATACATATATTGTATGTACTTATGTTGATGTAGTTCAGTGGACTTTGCTAGGTAAGAAAGAACATGGTTTACTTGTGGAATGTACAGTGGTGCACATATCCTACTTCAGCCATTCAACTTTGTTAATGTTATTCCATTTTACTTATACTTATTTTATAAAGTAGAACTCATCTATGATGACATTCAAGGGACTGGCAAATTATTATGGTAATATCTGAGGTTACAGGGGAACATAGAATTCTACAGTTTCTAATTCATTCATATGATCTTAAATTTCAATAGTGAAAACAGTAAATAAGTACAAAGTAGTTTTATAAAACAAAATAAAAATATTGTTAATGATTAGTAAAATAACCTATTATTTTCTCTCTGTAATATGTGCTAACTTTAAATGTATATTGGGGTCTTCTTCAACGCACTGTATAATATTAAATGTCTTATTATTAGTTCAGTTCAGTAAAGTTTGATACTACTTTGTTTGCTTGCAAAACTTTGTTAACAGTAAGAACTGTTTCATTTGATTGCTCTTCAGCTTCTTCATTGCCAAACGTTCTCTGCTGGCTGACCATCATGTCCCTCACTGTGTTTAGGTCTGTCTGAACTTCTGTTATTATCACGTTCTGGTAGATTTCTGGATAATATTAATAATAATATTTATTATCTGTAATGAACCATACATTAATTTGTAGGTATAGGACTCATCATATAATACATACGTAAAAAAGGCAGTAGCAAAATACAGGATAAATACAGGGCCGTGCCAACACAGGGTGCAGGGCACCAACTAGTCGGGGGTGCCTTTACATGAAAATATTTGTATCTATATGTTATTGGAATGCAATGATTTACCCTTTCACTCCGGATCTTTTTCCCTTCAAGCAGGAAGGAAAAGGCAGAAATAGCAGAGCGATACTGAATTTCTCAGTCATAATTTACCTCCGAACCCTCGCAGTATGCATTGGCATTGTTCTATTCTCGGAAAGAATGTATTACTAGAGGTAACCAAAAATCAAAGCTGGGGAAATGGGGAGCTGCCATAATTGTACTCTCCATCCTAGCGAGGATCTGTGGCGGTATTTTGTTCGTACATTTTCCACGACTTATAGAGGTGATCGTAAATTGGTTCTCAGATGGACTAGGATTGGCTAGTAGTCATTTCGGGGAGGGGAGGGGGGCGCCACAGAATTATTTTTAACCCAGGCACCAAACACCCTTGGCGCAGCCCTGGATACATATAAATATTGGAACACGTTATAGTACAGGTGAGCCCCGCTTAACGCGGCCCCGGCCAATGCGGATTCGTTATAACTAGGATTTTTTTTCAAATTAAAATTTAAAAAAAATATAGATATCTTATGCACAGGCAACCACAGTCTAATATCTTACGATTTTTTTAAATTTTGAACTAATCAAATTTCCTAAAGTATCCTAAATATTGTGATATTTCAGCAGTGTTTCATAATATTGCATCATCTAGTGGCCAATTTCACTCTTTTTCCTGTAAATTTCACGGGTCTAACACAAAAAATATATCTCCTAAGGTGGAAAACATTTGAAAAACGGAAATAGAAATATGATTCATGCTTCATGTTTCTTTGGCATCATTGGATAGTAAAGAATGTTTTTGATAATTTATATTTTTTAAATTATAATTTTCGACAATTACTTTATTACAATGTTAATTTACCATATTAGCATGTCATTATAAATAATAATAAAATAATAACGCTACACAAAAAAATTATATAATTTTGATCTACATATGAAAAAACATGTGGTATGCGCGGAGGGATCTTAATGTTTGAATGCATATAATATATAATCAGTGATGAGCTGGAAAAAAATTAAGAACAGGCTCTCTAAAAAAAAGTCATAAGGAAATTTGGATAAGGATGGTAGGGGAGGCCTACATGCCAGGGGCGCCATATTGCTCTATTTTAGTAATACCGTTCCGCTAGCTTAACAGGTGTTCCATTCGTAATATATTCCATTTCATACACTGTGGGTAATTGACTATCAGATAGGGCAAAATGTACTTGAAAGGACAAAATCAATAAATTTCCATATTTTCTAAAAATTTAACAATCAGAAAAATTAATAACAGGCTTGCTGAGCCGGCGGGAGCCGGCTTCAGCTCATCACTGTATATAATGATATATAAATTGCAGAATACCCAACAAGTACTACTATGGGTTTGATCTATAAGCGGAACTCGAAGAGGAGCACAGTGACTTCACACAAGTGAGTGTCGTGAAGTGGGGCTGCAATGGACTATTTGAATGCTACCAACAAGTTTTACGTAATAAGCAAAAAAAGCTAAGCAGTCGACCCTGGACTTTTTTTTAAGTAAAACTTCGTAGGTGTTCTGAGAAATATTTTGAAATTATGTACGTTTACTGCTAAAAAGCTTTTTTGTTTTACTGTTTACTAGGTAATTTTAATAAATTACATTCTAAAAGTCCAGTAGAAATATGTTTAACATTGAATGTGGGTCCAAAAATATCATTTGGTAAGTTATTTCCCTCTGGGTGCCTAAAGGTTATGGTGCCCTGGCGAACGCGGATTTTTGCTTAATGTGGAGACCTCAGGAACGCATCCACCGCATTAAGCGGGGTTCACCTGTGTGTGTATATATAAATAATAAAGGTGGCAACAAGGTGTTGGAGGAAGCTGTACACTTACCTAGATTGAAGAGCCACTGGGGGTGCTGAGGAGACATGAAAAACACAAAAACAACACAAATATGGAGCCTTCGGGCTGACGCCCTTCTTCAGCGATGGAGACATATATATATATATACACACAGTAAAACCTCACATAACGCGGTAGTTGCGTTCCTTGAAATCACCGCGTCTTGTGAAATTGCGTTATATGAAGCATTAAGTTAATAGGAAATAAGGGGTTAGGTTCTTATAGGGTGACCACATGTCCCGTTTTTCAGCCAATTTTTCCTCAAATGTCCCGTATCCCGTGTGATATCAATACGGGATGCACTTTGTGCCATATTTTTTTATTATAAGAAATATATTGACTTCTGATATGTTCAGTGGAAAATTCCATCAATAATCAATATCTATTTAAGAAAACAAATACGTGGTGTGAAAAAGAAGTCTTGAATTTGTTCTCACATTATGATTTTTTCTAAATTTCGTTCCTCTATAAGTCGTAACAATGAATCTTTTTGTATGCGTACATACCTTGAAGACAATAAGATCACCTCGGACTCCACGTTAGATTTCACAAGCCATCGAGAACATAGTATATGCGATACATTGTTGTAATGTCATTGAAGATTCATACATTGTCGCATGAGCATTATAACATCCTGAGAGAGAGGGAGAACAACAAGTGATAGTTTTCCTGAAAAAAACCATTCTTTGGCGATCCAATCAATTTCCTTCATGCTTTCACTTATTTTGAGGAAAATATTATATGGCGTTTGAGGCAAATGTAACATTGTAGATTATCGTATCCTGAGAAATCGAGTTACATTCGTTAGTCCGACAGTCGGGCGCTAACATCTTCTGAGGAACTAGAACCATAAGGTTAAAAAAGTCCCGTAAAATTTTTAACAGTCTCTTTTGAAGGATTTGACTCGTGAAATCATCCAACATATGTACGTAATTCACGCAACCTTATTTCTCGATGTAGAATTAAGAAAAAATAAACCATAAAGTCAAACCTTATGGCCATAATCCAATCAGCTGTTGTCAGCTCATAAAAAAATTTGAACACAACAATAGCATAAGACAATCAATCCTTAGAAGCCTTGAATCCTGAAGCTTTTAGCTCCTCCTTTGAAATGCACATTCTCTCTGGCATTCGCTTCCAAAATAGGGCGGTTTCGTCCGCGTTAAAAATTTGTTGCAGCTTATAACCTTTTTCTTTGATTAACCTAGTAAATTCTGGTATGAAATTTTCGGCCGTCTGGTGATCATCAGAGGCGGATTCACCCACTAATTTTACGTTGTGGTGGTTGAAGCATTTTGTGAACTTCTCAAACCAACCTGCACTTGCACGAAAGGGAACGTTAGTGGATGATTCAGCATTATGTTCGCTTACTGTTTTATGAAGATGCAATGATCGGGCCACTCAGTGGTGCCCTCTTCAATCCACACGCATAGTAATTTTTCCAATGCTTAAGTGCACATTTCGTTTTGACATTCTTTTAATTTTTTTCACCTGCAGAAGTTGCTGTACTTACACTGGCTCTTATTTTTTCTTCATTTTTTCGTATGGTACAAATAGTCAACTCATTCACCCCGTAATCCTGCCCTAGCACTATGCTTCCGTGTCTTGATTTAAGTTTATCTAAAATTTCAAGTTTTTGGCTGTGCGCTGAACTTTTTTCTTCTCGCTTTAAAAATCACTATTTTTTGTTTACATTCCATTTTCAATAAGAAAGATAAATATTAAGGATAATAATAATATTAAAAATCACAGGAGGCAAGGTTAAGACAACCACTTACGATAAGACACACAGAGAGCCTGCTGATTGAATGAACACGAGGTTACTACCGGGTTACTCCCCAAAATTCTTTCAGCTTGGAAATTATCGAGTGCCATGCGATAGATCGAGATTGTAACACAACATTGGTAGAAAAAAGGGCAGGGGAAGAAGTAACATTGCTGCAACTTCAAGTGAAAGTGTAACACATTTGGCCATAAGGTATTGAGAAGCATGCATACGAACCTCTCGACGTAACATTTCTGTAAAATGATTACATGAATCACTTTTCAGTGTTTTTTCTTTAAAATGTTTCAATTTGAAGTTTTTATCATTTGTAGGTTACGGGAAATTTGAAGAATGATTTTAGCTTTGACTTTTCAAACCGCGTCTTATGTTAGCGAGGAGAACCACTGCGTCTTGTGAGGTTTGGTAGTGAAATGTAAACCGCGTCTTAGCGAAATCGCGTCATGTGAATTCGCACTACGTGAGGTTTTACTGTGTGTGTGTGTGTGTGTGTGTGTGTGTGTGTGTGTGTGTGTGTGTACACACACATATACACACACAGTATATATATATATATATACCGTGTGTGTGTGTATATATATATACTGTGTGTGTGTGTGTATATATATATATATCATCATCATCATCAGCCTTTTTCAGTCCACTGACGGATGAAGGCCTCTCCCAGACTCTTCCAGTTTTCCCTGTCAATTGCCTCACTCCTCCAAGTTTGCCCCAAGAACTTAACAAGCTCTCTGTCCCACCTGTCTTTCGGTCTTCTTTTCGGTCTCTTGATGTTTCTTGGGATCCAATCGATGATACTGGACGTCCAACGCTGGTCATTTCTTCTAGCAATGTGGCCCGCCCACTGCCATTTTAGCACCTTCTAATCACGTCACAGACTCCCGTCTTCTTTCTTACCCAGTCGTTCCTCTTGCGGTCTCTTCGGGTGATCCCTAACATGTATCTCTCCATGCCCCTCTATGTTGTTTGCAGGCGCTGTATCATTCTGGCATTCATGGTCCATGTTTCACAACCATATGTCAGAACAGGCAGAACACATTGGTCATACAGTCTCCTTTTTAGGAAGACTGGAATATTTGATTTAAAGATGTTCGCATTCTTGCCAAAAGCACTCCATGCCATCTTCACTCTCCGGTTGATTTCTCCAAGAAGTGAACCATCAGTAGTGATGAGTTGACCCAAGTAAACATAGCTGGTTACTTCTCCGATTTCTGCATCGTTGATATGTATCTTCTCAGAATTTGTGAAGGAGTTGTACATAACCTTTGTTTTATTAAGATTCATCTTAAGTCCAGCTTCACGGCTTGCTTGTTCAAGCTCTTCAGTTCTTCTACGGAGCTCTTCTGGGCTCCCTGCGAACAGTATGATATCATCTGCAAAGCGCAGGTGACTCAGATGTTCTCCATTCACCTTTATGCCTTTTTCCTCCCAGTCTAGCGTTTTGAATACTTCCTCTAGAGCTGCTGTAAATAACTTAGGGGACATAGTATCTCCTTGTCTCACTCCCTTTTCGGCCTTAAAGGCACTCGTCTCTTCATGCGGCTGGACAGATGTTGTCGCATTTTCGTAGATATTCTTGATCAAGGTTATGTACGTTTCTTCTACTCCTTGTTTCTTTAGTGCACGTAACACCGACGAAGTTCGGACAGAGTCGAATGCTTTCTCGTAGTCGATAAAGCACATACATAGCGGTAATTCATACTCGTTAGTCCGACTGATTACCTCTCTCACGACTTGGATGTGGTCCATTGTGCTATACCCACTGCGAAATCCAGCTTGCTCTCTAGGTTGGGCAGAATCAAGTTGGTTTTGAAGGCGCATAGTGAGTATTTTGGTGAATATTTTGTAGACTGTTGGGAGTAGGCTGATCGGTCTGTAGTTGTTCAAGTCTTCTTTGGAACCTTTCTTGTGCAGAAGGATAATTCATGCGTGGTTCCATGTTTCTGGTATCTTTTTCTTTCTCAGACAAGAATTAAAAATCTTAGCAAGAATTGTTTCCGTATGATGACCCATTGCTTTGAATACTTCCGCTGTGATACCATCCATTCCAGATGCTATTCCATTCTTCATACTTCTGATTGCCTGTCTCACCTCTTCCGGAAGGATATCTGGGACCTCTTCAGTGGGCATGTTTCCATCATCATGTACTTCATCATTTCCTAGAGGATCCTCATACAGCTTGGTGTAAAATTCTTGTACCCGTTTCAGAATTAGTTTCCTACTATGGGTTATGGAGCCGTCTTCTAGCATCAGGGCCACCAGCTGTCTCTTTCCGATCGAGAGATGTTGTTTCACTTTCTTGTAACTTCGATTGTTTTCTATGGCTTTCTCTATTAGCTCATAATTATATTTTTTCACATCTTCCTTGATGTACTTCCTTATAATTTTGTTTAGCTCTGCAAAATGGATCATTTCTTTAGGATCTTTAGTAATTATCATTTTCCTTCTTTTTTCCATCAGCAGTCTTGTTTTTTCGGTCAACTTTTTCTCTGGCTTTGTTTTAACTGTTCCGAAATCCAATATTGTTAAAATTCGAAATCTTAGCTACCGTTTTGCCTAATAATTGTCCTATGCGACGAATAATATTATAATGCACTTCTAAATGAGCTACAAAGTTTAAATTTGATACGGTTATATGATTTTGAACAAAATTGATTGGGAATAATTTTAAATTGTAAAAATGCTTGCAGAATGCAAGCACCCATTAACTAGTATATATATATATATACACAGTAAAACCTCTATCTAGTGAACCTCCGTTTATCGTAAACCTCCGTATTTCGTAATATCTTTTGGGTACCGCCAAAACTGTATGTTACGGTATAGACAAACCTCATAATATCGTACCTCCGTATTTTCGTAATTCTCCGTATATCGTAATGGGAAAATGCACCTCTGATAAAAAACAACCTCCCTATAGTAAAATAATGTATTCCTGTTTACGGATAAAATAATTAAGCTAGTTTGCAATGAAAATTTGCATGTGAATAACCAAAAGAAATCAGTCGATGGTATATGCATACGATCGTACAAGGTTATCCCGTTGAAGCAACCACCGTAGTGGCCTCTCGAAAAAGTCGCCAAAATATTATCATAATGCAACAAATATGCACAATTTAAGTTGAAGTTAGGTTGCGTAGTTTATTACCTATGCCAGACCCTACGAGTTCAACTCGCTCAGATTTACGGTCCCCTTCTAAAAGGAAACAACGGCAAGCACCAATAGTCAATTCTTCCGTGATTCTCAAGTTACACATCACTGCTACTTATGTACGTATCAATTTTAATCACTCGTGAAAAGTGTCACGAGAATATTATTACAATGTTGCAAAGATATATCATTCAAACGTAAATTAATTCTCGATCCTCAGCTAACACACCATTGCTACGTTAATTTTCACGGCCTTTGAAAAGAGCCCTGAAAATATGACTACAGTGTTGCAAAGGCATTTAATTGTCAATTCTTTCGTGATCCTCATGTTACTTTTACTGCCTCTGAAAAACCCACGAATATATAACTGTAACATTGCAAAGACAATATTTAAGTCAATTCTTTCGCGGTCCTGAGGTTAACAACGCACAACTGCTACGTACGTATCACTTTTTACCACATCTGAAAAGAACCGTGAATACATGATTATAATGTTACATAGACATAATATTTAAGATAGGTACTGCTTCTGCTGCGAAGATTTCTCGCCTGGTGAATCCCCTCACACGTCTCGGTTTATCCCCTCATGCAGGCGTCCAGCTGTACGCCGGTATGCGTCAAGTTTCTGTGAACGTGTAGTGGTTATGTTTGCCTAATACGAGGAGCTTGTCAAAATTACTGGTTATACCACATTGATTTGTTTCATTAAGCTATAGTGGATACATAATCTACAAATACGTGTTTTTTATCGTTAATTTTGTCCTTAATCACGTGAGTATATTATTTATTATATCACAACTTTCATGTAATTATTAATGCATTAATTTTCAGATTATAATTAAAGTTTGTTAGGTGTATGACAATATACTTCATTATGCCTTGTATAATATTAAGTGCAATATTTACAAATAATACACAA